>OZ026806.1:3232668-3410234 GCA_964023185.1 Macaria liturata | reverse complement strand
TGTTTTAAATAGTTTTTATACCAACTATATAAACAATTTGTTTTTAAAATATTTAATGTTTAAAATATATACATATATGATACATTTTAATATTTTTACTTGGATTTCCATATTAGAGACACGCGATGGTAAGTACCGTTACTGTCAATCGTTTAAAATCACTTCAAAATTAAGTTGAGAGTAAGAGAGAAAACTAATAATTCTATTATTTTTCTATAAAATTTATAGTAAAAATATTGAAATTTCAACTACATCGCATATGCTGTTTGAATAGGAATTACAATTGAGAAATCTAATTTTGTTGTTAACTGATATTTTAAAAGAAATCTAAACTTACCGTAAGACTCGTCTCGGCTCCGAAGTAACTTACACAAACAGTTCAAAAGTTCCTAAGCAGCCTACTCGCATATAAAACCTACCACACTACTACTACGCATCTACTATTCACAACCGACTGAGTTAGCGTCAACTACACTAGACTTCTAAACACGACGAGCTACCTAACACTCTAATACGACGATACAAAAAATAGATTTTTTTAATTTATCGAAAATACTTAAAAATATTTGTAAGAAATCGCACAGTTCCAAAACAAATGACTCGCAATAGTGAGTTAAATTACAAGATGTTTTTTTGATGTTTTTTTAAATGAGCATGGATAAGAAACTTTTGTAAAGTTTCGCGGGATATTTTGTGCTCTGCAGTGGCGTGTGCGTGGACCCGCCGGCAGCCTGGCACTGAGCTGAGAGAGATCTATAGGGCTAGATGTGGCTGTGTAGGCTAGCTGGCTAGGTATGCTGGAGGTGCCTAGGTACTAGGTACGGCCTAGGAAGCATGGTGTGGGAAATGGCGATGGGAAAATGATTTTGTTGAGTTGTTGTAATTTTTTATTTAATGCATTTTTTGGTCTCATGATTTAATGTTAGTGAGTAAGTATTTTTATTGGAGAAATATGACCTCGTGTATTTATTATGTTTGTGTATTTTTCTCTTGGAAATTTAGAATAAAAGCAGCAATGTTTTGTTAGAAACTACCCCAAAAAATTAACTTATATTTTATATCCAAATGTATTTTTAAATTTGACTTAGAAAAATAAATACGGATTATGAGAAAAACCTTTAAAGACCCAACACAATATTTCCACTGCGTTTCTTCAAACAACAACCAAAACCTTTTCCCGAAGAAAACAAACTTTTTCTTCCCAAAATCACTTTTCCATTTTCTCCATGTCTTATAATAGAAACAAAGCTACAAAGCCGGTAACTACTAAACCGCCGACCAATCACACACGTCAAAAGAATTCCTCTCTTTCATCTGACGACATTCTGTTTTACGCAACCGACCGCATTGAAGGCAATTTAATTCAATCTCTTTGATCAAGAAAAAAGCACCTGAATTTTAGGCTTTTTAGGGGGATACTAATGTTGTTTCAAAATAAAAGAATGGATATAATAAATAGGTTATCTTAATTGTAACATAAAATCAATAACACGTGCATCAAGCAAAAAAGTCGTGCATATGTATAAAATTTAATCTTTTTTTTTCTTTTTTATCCATGCATATTTCATGTATTATTGGAAAAAATATTAATTTGGAAACTAAGGCTCAACATTGTAGGATAGATGTCTGTAGACTTTTCTAAGTCGTAAAGTTACAGGTGCATTTTTTCATGTAATGGATTATATTTCTTAAAAGTATAATCATTCCTACAACAATTTTTCTATCTTGTTCAAAGCATCATAGTAACATCTCAGCATTTCTTGAGCAATTCGTAATCGTAGTAGAGAAGGGAATGTTCCGATGAAAGTTCAACTGATATTGGAAACGCGTCGCGAAGATCTACAGGACTTTTCTATGGCTATGTGTAATACTATTACTATTTGTTGAGGGTTGGATACCTTTACATTTTTACTTACACGATTAGACAAATAGGGCCTTATTACAAAACGTGGTTTAAATATAAGTCCAGACCAAGTTCATTTTAGTTGTTAAAAAATTATCTGTCTACTGCCATAATTATCAAACTGTCAAAATGTACCAATCTTATATTAAAGTTCCAATTTGAAGTTGACATTTTGATTGCTTGTATGTGATGTCTGAACAACAAGAACCCACTTTTTATTTTCAAAGTCCTGGACTAATATTTAAACCACGTTTTGTAATAAGACGGTATAGTCGGAGAAAAGAGAGCTATTTTTTGTTTGATTAATTTTGGATAATTTCGTAAACAATATATTTAATTTATAAGACACGGAATTGAAAAAAAATACACTTTTAGCAAATCATTTTATTTTGTTAAATCTCTCTTACTTGAAAAAAAATCCTGAAGTAATCAAAGACGTACTTAGAAACCGGAACAGTTCAAAAGTGTGTGTACATTCTCTTCAATTGAAATAGCACAACAGTTGAAAATCAAGGAGAGTTCAAAGTGTGATTCCTAAATAAAAGCCGGAAGGACGGACGTTCGTATTTTCGTGACAATGGTTGACAAAGGCACGATTGCGTTTAGATACGTTGGTACAGCGCCATCTGTGATCGGAAATGAGAACCGCTCAGCGAGCGTTGATTGAAACCTTGTTCAATACTATTGTGTGTGTTTAGTTCGTACAAGAGTGGATTGTAAGAATAGTTCTAGAAAACTTAAGAACAACATTTTGCTTAATGTTGGTAGCTGTTGGTGGTTAATTTTATTTTCGTTATATTTGTCAGGTTATTTTTATCTAGTCCGGAATCCATGAGTAAAGCACATCAATATTTTTTTGAAATAGTGGCTTGCGAATAAATATCATATACTATTTAAAAGAGGTAGATATCAAAACAATCTCAATTCTCCTAAAAAATTAAACAAAGCGCCATCTACTTGCAAAAATATACATTTCTTCTTGTTAAACCCAAGTAAACAATATAAACAAGTATTGCAAACAGCCCCGCGTAGCCTACTCGTGTACATTTACATAGCAAATTGCATGAGCACCGTCCCTGGCGATTTTTGTACCAACCAACATGTAACGTTTGTGTATTATACTGTTTTCCGGTTTAAATGACAATGTTTTGGCAAAATTACAAAGCATGTTCTTTTTTAAAACATTGTTAGTAATGTTGTGCCAAAGTCTTTATAAAAACATTCAATTGCAGATTTTGTCTCATGACAGATGTACCTATTTAGGTTGATTTGAAAACTATCGACAGCTACCGTCATTTTTCGAATTTAGTTACTGTTCCACCTTTTTTAGCGTTAGCTAGTGAGGGGATAGACGGCGCTTTGTGATTGGACCTAGAATATTTGTATACTTATTTTTTTACAATTTTGCGCTTAACTTTTTTTAAAGGTTAATGTTAATTCAAAGAAATCATCTCAAATTTACCATAATCTCGAACAAGTAAACCTTTATCTTCCGCAACTAGCTGCCGCCCCGACTGCGGTCGCACCTGTGCTCCAAGTTGGTCCACAATTTAATTAGTTATGGAAATGGACCCCGGGCCCGACGCCATGTAAATTGTTTTCAGAGTTGTTAGTTTGTCAGCTCGTTGGGGGTGCTCGAGCAGGTGTGGTGCCGGATCAAACTGCGGCCGAGTTGTGGCGAAGAGTGGCGCGATGTGACGCGGAAAGAACAAGATGATGTTGGGGAAACTTTGTTTAGATTTTAAGTTTGAAGATTTAGATATCACTTTCGCCTCCTTGGATTGTAGTAATAATGAACAACCAATAGGTATTTAGGTCTACATTTTTACTCTGGCATACTAAGGTAGAAATACAAATTGTTTTGTCTGGCTTTACTTGAAAAGTTAAGTTTCTAAATGTCACTAAAAATCATCGTTCTATTTTTTCATTATTTACTATACTGTAGCTAGCCAGCACACATGACTTAAACACATTTCAGGCGTTTCAAATACATACTCAATACTCATACGCACAAAATATGTACCTCTTAGCATATTATATGAGTATATTATGTGTATACCTGTAGTTTTTTTCTGAGATAATGTGCTCGCTAATATATAAAGTTCAATAAGTATAAGTACATAAAAAGTTTAACAATAAACCTAATTCCAACCACTCATAAATTAGAAAACTAACACAGAACTAACCCGAAATTGAAGAAGTACGAACCCTTCCCTCACCTGACCAATACCAGGCAATGGGGCTAGTGATGAGCTCGTAAACTTTTATATCGATTATCGAATGGAATCGAATGGGTGCACTCGATGTTCAACGTGGCTTCTAAATTACATTACTTAATTGTAAGTATAATATTATACAATCTAAAAAAATACCTATAACTTTTCTTTTTTTATCACTCACTAATTTTTAAATTAACAATATGATGTTATAACACTATCTTAGTCATTTAATTGTCAAAAAAGTACACCTAAAGCATCAATTAAAAAAAATGCCAAGAAAGAGGTAAAATAGTCGATGTTATATGTAAATGTCAAACGAGACTCGTACAAGCAACACTAAGGTAGTCGAAAGTAGGAACACCTATCTTCATAACTAAAACGGTTTTGGCGTAGTAAAGCAAGTTTTAGATGATTTTACGTTAGTTAACTGTCTGTATAGTTCAGATGATAATGAGAACAGTTTTAAATTACATGCATTATTTCGATGCCACGTTGTAGATAGTGGGTCATTACTGGAACAGCTCCATTCCCAGCGGTGGGCAGTAACGGTAATGAGCTCGATTGATGCCCAACGACTGCTTTATTGAAAGGTTAAACGTTACATTTGGACGGGTTTAGCAGCCATTTTGTATTGGACGACTTTTGGTATCAATTGGAAAGTTTTATAAAAATTGATGCGGAAAAATATATAGGTAGCTCATTAATCGAGATATTACAAGATGAAATATGCGTTTTTTTAAGCACCATAACAATCATCCAGTGAGATTATTTTACTTAGAAGCCAGTACTCTTAAATTTCAGGCAGCAGCTTTTAACTCACTTGACAAGTGGGTTCCTAATTTACGATTAAAAAAAACCGACAACTGCACAAAGAACTGTTCACATTATTTTTAGGAATTCGTTAAAATGAATGCACTTGTAACAACAATTTTCTCAAATTTCCCTGCAAATTAACGTGCGTTTTTAAAGCAAAAACATTAGGTATTTTGTGAAACTTCTTGTACTTGTAAAATCCATAGACATAGCTGTATCATTGCCACAGTAAAACGTAACAAGTACTACATGTCCGATAAGGACACTGCCACAGCGCAGTATTACAGAGTATGTACCAACTAAGTTGCCAGCGAGCCCACTTAATATAAGCTTCGAGATAACAGTTAAATTTTACAACTGATATTACTGTTGCAGCTTAACTGTGGTCCTCAGGTGTGGAAACAGAATGCAGATACAATCTTTCACTCTGTTTTGATAACAGAAACGTGATTGGTCGGTTCACCTACTCTAGAAGTGTTAATGATAAAAATGTTGATCTTTCTTTCTTATCGAATGAGAGTGCCAACTCTGGCGTCAAGAGTTTGGAAAATATTGATAATATCTATATAGTAATCAATTAATTCTAATTTAGTATAACAGATCTTTATTTTACAAAACACTTATTATTTAAACGTAAAAGTTAATAGCTACAGATATATGACTGGTGTTTTATTGAAATTCACCCTCAGATTATGTTAGTGTTAAGCAACTTTTGCAGTTCAGAATAAAAAAAAATGTTTATAATTTTGCACATATGACCTATATATGGTTGCCTGGAAGAAATCGCCTAAGGCGATAAGGCCGCCCAATGTGCGTTAAATTATTTTTTAAATTTCTTTCATCATGTAATTTTTTGGTGTGCATTAAAGAAATATCTTATCTTATCTTATCTTATATGACACGTGGACTTTGAAACATGTTAGTTTCTTATTTTTTTCTGACGCACACTGGTGTTTGTCTGATATCTGTTCTGATATCGAACTAGAGTCCGTCAAACCTTAGGTCCAACCGAACCCACTCATGATCATTTTATTAAAATGCCAACCTGAAGGCTTCTGTGACGACTGCCGCAACATGCAAAAGTTTTATTAACTAGTATATTTTAGTCCATCACCTCTTTCACAGTGTTACATAAATAGAGTAGTTAAATCCGTCCCGAAGGGCCACTCCTACTTTACATACATAATTCATAGATTAAAACGACACTCCGTGCAGTAGGCACATGTATGTGACTCCCCCTGTTTTACCTATCACTTACACGGTGAATATAAAACGTACTTGAGTGTTTTGTTGGCATCGAATAAACATTGTGGAGTATAATTTTGTTTTAACATGTTTTTTAATCTAGTAGTTTTAAGAAAAGTAGCAACGAAATTGATTAAATAAAATAACTATGTTTTTGCTTCATGAATAAAAAGTTAGTATAAGTATCTTATTTTATTTGAAACACCTTCATCTTTAATTCGAATCTGATATCTAATACTCCATATTAATACGTAAGTAAGACAAAGAAAATATGTGTAAAAAAAATGATAATAACTGAATTCGGCTTAAAATATTCATTAAAAACATTTCTCCACGACATGATCATACAAAAGTAGCATTTTTCTTATAAGGGGTGATTATAAATGACTCCAAGTGGTTTATAGTATGTCGTATGTACTAGGGGTGCATAATTTCGAGACAATTGGTCGAGATGATAGCTTTTATTGTTTGCAATCATGAGTTTGCATTTCAAATTTTGTAATGCATATCTGTTAGGAGAAATCATACATTTAAATGTGATTGAGAAAAGTTTTCCGACTTGGAAAAGCTTTTAAAGAATTTGTAGCAGTCTGTTATTTTTGCAACATTATTGATAGTTTTTTTACTTAGTAAAAATACAAATGGAATTCGATCCATACTATTTACTGCCTGATGAATGATATTTTTATAATATGTAGATTTGAAGACAATAATCGATTTGACAACTGTTTAATAAACCGAACAATGTGTTGAACCAAGCGGCCGCATACTCTTCGATTTTGTTTATATAAGTAGAACAATTAAAATAAAACCCACATTATATCTATACTAATATTATAAAGCTGAAGAGTTTGTTTGTTTGTTTGTTTGAACGCGCTAATCTCAGGAACTACTGGGCCGAATAGAAAAATTATTTTTGTGTTGGATAGACCAGTTATCGAGGAAGGCTTTCGGCTATATAACATCACGCTGCAACTAATAGGAGCGAAGAAACAATGGAAAATGTGGAAAAAATGGGGGAAAATATTCGAGGGCTTAAAATAATTGAGGGCTTTCGTTGCGTGCGCTGCGAAAACGGTTCAAAATATTAAAAAAATATGTATGAAAGAATTATTTCTCTGGAAATGATCTAACAAAATGTCTCCAACAGTATATGTCTGCCTTTTAAGATTAACTCACTAGAACCGTTTTTATGGTAATAACTATTCCATGCGGACGAAGTCGCTGGCACAGCTAGTATAAAATAAATTCAAAATACCACAGCATTATACAAATATAAACACAAGTTATAGTATCCCAAACCAGTCTGATCCCCGACACCTGAGCGTCATGAATATTCGTGATAGTAAAAATAAAAGTCTATAGTCCGGAAACTACGATGCTATTGCACTAATGAAACTACGCCGGCCTACGGTAATGTTGTTGTATATATCTAGGTGGGCTAGACAATCTAGATGTTGTATAATACGTAGAAAGCTGTACTCTATGATGAATTTATTTATTTATTTATTTAACTTACAAGTTGTCCAACGGATACAGACACACAATAGCAAATAATAATATAAACAAAAATCCAATTAAAGGACAACACGGGTAACAACACAATATACATACATAAAACTATTTAATTTAATGAAGATATTAAAACTTTTTGAATATTGTTTTTAATTTCTATAGGTCATTTTTTAATTTCGGATACTACAATTTTATTGTGTTATTGAGAGACATTTTATAATGAAAATATTATGCAGTTTTTATGTTTTTAAAAATACCGATAAATATATTACAAAAAGCGCCATCTACGTAAATGCACATGTACTTCAGTGCACTAAGTGGCATTGAAATAATGAGTCCACTACCGCTGCAGTTAATAATGGCATATTGTAACATTACGAGTAGAAGTGGTACATCATACATGGCGTTTTTCCATCGATTACAATCGGAACACTACAGTCGCGAAAATACAATTTAGTAATGAAAAATACCTAATTTAATATAGCACTAAAATCTGTAGACAGTAAAATACCTGTAATGGTTCGATTGAATAATTTAATTACTTAAAAACTGAAGGTTCAGATATTTTTATAAATATTCTCGTACATATTCGTAATTATCGTATGCTTTTAATTCCGGCAATGCAATCATTTACATGCCGGCGACCGCGTTTCATAATTTCCAATTGGGAATAATGTTGAAATATTTCTCGAACGTCAGTAACATACTTACCGCCTCAACACGTCGGGGAGAAAGGGGTTAGGTGGAACAGTCATGACAAAAAAAAAATATTTTATTTTATTATTAAAACTTTTGTGAGTCATTTTATCAATATGTAACTAACACGGTTTTCACTCACGTGTAATTCGCGTATGTTGTTTACGCGTTTCGGGTGTATTAAGTCAGAACGTGCGTTCTGGGACCGTGGCAGCGCGCAGACTGCCCTCCACGCTCACATACGCGAATTACTGGTGAGTGCAAACCGTATTAGTTACATATTTATATATTTAATATTAATTCTTGCATAATAAAAGCCAGGACTATAATAGATGTGTATTGGCTGAAGTGTATACATTTTTCAAATAGTTTTTAGTATATATATTTCCCATATCCTTGAAATGATTGTCTTTTGTTGATCACCCCGGACCTCGTGAGCGATGTAGTGGCTGTGCGTGACCCCCACGTAGCTGTCAGGCAGGATCTACTCGTGCTCGCCCGCGCCCGAGCTGCAGTTGATCACCACCAGCTCCTGGAATCCGTAAGATAAAAATAAGAGCTTCATAAAATTTTATACCTGTTAGATATAAACTCATTTTTTCTAAAGCATCTCTTTCTTTGCAAGATTATTCTGTTTAGTTTTTTTGGTGTTTAAAATGTTTCTGTCATCCCCCGTCTCCCCTACTATTTAAGTTGACGCGGGAGCGCGGAAATGGCGGCTCCATCAATATCCGGCGCTGTGCTACCTACAGCCATATAAAGATGTTTATATCAAAAACATGATTTAAAATCAAATTAAAAGGAACTCATTTTAGTGGTGAAGCAAGGATAGCATGATTACAGTGCTGTTAAAGCATAAATGGTGTGAGCTAGCAAAACTACGTAGTGATCAATAATTGTAAGATTAATAAAATAAAAATATTAAAAAAATCTACGATTTTAAACAGTCGCTTCATAGGTTTCATACATTCTATGTGCAAAATTGGTAATAACTATTTTAAAAAAGAAAGTTTATTTTACACATTTCCCTGACAAATTTTCCCGCCTGTATGGCTTACAGAAATGAATTTCCGAAGCCAATACTCCAATTTCAATCTCAAGAAATGATCGCATCAACAAAGCGCCAATACGTACGCAATTCCACCTCCCAATCAATGGATATTCACTTACTTGGGGCCTTACTACCGTCTCTATTATTCTTTTAGACAGAAATAGAGATAGTGACTTAGGCTCAGCAAGGGCTTGGTAAGGATGATAATGATGAAGGAGATAGTTAAGATAATTTTAGACCTGTCAAATTTAATGATTCTTGAACTTGTTTCACGGTTGATGGTTTTATGGTCAGGTATCTCTTTTTTCCGGCACCTTCTAACAAAGGAAGCTATCCTTTTACAAATTTGACTCGTATGTATTGACTTGTAGTAGATGTTAATCGACACAGTTAACAGTACAAGCCCGTCAGTAGGCATTGAATCGGCACCGATCATGGAATGATCGCGTCATCGAATCAGATGCCAATTGGCGAGCGGGGGCGCCACTGAGCCCCTCAATATGTAAATTGTATCCGGGCTCTAACTGGCCATTGTTGAACCTAGATAGCCTAGGGCTAGATAGCTTTTGAGAGGCTAAACAAACTAGACGGTAGGTGTAGAGAAGATACTTTTGTTTGTGATTTTGTCAAGCAAAATATACGCTGCAAAATTCTGTTAGTAATTATACTTAGGTTCTTACCACTATTTAACATAACGCCTACAAAAAACCTGTAAATGACATAAAAACACATTTATTTCAACTAAAACCACACCCACAACACAATAAAATAAAACAATTGTTTACATGTGAAATAGGGGATAGGAAAACATGCTGGTAAAGAACGCATAACCTTTTTAAGGCGCCTTTAGTACTATAAAAAAGAGATTTTGTTCCACAACTTTTTTAAATTCATGAAAAGAATCAGCGATTCAACACAAAAACAGTATCGGCTCTAAGAAGTATGAAGAACTAAAAAAATTAGCGAGTTCCCTTAAGTTGTAAAACAAAAGTTGTTGCTTTCGATATACTAAAGCCTCCCCTTAAAAGGTTAAAAGGTTATGTGTTAGTTTCCAAATATGCGTAAATATATTATTACGCAGCTATTAAAGATTTATTGTAATCTTTTGTTAAAGGTTAAATGTGAATAATTCTGTTGCTAAAAAAGTACCACAATAAGTAACTTTTCAAAATCAGGCTGGTTAACGGAGCGAGAACAAAATGTGATCACCTTTTATAATAGAAGCAGTAAGTCACTCAGATATGGAACATTCTTTTATAATGTGACTTACAGAATGTGAGTGATAAAACTCAACTCTTTGGAAATTACATGCATTAAAATACGAACGGCTTTAATTTGTCACGTAAATGGAAAACGGTGATATGAGAATGTAATAGAATTTCTTTATATACATTTGACGTCATAGACTACAGAAGTAATAGATAAAATCATTTTTGTCTATCTTTACGAGCCGGAAATTAAAATGTGTTTACCTACCATTTTCAATTATTTTCTTAGTAATTCAGTAATCAATTGCTATTTTTATACTTTCTAAAGTCTTTCATAATTCATTATATAAATTATAATATAAACATAAGAACCGACAAGTTTGGCAGAACGATGAATATTTCAGCGTTAATTAGTAAAAAATCCTCATGATTATGTAAAAATTAATCCAAAAGATAAACGGAAAAAGTACATTACCATGTTAATTCGAAACGCTCGCGAAAACTCTTAATCGAGAAGTTTATGAAGATTAATGCCAGTTTGATACTGCGAGCGATGATATAATATTATATTGAAACAATTAAATAAATTATATGATTAACACATTTTAGTTAGTGTAAATTTTTAATGAATAACCTGACGTTTTACTAGCTAACTTTAGTCTTTTCAATCAGTCAGTCATTATTTTTTACTTTCTAGAAGCCAACAAATGAAATAAATTTAAGGTAAATCATATTTATTTTTGTTAAGAATGTGTACAAGGGATGCAGACTGAAAGCATTACAGCTTCTATAAATTTTCAATAATCGGCTTTTCTGGCAGTTTTTGATATGTTTTAAGTATATTTGGATAATGTATATTATATCAATAGAAAGAAAGATACTGGTGAACTTGCCTCATTCCAATGTAAAAGAAAGTCAAAGTTTTTCAAGATTCAGATTTGAGTTACATTCCGATTTGAGAAGTTAGCCAACAATTTACATGCTGAATAATAAATTAATGGTTATCCGCAAATAAACCGGGGAACGCTTTTAAAACTCTTTGGATATTTCTTTGAATAAGTTTCCATTTTATGTCGCTAAAAAAGCTTTTAGTGACTATTTTCCGTTTGCATATAATTTTTATTTGAGAATTACAAAGTTTTACTTGTTTAATCAGGATTTTTCTTTGGTTTAGCTAGTTAGGTACTTAAATAAATAAGTGTGATAATAAGTAATTGTTATAAATATCAATGTTTATTAAGTATTTTCGTCTTAATCTTTTTTTTTCGTTAATGAGGGTCCCTCCACCAAATCAGTACAGGAGTTCTCTTGAGTAAATCGCAAACGATAATAGTAAACGCGAAGCCTATCCCGCGTAAAAAAATATATGGCATACTTTTCCTTTTGTTTACAGATTTGTTGTTTCCTTAACACTTTAATTTAGCCAACCTTTCAGCTCAAAAGTGCTATTTACAAAATCATTATATATTCCAATGATATTCCATTTTCAAACAGCTCTATTAGATAGCGTCCAAAAACGCAAGCTAAACAAGTGAGTGTAGCGGCCAGTAAGGGAGGCCAGTAAGCCAAACAGCGGCCATCGAGGCTGATAAGGCCGCTCGAGCGAGCAGATACACTGGATCGAGCTGCCTGACTCAAGATGCAGTGGAAGGAAGTGAACAGAAGGTGAAGTTAGAACTTTACCAGATAAATTGATGGTATGTATGTTGTTGCGCTTGTTTTCAATTCGCGATTGTTGTTGAATCTGGTTATTCTTGTGGGTAATACTTGTAAGTGTATAAAATAAAAGTATCGTAGTCATCTAGTATCCGTAACACAAATTGTTTAGTGTTTACATGTCTTTTATGTTTTCAATCACAAATTATTCTTTTAAGCGCATGTTTGAGCACAACTTGCCTGATAGTAAGCTACACTTTTTGATAGGTTATTGTTATTGATAGCTAATTGTTACAAAAATCTTAGAAATAAGTTTTTTATTATTTTTTTAAACCAATGTGGCCATGATACTCTATTTTCAAATTAAAAAAATAACAAAAAAGAGAAAACCAACGTTCCCTTTACAGTTCCAACATATCGCAGTGAGATATCTGCAGTCTGTATTACAAGGTACTCGTAACAATAAATCCTGCAAAGCTAAACAACTGTTATCACAAGTACGTAGCACCTCGGTGCGTCTCGGATTTATTGTCTAAGACCCGGCACTGGACGGGCTCTCGATATGTGACGGGGGTTACACTGCGACCAAACACGGGGCAACTGATATACCTTCCATATACACATATATATGTATGTATGGGGGAAAGTGCTGTGCTGTTTCGAATAAAGAACGACTTCTTGGCTGGGAAGTGATGAATACTTAGGTTGCTGTGGCGCGATGATCTAGACTTTCTATTGTTTTTGTTTATGTTGGTTAGGATTGTAATGATATTGTGATAAGGACGCTTACATACAAATTGTTAGATAAATAAAACGTAATATGTTTTTCAATCAGTACGTACTCCTACACGTGAAAAGAATACAATAACATCCCGTAGTCAAGTTCTGTACCATGATTAATTTGTTTTATTCTTTACAAAAACAAACTAGCAACCAAACACTAAAACCTAAACACCAGCTTCCAAAGCACTTTTCTGAAGCTCAGTCACAAAGACAGTAAACTCGTGCTTTCGCCCCTCCTCGCCAATTGAGCAAAATTGCAGTCAAAATGGGCAGCGGCGGGCTCGGACAAATTTATAGAGTGGTACAGACCGCCGGACCGACGGACAAAAGATACATTTACATAACAAATTGAAGGGCTACGGATGTGCTACGGCGTAGCAACGGTGCTAGGCCGCTACAAGCTACGAGCCTTCGTTTGTTCAGCTTTGACGTCGCCGAGCGGACTTTGAGACGATTATGTAATACAATCAAGTGGACTGCCTTCGTCAGACTGACTTGTTGAGAAATGGCTCAAGAGTTGGAGACGGAAACCAAATTTCTATGAAGGAAAGACAGAAGATAATGTAACAAGTATTATGGCATATATTGTAATTTCGGCTAAAATTTGAATCTTAACTATACTAGTACGTGAAAGTTACAGATAACATGTATAAATGTTTTGCATATATTATATTCGTTCACATGTATAATAGTCTACGTCTGTTAAGAAAAAGTGGACAACAACTAAGACACAATATCATTTTTTCTACAATCGGTCTCAAATAATTAATAAACAAACTTTGAAACAAAAACCGCAGCCCAAATTCCAAACAATGCCATGAAAATTTGATCGTCCATCAAACGCGGCCGCTCCCGGCGAGTCAGCAATCACTCGGGGCCAATCAATCGCGTCTCACCTGCAAAAAGTAAAGGAAACTTCCATCCACTGCTAATAAGTTTGCGCACTCTTGCATGCGAACACGGAATTGCACCAATTCCGCCTTAAAATTTGCAATCGGAACGTAAACGAGATTTTTCACAGCTCGATTTTCGCGGAGATTGTGTGTGTGTATGTGTGTGTGTGAAAGAGGTCAGCGGTCAAACGAGGGCACTTGGATTAGCGGTGATTGGTTCCGATGAAGATTGAAATAAGACTATGAATGAACTAAGCTTCTTACTTTCAACTACAGTTTCAGACTTCTAGGTTACTTTTCTAAGTGTACTACAAAGACTGAAATGGTTTGGCCTACCTCCATTGATTGTTGTGTAATTTGTTAAAATACACAGTCAAAACATACCGTGTGTTCTCAAATTAATAAACTTAGATTTGCCTGTTACATTATTGAAACGTGTTCTATTATGATAATATTCAAACAATTTCTTTTTTTCTAAATATATTCTATGTTTAGATTTTTGACCTTCTTTAGCTTTTTTTGTATACATATCAACAATATGACAAACACGTTCAACATTTTTTTATATTGAAACAGGTTTGCACTTGGCCATAGTTTTAACTTTGGATAATTGAGCGCCTTCTTCTAGTGTAACCGCATAAATTATTTTAATGTGAGTAGTTTTTTTATTATTTTAATTCATACAAATCAGTATGAGATATCAGATAAACAATAACGAAAATTTTAAATAAATATTACTTAAACTAAAACGTACAATTCCCTGAAATTACATGTAACAATTGTTACACACATTCACACATGTATAAACTCTTACACGTATACATCTCTCGTTATGAACAAAAATCCCGGAAGCGCTGCATACGTCTCAGCCAACAATATTAGAATAATTGATTAACTAAACGCAAAGAGAAATAATCACGATTCAGCGTTTTACGAATAAAGCTGGTGACAGACCAGTGACCTACAACGTTGCTATTAAAAAAATACTATTAGGCACATAACAGTTTTTTTTTATATAGGTACATTATTTTTGGTGCTTTTTATGTAGTAGTACTTAGTAAATAAAATTAGGTTTCATTTTTTTCTTCTCTCATTTGAGGAACGTGTAAATTTAGTATAGAAAAAGCCACATAAATCCTTTAAACACTACATTATGTTTATATTACTCCTAATATAACTTTTTTACCTAAAAAAGGAATAGAAATAACACTGACATGACACTATGGCTAGAAATTGTTTTCTGTTCTTGGCCACTTTCATATAAAATGTGCAAGAAACGCATGAAGCTGGCCACATGTACAAACAACGTCTAGACTTTACGCCATAGATCACACCATAAACTCTGCGATGATTCCTAATATATCTTCCTTGTGCAACCGGCCTAAATCTCCTCCGTGCCAGGAAAAATGATTTATAAAAGCTTGCTCCCATCCTGCTATCCCGCTCCTTCCTTTAACTTTGAATATGTCTGTCTCTGTCTGTTCTAGTCCAATTTCACAGCCTGCTGGATGCTTCCATAGGTCCCAAGTTATCGTAGAATTGTAAAGAAAGGTTAGACCGGAAATATAGGAGATGTTACAAGTAGGTAAACTTAGTATTATATTATTCTATTTATAAAATCAGAGCTATAATCGTTTTATTATGAAACACTAAAATTACATTTAAATCTTGGCATACAAAAATAGTCAGCGTAAAAGGTTTTTTTTAATTGTTGCGCATTAAGCAATAAGAATATCCTGTTTAAAGCGATAATTTAACCATCTTTGACTTTGAAACTTTGTGATGAAACTGATTGACGCACCTACTTTTGATATTTCTTAATTATTTTCATACATTATTCCAAGATGAGTATTCCTGCTCTTCCAAACTCTGTTAAAGTAATGCCTCTATTGATTAAGAAGCTTGAATATTCATTCAATTATATGGCATCGCGGTTTCCTGATGAAACACCCGTGGTTTGCCGTTTTAAAGGGTTCCGTGTTTACATTTTGGTTCGTGAGTTTATTGTTTAAGCGATTTTATTTTATTCGTGCGCTGTTTGCAAATCATTAGCTTTTAATTCAATTGGATTTGGAATGTCTTTGTTGTGTTTTAAATTCTTTATACATACGATTTCTGGGCATAATCATGCAGCTATTAGTTGGTGCAGCCTGTCTTTCCTCAGGCTAAATAGAGTCAGACTGAAAATATAAACATAATGTCAATAAAATGAAGGCTATTCTATAGCGTAGCTTAATAATTTTAATATTATTTTATTTATCAATCTCTCTAATTTTATGTACAAATTGAATGAAGTGAACCAATTACATTAAATAATTATGTTTGTAATTTGGCACATTGCAAACCTCCATGCACGATGGTAAACTAACTGAAAAAGTGTTTATTTCCTCAGCGCACTTTCGAAAAACTTTCTGAAACTAGTTGGCAATATACATATTAATGAATGGTATTAAAAACGTTTTTTTTACAAGCCACAATGCTACAAAATACATATTTCGCAAACTTTAATATCGTATTCCCTGCTCCGAGCACGCAAGCAACAGACAAAAACCCCCGATAGGCTGACAATATCGTTGTGCAAACAAAATATTTATACGCAAGAAAAAGAAGATTCTTACCGTTCCTTGAAAAAGTGCCTACGCACTACGTCTCATCGTGTACACAAAAAACTGAACCAAGAACTGTTTAACTGAGCAGCTGTTTAAGTATTGTGCAAGTTTCTATCATTGCGACGATAAAAGTTCGTTTTCGTACAATCAATAAAAAAATAAATGCCGATGTGGATATATTTTTACAAATGAACCAATTTAATTTATGTATCTAAAATTAAAAGATTTAATTAAACCGTAGATGTCGTTTACTTTCAGGCATATCATCATCATCATTTTATATTATGGTATGTGTAAAAAATGAATAAAAAATTACAATACTCAACATAAAACCAAAAAAAAAACTTGTCTATAAAATATGTAAACCTTTCCTCACTCTTAAAGCTAGTAAGTAGAATCTTCGCAGGCTTCGTTGCAATCTATCGTGTATATAATGGAGCTGTTAAAGACAATACGCCGGGAAACATATTGGATGCAGAGAGGAATGTGTAAGCGAGCGACGACTGCCGCTTGCAGGGTGTACTGGGAGGAACATTATTGAGGATAAAAAACTCGGGTATTATTATCGCTAAGATTGATATGTTAATGATTGAATTTCTAAAAACAACGATTTCTATAAACGAAATGTCTTCCAAGAACGACATGTTTAGTGTTATTTTTTTGTAAATAAAAGGTAAGTAAAAACAAAAGGGTATCTATCACGATAAGTATCATCATAGCAACTGTAGGATTATATTTTTTCATAATAATGCTAACAAGACCCAGTTGACCTACAAAGGCCTGTTATTATTTAATTGGCATCAAGTTTTGAAGTTTTGTTATATCAAATTTAATCAAAACCAGTTCAGGATATCATCACTGGCACACTCGCAATATGTTACCATAACAAAAAGTAATAATATTATTAAAATAAAAACAAATTCCATATCTTTCTCCCAGTACACCCTCAGCCCGCTCAGGCGATAAATCCGCCGCTACATCTGGGCCGGCGCCCGGTTCAATTTTATTACTATTCTCTTACTATTCCCGACTTATTTGATCCAGCCGTCAAAGCGGGTACATTATCGCTGTCTTGAAAGACGCTAAGCCTTTGTGGCGGAAAAACTGATCCAATCGAGCCACGGACGGGGCGCGGTGTTTTAAAGAAGTTGTTTCGTTTATTTGTTTGTGATATTACCTAAAGCAAGTGTGAATGAGAGTTGGGAATACTACTGTTGAGAGCTTTTGAACTACTGTATGTAATAGACGTTGCTACGTAAACCGTTTACATGAGAACAATGACATCAAACATGAATATTTTTAACAAGCAAATAAGTATATGATATGCGTTTGAATACAGCCCACCCGATGTTAAGCACTACTACAACCTATACACAGAAACATATTATCTTTATAGCAAGCACAGCAAGTTTGCAAGTTGTAGACAATACGAAACTATATAACTTAAATAACTTTAAATCAATTTTATATATATGTTACGGCTAATACCCGAAGTGCGGCTACACCTAGTTTTAGCCGGTTAGAACTAGGTGTAGCCACTTAGTCTTGGTTAAACCTAGTACGAGCCGATTGTTTTCGGGTAAAACTAGGTCTCAAGTCCTGTTGTAGTGCAAGTGTTGGACTCGAAGTCACTTGTCTGTGACAGAAGGTAGATTAGGTTCGTTAGGTTGCTTTCTACCACGCACATGCGACGAGCGAAGCGAGGAGGAGCCAACTTCTTTCAAAACATGTCTCGATTCGGGGTTTAACCAAGACTAAGTGGCTACACTTAGTTCTATCCGGCTAAAACTAGGTGTAGCCGCACTTCGGGTATTAGCCGTAACATATATACACGTTAACTGTTAATTACATATAAATAAAGTTATCATCCGCATCCATCTATTATCTTGTGTATTGTATTGTAATATCCAGTATACATTTTCTACTAAAATTGTGCAATATTTATTAATTTTCATAAAATACAAAATCGACGGAAACACGTCTTGTAGGTACAATGTCGTATAGTTTATGTTCGCCTTATCGACAACGATTTTATTTAGCTATCAAATATATATCCTATACGGTTGAATACACTTCAATTTCAAGGAAAGCCGGAACAGATTCATTTGATAGAAAAGAGAAATGCATTTCTATTTTATATCAACGTGCTATACTTGTTATTTTTTAATACAAGCATTCCATTTTTTTATGTATTGTTTACTAGTGCCATCTGTGATTTGTTGTGACTAATTTAAAAGGATAAAATTATTGGGAATGAAACTACATATATTTTGTTTATCCGTGTGTTTCGCAATAAATGCCGGTTTTGGAAAAAATGCAACTGAAACAATTAAAATTAAAAATGTTCGTGATTATTTAGTAACGGTAAATAATAAAAGTTACTATGTATGAAGTAAATAATGTACTAAACTAGAAAAAAGTTTAATTTCCATTTGTAATTAAAATAAAATATCAGCTTAACAATATTTTGATTTATGTAATTTGTACAACATCAATAGCTTTGTATGGTTATCGTTACCTTTTTCGAAATTGTATTAAGAAATAAAAACCTATGAAAAATTTCGACACGAGAGCTTAACACTCTCATACAATCCTACATTAAAATTGTTACAGGAGATATTAATATCATCACTACAGACACAAACAAACACGGTAGTGGGTGTCCTGCCACTACAGTTCGCTCTGTGTAAACTAGCATCAGTAGCCACTGGGAAGGCCAAGCAGGAACTGCTTAAGGCTTTAGGATTCAAGAATGAGTCTTTGGTATAACGGTTTTTGTTTGTATCATTAGCGAAATATGACCTTTGTTACTTTAGGCATTCCATATTTCCTATGTTCTAAAATTTTTTAATAAAGATAATATCCATGTATTGACGTGTAAAAAACAAAGCTACAAACGTTATGTCGTTTTTAAGAAAAATAATGTTTATGAAAAAGTTTCAAAATCTTCAAAAATACGCATAACGTTTTTAACCTCACGAATATTTGATTTCAGATACATACTTTCTTCAGGCAATTTCGGGACATACCTAGTTGGTTTGAAAACACAGATCTGATTTACCTGAATAACATGTACATAGATTCTAACAAACCTATAAAGTCTACCTTCATTCCCCACTCCTTGACAGCCTACGGGGTATTCATTTCCAAAATAGGCTTCGATGTTCCGAGGTCTGCAGCTAGTTTGATAAATCAGGAGGTAAGAATCTGTACATTAAATAAGACTTAAATTAGTCAGTTGTGAATGAATGGGAGGTTGCTTGATTTTTTTTGCTAACAAAATGTACATGAAAATTTAAAAAAAAACTAATCATCTATTGAAGCACTGCTAAAACAATCAAGTTTTTATTTGCTGAAAATTGTAATACCATTTATATTTTTATTTATTTTAAAATTACGATAACACATAAGTAGAGACACTACACATTGATGTTTTTTTCCTGCTGTTCTTATAATAAAGATATGTTTTAAATGTTTTTCGCAGGTATCATCAAAAACGTTGAGACGAATAGAAAACATCGTGGGAACAAACAATGTTACCAATGAGACGTCCATTTTGCTGGTTACTGCTGCACATTGTAAGGTTAGACAAATAAATAATATAAACAATTTATTATGGTTGTAGATTAGTTGACAATTATGTTATTTCTTGCAGGGTTTGAAATGTTGTCTTGTTATTTTATTATTTTTTGAGCATTTTTGTAGCTCATTGTCAATGTTATTATTTAAATAGAACAGAAGATTTCTTATGTATGACTACTTAAAATCCACCCCTATAAGATTGCTTATTATTAGCTTTTAGGTACTGATTGTCTTTATGCATCTGTTATCTTAAAAATGAAGCCATGAAACTCTGTAGAAAATTATAGTGTTTTTGCGTTGCTGTGTGCTGTCGCTGCGGCAAAACACTATATATTTCTCTAGAGTTTCAATTACAATGGATTTCCGCAAAGGGACGCCTGATTTTTATCATTGTTGTCATCTTAAATGAAGTCATTGTTAAATAATGTTCCAGCCTACATGGGAGACAGCGTTTGACTACAGCCTGACCAAACCAAGACCCTTCCGTCTCATGAACAACCGACGAGTAGATATACCGATGATGATGGTCGCGCAGTCATGCCTCTTCTATGATGCTAAGGACTTTCGGGTACTAAGAAAATACTCTAATACTAATATAATAATAGTAATTGCCTGATTACGTATAATCTAGACCAATATTTCAAAATCATTGCAAGTAAGTAACGTAATTTGATCACGTGTTTCCTATACAAGATTTCTCTAATACCTAATATTTTGAATAAAATAAAATATACAGCTTGGCAAAGTTTTATATAAAACTACATAAAGATTCAAATTCAAATTCAAATTATTTATTTATATAACTTATGAACTATTACATGTTCACTGCACTCCACACTAGGATAACCTGTGTTGTGAAGTGCAGGCTCTTCCTTAAGATAAATGAAAGGATACAATCCAAGCAAAGGCAAAGTACATCAAGTAAATATCACAATCCAAGATTGTGATATTTACTTGATGTACTTTGCCTTGTTACTTGTAATAAACCTAATAAATTATTTAAATTATTTTCAAATGATGACTGATCCATTGTGCAAAAATAAAAGGATTAAAAATGGAAGTAATTAATAAGATTATGAATTAATATACTTAGTCAATTAATTAATTCTAACGGTGTGCTGATTTTTTTCTAAAATTCTGTTTTTTTTAGTTTTTCTGTATGTTTTTGTCATTTTGGTATATACTTGTGAAATATATGTAAATATTAGTTATGTATTTTAAATAAAAGTATATAATACTCATAGAAAATATTTTTTCTGCTTTTATACTATTCGTGTAATTTTATCAGTTATTTCTTATTTCCAGGTCATAAAAGTGCACCTTATCCACCCAGGAGTGTCGATACTGTTCATCCAGCCTTCATTCCTAACCCTGGACAGGATCATCCAAAAGATGCAGGAGCCCACTTTCATGAGAAACATTAAAAGGAAGATGACGAATAGATTGGTGAAGATTGTGCTGCCCCGGATTAAGATCAAAAGTCAAATCAGTCTGAATGAGTATTTGGAAAAGGTTAGTATATATAATAGTAGTGTAAGGTGTAATAGGTGAAAGTTAGCAAATTTTCCTAAGCCGCTTGTCTAAATAAACAAATTTTACTAGTTTGGGTACTTACTAATCGTTTCAATTACACGAATTTTGGTTTCAGATTTTGTTTGCATTTATTATTATTGTTTGCGGCTGTTTTGAGTATCTTACATTTAAACATAATTTAGGTTTGATTTTATATCATTTATCAATTATTGTACAATTATAGCTTGGAATCACAGAAATCCTGAGCAAGAACACAACCGGATTAAACTCCATACTAAGCCATGAAGCCGACACCAACATGTTTGTTAGCAACATGCTGCAGAAGTTCTTTATTGAGATGGACGAGTTCGGAGTCACTAGGATTGATAAACGTAAGTGATTTTCACTATATAAACTCTAATTAAACTAGTGATATATATATATATATATATATATATATATATATATATATATATATATAAGTAACAGAGATCAGCTGGTAGCTAGATTCGATTACTCCTAAAGTGGAACAACCAGCCTACTCGCTTTACTATAAAAAAAAATAACAACTAGTCCCGTTTATTCCTGTTACGTAAAATGCAGATTTCATTTGACTACTTTAATACAATATTCACGAAATTCAATTAACCATTTTTTCCTATTGATCGTGAATTGTTGATCATGCTTCATACATGTCATGTCAAATGAAAAAAGTAGTTTTTTATACGTCAAATAATGCATTTACATGCAGGTTCTTGTTGGCTTTAAATCATGTAAAATACCCCGAAGCATTTTGAAAATTCTTGACACTAGACTTTTCAACTCATTTACACATCTAAGATCATCATCATCATCAGCCTGTTATCGCCCACTACTGAGCATAGGCCTCTCTTCTTGTACTAAGATGTTATAATGAAAATATATCTTTTCTTGTTTCTCCAGGTGCCCGCACCGGAGAGAGCGGTCCTCTCCGCGACCCTGCCGCTGAGATAGATGTAGTCTTTGACCGTCCCTTCTACTTCTCGATCAATCTGGAAGTATGGCCAGAAACCCCTACTCTACGCTCCGACCCTACTGTCGATGATATTCATGAACTGTTCTCTGGAGTATTTTATCAACCTGAAGGGGTGGAGATGAATTAAGAATAGGTACAGAACAGAAGATCTGGTATTGATGTTAATACTGTTTGAAAATTATAAAAAATAAGATATTGTTGGTAGTCCGCTGATTTTATAAGTGGTTTTAGGGGGGTGTACGCCAAATTTAAAATAAATATTTCATATTAAAAATATCAATAATAACTCTCACGAGTAAGTGTATCTCACTTTTCAATTGAAATTATAATCGCAAAAATGCAACTCAAAAATTACATTGTCATACTGAAATTGGTTGGAGGTCCAATGGCAGTAGTTTTTTGTGAGAGCTTCTATTTTATTGAATTAAATAAAAATTTGAAATCATTGCTTATGAACCTCCGCGACCGTATGAACAATCTATACTAATATTATAAAGCTGAAGAGTTTGTTTGTTTGTTTGAACTCGCTAATCTCAGGAACTATTGGTGCTAATTGAAAAATTATTTTTGTGTTGGATAGACCATTTATCGAGGAAGGCTTTAGACTATATAACATCACGCTGCATATTATAGGAGCGAAGAAACAATAGAAAATGTGGAAAAACGGGGGAAATTATTCATCTTTGAGGGCTTCCGTTGCGTACGCTGCAAAAACGGTTCAAGATATCAAAAAAATGTGTATGAAAGAATTATTTCTCTTGAAATGATCTTACAAAATGTCCGCAACAGTATTATGTCTATCTATTAAGGTTAACTCACTAGAACCGTTTTTATGGCAATAACTATTCCACGCGGACGAAGTCGCGCGCACCAGCTAGTCTAAAATAAAATACCGGCTAACACCTTTTCTTTGAAAACTAATCTTTATTAACCCACCCAATGAACTATGTTCAGTTTAAAATTGCAGCTACTTATCTTGCATTATTCTTTAAATCTCATGTTATTGACAATAAGAGCTAACTATGGCCACGCGCGGGCCACGTGGCAACAAAATGTACAAAAAATCAACCCTTTGTCCCTCGCGCAGTGACAAAGGGGGAAATAAAAAGTAGTTAGTCAATTACCTTGCATCGTTACATCGAATAGTTCGAATAATTGGCCCGTGGAATCAAGTTAGCTGCCCTTTACTAAGTTATAAGTTTATTGTAATGTACAAGTGCATATTTCGAAGTTGGTTTGAACGGTGTGTTATTCTGACGAGATTAAATTTACAATAAATAAATAATTGTACATATAGGCAATGTTTTTCGTCTGAATATAAACCTTTGGTTTTTTACATATATTTAGGTGTGAATTTGTAAGTATTCGTTTGTAATCTCACAATTGGGAGAAGACACTGGCCTTGTAACACAGTCTCACGACTAGCACAAGGCCAGAAGTTTCACGAAATTTATTGTTACCTGTTTTATTATGTCAATAAATATTTTTGTATTTTTTTGTATTTTGTAATACAGTTCAGACAGTGAAGAAAATTTAATGCGTAAATTTAAAAAGCTCTGAACATTTTTAAATCGCATCACATTTGATTGTGGTATTATTAATTAAATACAATTATCATTAGGTACTTTACTATGTATTTCTTTTCTACAAGCGAATGTGGCTCAGCGATTCCAATGTCAGCTTTTCATCCAGACGCACCCTGGTCTGAATCCGACCCTACAACAATAAATTGTATTTTCAAGTTAAGTGTCTATTTGCACTCGCTCAGCGGTGAAGGAAAACATCGTGAGGAAACCGACATGTTTGAGTACCACAATATCCGAGGACATGTGCCTTCCGTGGAAGGACCTGGGCGCCCACCGCGATGTATCAGCCCAAGAGAACTCTCCTAACGAAATAATTTTACGCGAAAGTCACGACCTTCAGTCATGAGGAAATACGACTCAAGAGAAAGAGATTACCTTTCTATCTATTTTTCTTTAACCAAAGGGTAAATGTTTTTGTTATTTGCCAAAAAAAAGTGTAAATTGCTAACTTTACAATAGATAACGATAACTCTGTGTAGAGTAGTAAAACTCTTCCACTCGAGTATGCATGCGAGCACTTATAATATTCAAATGTGGAGAAATAACAATCAGACGAGGCTCGGGGGAGAAATACATGT
Source organism: Macaria liturata (assembly GCA_964023185.1). NCBI lineage: Eukaryota > Metazoa > Arthropoda > Insecta > Lepidoptera > Geometridae > Macaria > Macaria liturata. Next base: position 3,385,370 of record OZ026806.1, on the reverse strand, counting down.
TATAATAATATGCAAATCTAATATTTATAGAGCTATCAACGTTTGGTGATGAATGGGCGCGAATAACTTTGAATTTGTGGTAAATTTGGCTCTGTATTTGAGGTGAAATCAAGATTAAGATGGAATATAACATTGCTTATCAAGAGACGGGCTGTTGTTGTCAAACTCAGTACTTATCCTAAGTTTATAGAACAACTAAGTACTTAGCTGAATTGGTGTAACATTTTTTTTTATATAAATAAAAAAATAAAGCGATAAGTTTGTTTGTCACACAACGACTGTTTGCGCTGTCACAATGTTGATCTGTTGTCTAAATTATGCATGTATTTTTATAGTAGATTTAGACAATTAATAAAATAAAATAAAATAAAAAAGCCTTTATTCATCTACACATTTGATATTTCATTAAAAAAAGATTTAGACAATTAATCATGTTCAATTGAAAAGTGGGTTTTTTCTCGCATTGATAGTTTATCAACGAATAAAACAATTCAATTCTAAAGTTTAGCTACTATACTCGTATAATCATCGTATTTCATAAAGATTTATGTAGAAGACTTGTGTATAGACGAGTGAGGAAGCGACCAGGGTTTTATTGAATAACAGTCACCTGCCAGTAGCAGGCAAGGACCTCGGAGAAGAAGCCGCCGATACAATTAGGCGTCCTGTAGACCTCACTCAGCCCGTCAGGGTCACGCAGACCTCGGCACCACGCCTGCCTGATCCGGACAATCTTCTCGGACCAGGTGCTTTTATATGAGGCGATGTGAACATCTAAGGTATTCCTTTTTGTAGTCATCGTGACGGAGGTGTTCTGACAAGTGGCTTTTATAAACGCAATCATACAACTTTTTCGACGAAAAGAAAACTTTACCGAACCTCACCAGAAAACGAAGGCACCAATCAAAAACACCTAAGTTACCATTATTTATTGACATAAATTTACATATTCATATGTCATTTATTACAGGTTTTTTTTAATAATCGTGTCGTTAGTTGTAAAGTCCTCCGGTGGTGGGATGGTCACGGCGACTAATTGAGCCTCCCGGGACGCCACCTGTCGGATAACGGACAGCATCTCGCCACAACTTGTCGCTGATTTATTGCCAACTAAATATTTTGCCACCCAAATACATTTACATCGCTTTATTATATTTCTAAACAAACTATTAAACTGCTCTAAATAATGAATGAACTCTGGATTCAAAAACTATATCAAAAAGATGTGTAAATAGACAAAATACAAAATGAAATGATTATGGGAAATAATAACCCATACCGATTTTTTCAGGCCCAGAGTTGTAATTTAAGCTTTCATGATCTCATTGTACAATGTTTACAGTTAAGTTGATTTGTAACGATAAAGCCTGTTTACAATACAAATTTCATATTTTTTTTCGCTAGGTAAACAGATAAGGTCTTTAGTTTCCTACCTTACATTCAAGTCTAGGCACCTAGCTCCCCAGTGGAGTGGCTCCACCCGGAGCAGACCTAGGCCTATTCCCATAAGCGCTACATTAATTGTGCCAACGTAGCGGCACCAACGGTGCCGACGACCGCACCTACATCAGGCGGGTACGGTGCGCAGAAAAATCGTGTGCCGCGCTCGCAATGACAGCGGGTCATTTGTTAATTCACTGAAATATGGCGGCCGGCGGCAGCTATTCATTATAAGGCTGCCTCGTTTGGGCACACGTGTGCGGTACCGTCAGCAAAACATGAGGTTAATTGAAAAGTTCATATGTAATTTATTACTGGAAATGCACATGACAATGTGACGTTTGGTCGCGTTTGCATGTGGCTGCAACAAATATATATGTGATTTGTAGACATACGACGTATAAATGTATGTACAAGCAAATCAAATGATTTTTCTTTTCCTTGAACATTTACATATTTGTGGTCGTGAAATACAGTTCGAATAAAATGCACCAATATTCTATACCTCATATTTTTACTCCATTTATGAAGAAAAAATGAATAGGCAGTAGTGCTTAGGCTTACACTATTTGTCAATTTGCACTCTCTCAAAGATAAAATGAAATATTATTCTGCAAGGAAGTCATGCAAGACCCTTAGCGATGATTAATTTAACTATGGAAGAAGTAATAGATCTTGCGACTACCTCAATAACATCACTTTTGCAAACCGTACCAGAATCACCTAAATGTTAATTTCGTACAATTTTCCTGCTATCCGTACTTGCAGGCAGTGCATTTACTTGTGCATTGCCGACGGAGCTTCATTAAATATACTTGTCTCTGTCTTTTACACAGCATGTGTATGTTTTGTCTCTTTCCAACTTACCATCGTTGAAACGTTAATAACTGCTGTAAAAGCGTAAAAGCCTACATTGCATGAGCTTCATATGAAATAGTTTAAGAGTGCAATTTTTCAGAGTTGTCACCTTAATGCTGGTCAGTTATTTTTACTGGATTCTGCGAGTTGAAAAGGAAAAAGGTAAATAAATAGTGAAAATGTGTACTGGTACATGCTGTTGTAATGAAACGTTTTATTGTTTTTATTTGTGTGTGATATGTAACAAACAAAATTGATATTTTCATTTGAAATCATAGGTCTATTTGTCAAAGACCAAAAGCAGACAGCATTTGTAGTGTTTTTTTGCGCATAAACTTTTTGTTAATAATATATTTTTGCATAGAAATCATTACTATTTCCAATGACACCAGGTCCTACCAATGCATATAGTCGCCACGAGACGCGCCGACCCCAGGGTCATCCGTTATTCAAGAGCTACGTGTGGGGAATATTAACATCCACATACATACATACTCTGGTAATTAATGATGGACATTATTGAATGATACGAACGCCCTGCGGTGTTACCTGTGTTGTGTATAGATATATTGATAAGCTATTGATTTAGTTGCTAGTATGTCTGTCTTCTGATGAAGAGGAAAGCGGGGTCAATTCATGTTTAAAAAGTAGGTAATTGGAATGAAGTCTACTTTTATAACATTACTTGTATTTTGAGTCCAACCTATCCTACGTAAAAAATCTCTCTGTATTATCAGTAAGTTTCTTAATCACCTGAGTACATAAAATATACTCGTATATATAAATGTTTCTTAAATTTTAGATAGTTTATCTAGCATTGAAGAGCATTTATAATTAATATGTCTATATGTTGTATAAGTTTAAATAAGATTTGTATACGTAGATACTTGTACTATTGCAGCTAAATATAAGTATTTGTAAAGGACTTTTAGCCCGTGTAGGTATAGTCAAACAATCCAGCGAAGTTACCGGCATTGTTTAATATGGGGCCCGGATTTTGGATACCTCCAAACCGAGGATGGTACCATAAAATAATAGAACGGAAATTAACTCAATTTCTCATATTTTTTACTGAGTCAGCTTACGACTATGTATGTCTATGTTATTATACATATACTGTGTTATACATTGTATTGTGTTATGTGTGTATGTTACAGTATCGTGTTTTCAGACAGGCTGCAGACCGTACTTATGACGCGTAGGAGATGAGGTCTATACTCAGCAGTGGGTAGGTACAGGCTGAAATGATGATGATGATAATTATCATATTTTTAGGAGCTTCTAAAACATGCTTTATTCTGAGTGATATCTTTACAGCATTTTTTAAAAATTACGTCGTAACATAACTATCAACTAAAACAGATATTTAAAACTTTTAGGTCAATTAGGGCCACTTGATAAAATTAGCCATTCGCCATTTTATCATGAAAACGTAGCCATCGAAGATTTTTCTGAGATTAGTTAATTTATAGCTCGGTGAGTAATTTAGCTCACACTTGATAATTTTACACTATTCTACATAATAAAACGTATTCCTATACTGCGACCTCCGCGCCTGAACTTTCTAATCCGGATTCGTTGCGCGCAAATTCGATTAGTGTTCCAAGAGTAGAGGATCTCTCTACAACCTTTGAGGTAACTGCTTCTTAACTTCCCGCAACTATTCGCTATCAAACTATATGGAAAATGTTAGCTATTGTATCTTTAATATTGGTCTAGCATATTATAGGACCGTAATACGGATTATGTATATATAATAAGTGGAAGCCCGCGGTTTCGCTCGCAGTATTTTGAGATAAAAAGTATAGTATAGTTGGCTATGACACTTCTAAGACCTTATACTACCTGAATACAATAAAACATGATGATTCGTACGGCCGTTTTTGAATTACGATCGTTTAAATAAACAGATATAAAGAGAAACAAACAAAAATTCTAAAAACTGTTAAAACGTGTTCTTTTATGGATTTAAGGTATCTCCAATTTTTTTTTTCTTATTTTTAATCTATTCTTCAGAACGTAAAAGATACGTTCTGACTGTTAACCCTCTGCAGCTTTATTATATGTGTAGATAAGAATTCCAAGGCATCAAACTTGATAACAGACTTTTGAAGACATTTGAAGAATGTAGCTGTGAAAAAATTAAATAAACAAAACAAGTCGTATCATATAAATAAATAATATCTAATAATATTCATATAAATATTCCGGGACATTGCACACAGCGCCATCTAGCCCCACACTAAGCACACGCTTGTGTCGTGGGTACTAGATAACGGATATAATACTTATATACTTTTCTTTTTGTAAATACATACTTATTATACATACAAACGACCAGACTCAACACAAGTAATAATAAATATTAAAATCTATAAATACTTGTGTCACGCGGGAATCGAACCCGCAACCCCTAAATTAGAAGGCAGAGCCACTACCAATTAAGCTAACAGGCCAGTCGTGAATTTGTTGCTTCCAACATACAAGATTTTTGACACGTTGCGTAGCAAAATTTAATAGCTCATTCATTAATTTGAGTTTTATTATTTTATTTTTGTCTAACCTTTAAAAGTAGCGTTATCTTTTTATTGAAACGTAACAAATTCGATTCATTCAATATTCTTCCAAACCACCTAAACAGTCTTCCCCGCCAAAACAATCCATCCAAGTGTTTCATTTCAAACCGATGCGTCGCAGTTCAAACAAAATGTTCTGATTGCGATGCGTTCATACCCCGTGTTTGCGGTCCCTAACTAGTTGACACACGGGTTTGTTGCAGCACTGCCACGCGAAAACCAACCATAATGATATGCTATTTAGACTTGTATTATTATACTCATTTACAAACCAAATTCTACCTTATTCGTTCAAGTATAAGGTTCCATTTGAGGATTATGTTGAAAGTAAAGTGCAATTACGCTTAATTTTGTGCATCGTTTAACATTCATTCTCATTTTACACTAATTTTAACGGTGTCGATGTGCGTTTTATACTACAATCATTTTATTAATAGGGACATAAATGTGCGAAAACTACAGATTTATTTGAACCTCATTTATTTATACTTTGTTGGTAATATGAGCGACAATCTCACTAAAAACCTTGTAGCTTAAAATCAATGTAGTCAATCAGTCTCCTTGCCAACGGTACTTTCTTAGTAAATGTAATATTTCGTAGACTATATCGCCGCAAAACATAGGTTTATACTGTACCATAAGTAAAAAAAGTGTAATTTTCAATCATACTACAATTACTCTGTGTAAAGTGCTGGGACTCTGGAACCAGGGCCATAAGTATTGAATTTTAAACCACAATGAGCACACACAGTATTTTTTTACAAGTCGATAAATATGGAATTTGATAAATGGATTAACATTGTTGTTTGCAAGAACTCTATGTCGAATTATTTGGATAAAGAAATGAGTAGAATGAAAGGAGAAATGCTTAGTTTGATATAGTGTCATTGCACTATGCTTATCTGTTTTTATCTGTTTATCTGTTTATACCATTAGACTACTATAGATTATACAGTTTAGCACGTGGTTGCAGCGGGTGGTCGAAGACAAACAGACAGACAACTATGCAGACGATGTGCAATCCATTTAATTAATACCGATTTTCGTAGTTACTAGTTGGGAGGTAAGGACTGCTGTGTTAGCAGATCAGATATTAGCATTTATAATTAAATTGTAAGTCTGTAAACATAATGTTGGAGTTGCCAATAATTTCATAACGTTAATTTAGTACTTTCCGTCCATAGGATGTCTGGTAGAAAATGTTTCAGCAACAAAACTGTATATTGTGGTTGTCATTTAAGATTTCTATGACATTTGTATTTTTAGTTTAACAGTTTATTTGTCTTATAAATATTATTTTATATATTTTTTTAAAATTCACTTGTAAATGTATGCTAAAATGATAGATTTATGATTAAATACTCATGTACCTAACTATCATAATTATTTTTTTCTTACATGCACAGTATTGCACAGATACATGTAGATAGGACGAGACAAGATAAGTTCAAATCCTTATATCCCAGTGTGCCCCAGCCTTACAGTGAGCAAGTTGCTCGCAAATCTAATAAAGCTTCAGTGGAATGACCAACGCCAGTCTGTATGCAGCTTAACGACAGGTGTGTCCCCACCTTTACTCAGTTTGTACGAATGTTTAGCTTCTAAGCTACATTCGGATTTGGATCGTGTTTACTTGGGATTGGGATATTTAAAATAGGTGAGGTTTTGAGTTACAAATTCAAACCTTTGCACAAAATATTTATGATGAAAATAACTTCGTATCGGCACGCGGATGGTATGCAGTTTTCTTTTTTTATCGCATGACATTGTATTTATGCGTTTCTAAATCACACGTTTACACCTAAGCAAACGTATAATTTATTTATTTATTTAGGTATTTCAGTTAATCAAAAACTTTAGAGACAACCACAATGTCAAGAGGTCATAAGAAACTTGAGATCCAAGTGATGTCTTAATTAACAAACATTATATTTTTTTTTCTAGAATCGCTATTGGCTCTTAGTGTTTGAAATGTGAAACTTAAAAAAACGGCAACCCACATTATCATAAGCACGTATGATTGCAGGCACTTATGTAAATAATTCCTCAAGTAAATAAAATCTGAATGATCAGCGGAGTGTGGAAATGTACGAGTAGATCGCGACCGGTAAGCGAGGCTACGTGTGTGAAATGTACAAAATATCAACACGGAAGCTCAAACGCACACTACGCACTTTTACATTTGCGTTAATTTCATTTTTGTAATGCAAGGGAATATGTTTTTTTTATTATTTTAGTTACCTTTTTGATCTAGTCTACACTAGTAATGATTATTTTTGAATATATTTTATGCATCGCATTTTCTCGTGATAATGATTGTACGAACTGAACATTTTGATTTCTTAGATTTCGTTACTCAATAACTTTACATAGAAACAAAATTTGAACACGCTTAAAAAAGGAAGGAGCCCTCTGTTTTTTTTTTCAAATATATGAACGTCAATAGCACGACATTTTCTCATATTTAAACGGTCAACAAAAATCGCTACAGTGCGCTCAGCCTTACCGTTATAGCGTTATTTAGTTATTCCGTCGGCATAACGCGCTTTTCAAAAAGCGCTTCGAATAACGCCAATTATAATTTGGCGAATCAAATGAAGCGGCTGCGGTCGTATTGGCGGCTACAGGATATTGAAAACTTGTATGTTTTTGCATTTTTTGCTGTCCCTAAAACCCTATGTGTAAACGTTATTGGATTGTGTATCCATTTATTCTAAAAAGCTATGTTTTGAAGCAATCATTTTAGTTTAGAGTTGAACTATTGGTTGTGCAACTCAAAAACAATTAGCATATCATATTTTTGTTTATCAAATCAGTAATGGCACAGAAACAATCATGTTTTTTTTTCAATAGAATAGTTTTGTGATAAATATGATTTTGTGATCCATATTTAGTAATTTACAATTTTAGTAATTTACGATATTTTTTTATTTTTATTTTGTCGGCACAGTCGGCACGGTTTGTTAGAAGTCCTATGTTTACTTTTTCCCTTCTGTCTCTTTTACGAAAATATTCCTGACACAAATCACAATGAAAAACACCCCGTCAGTCTGATCAGACCCACCATAAAGTTATAAGATCGATGTCTCAATCCGACAGAGTCTTAAGCTGCAAATAACGCTGCGAAAACTTTAAAGGAACAAATACGGGATTATGATAATTTTGAGCCGTTTTATTCAAATCCTTAGTCAGGATTTGGGCGAATCCTTGAACAGTTGGTAAAGGTGCTTACATAGGGAAGGGCTCATAAATATATTCCAACACATAAACGCTATTTACTTTGGCAGGTGATTTTGCTTTTGGTATAAATATAATGTAAGATGGCTGTTGTTTTTAGCTTTGGTTCTAAATACGTTTTATTTTAGTGAAAATGATATAGAATTGGTGTGGTTGGATGGCATACATATATTATATGTATTAAATCAATATAAATCAATATTTCAGGACATATCACACAGCGCCATCTAGCCTCATACTAAGCTTACGCTTGTATCATGGGTACTAGATAACGGATATAATACATATATACTTTTCTTTTGTAAATACATACTTATCATACATAGAAACGACCAGACTCAACACAAATAATTACAAATTTAAATATTCATATTTACTTGTTATGCGGGAATCGAAACCGCACCCCTGGATTAGAAGGCAGAGCCACTACCAACTAAGCTAACAGAGCAGTCGATTGCTGATTACCAACTAGTACTATTTCAAGTACGCCACAAGAAAAGGATACTTGTTAAAAAAGTATTAGATATAGTATCAGATTATTATCACATGGTACTGTGCAATAAATAAGACGTCAAAACCCAAATTAAAAATGGCTGCTGAAATTTGAAATGCAACAAAATCGCAAAATTTTGCAAAATATGAATGTTACATACAACAGAGTCTGATTTAAACCAATGCAGTTCCAAAGATCAGTTCTAAAATAAATAAAACAGCCATTCAAAGTATATCTCAGCCTAAGCAGAGAGCTGGACCAAATCGCCTGTAGAATTGACAATAGTGCTTCCGATTCGAGCCTGACTCTACTCCAACTTATCTATTCAGCCATTGAACTCGGCTTTTATTCCTCGCAGATAACTAAAGAAATTCTGCTTTATTTAGTACTAGGTTTTAGAATAATGATAAACATGATACAAGATTTTACAAAAGATTTAAAATGTATTATACAAGAACTTCGATATGTGAGAAACAGAACAACAAACGCAAAATTACATTCGAGTAAAAACCGTATTAGTTACATAAATCCATTATTTTGCAATTGAAATTACTTCACAAACTCTTAATTGAGTTCAATGCATTTAATTATACATCATTACATATGAATCTCATGGCCTTGTATGGTGGTAAGCAACAATGAAATCAAGTAAAAATCACAAAAACCTACCCCTCCTTTGTTTTAGAACCACTCTTAAACTTTAGGACATGTTAATAAAGAAATACTCAACCCTTTGCTTTATTTTTCCCCTCTCGGGGCTAAATAGATTCCATTACAAACGCCATAAAAATAACATCTTCCTATCAAGACGGGCGTTGGAGTAAACAGTCGCATACAAAAACACTAAACTGTGTTTATTTTCCATATTGTGCCTGAAAGTGTACGTTGGGATCTGCCCCGTCATTTACAACCCTTTAAAAGTTTTTATTTCAATACGACCGCCCTGACCCTAGGGTCGCGGGACCATAGAAAGGTTTAAATGCACTAAGTTGGAATTATAAGACGGTGTTTATTTTTTTGATTCAGCCATATTATCCGCTATAATCCGGGATAAAAATAGTCTGTGTCAATCCAGGATCTACGATACCTTGTAATCAAATTTCACCCAAATTGGTTCAGTCTGAGACAAAAACCTTACGTATCAATAGTAAGTTGGTTGTCCGCATTGAAATGAACTAAATCGCTCACAGTGATCATGATTACCGTCTCTCGCAAGAACGTTTTAAAAACCAAATATTCAAAATTTGTAAAAAATTTAATACAGTAAAATATTGCCAAGTTGTAATGGCACTATACCTCCAAGAGGGAACCCCGGTCCTGTCACTAGCCAGTTATTCCGCGCCACTAAACTTATTAGAAGGGCCCTGATTGGCTTCCGACCTGCCGAACAGTTGACCTGACTATTTTTTTAAATAGTTCTTTATTAAGGTCCAACCAGGAAGCGCCATTAGGCCAGTTTTGCGGGCCGCTGCGCCCTGATTGGCTCTGTTGAAATCTTGATTTCGTAATACGATTTGTTTGGGTGCCAGGGATTTTGCAGGAAGTTTTAAACATTTTCGTCAAACTATAAGATGTATTAGAGAGGGTTTTTTTTACATGTGTTCAGAGTTTTGAAATAATAAATACAACCTCATCAGCTTTAATTCGTGTACTTCTAGACACGGGTTTTCACAAGACATGCCACTGAACTCGATTTTCCGAACACATTGTATGTCTATTTTTTTACCATTTACTATTTGGGATTTACTATCGTTTTGAAGGTAACTAAATTTACACGAAAGACCGAGTATTATCATAGTATTTTTTAATTCATTTATAAGTGATTTATACGTGAATAATATAATGTTCTAAAGCCTTTCCTCCTATCATTATACTTTCCAGACAGAAAAAAAAACGTTTCAAGCAACTAATCTCCCATTTTGTACAAAATAAAGAGTTTCCTCACAAAATCCCTCCTTTGAAGTATCAGTAGTTTTTGTGAAATGAAATGGTTCAGTTATCAATTCCCCGTATCGAGAGATGAGTTCCATAATGATGGCAATACAGACCCCTGCAGCCCCTTTCAGATCTAATCTAAGGCATAAGAGACGGGGATGTCGCTGTAAAATAAAATGTCAAATTGTATAGAAAGATAAAGTTTTAAGGGTTGGAGGGCAGATTGTCGAAACTATTTGTAGGAACTATCAGACTGTTATTGTGTTTCAAAGATACATATTTACATGACGCATAGTTTAGTTACTATTTTTGCTACGGATTTATTTGTAAATCTACGAGATTATGTAATGCTACGATAGAACCGTGGCAAAGTACATAGTAGTTCTTGGAATTTCTACTGTGTTACCAGTAAAATAAATTCTACACAACTGTTTTATTCATATACCATCAAGCAACATCATTTATTGTACTTTATTTCCATCAACAGCAATTTTCTGGAAGAGTCTTGATTAGTAGTATTTTTTTTAAGATTCGACTATTTTGCTATTTTCTCGCCTCCATATCATCCCTTGCACCGGCGGTCAGTCTTAAGGCGGTCATTTGACCGTGATAATCGCAGAGTGGCGCGGCACAAGGAAGGCAGCCTCTTTATTATCTTTGTCCACGTGTAATTGTCAGGGCCGTACGTGCTCGCTCCTTACACTGGATGGGAGGAGGCGCGCTTTACAGGGTAACGAGTAATATCAAACAATGGGTAGAAATATTATCAGCTATTCTTACCGCATTTAGTAAGCGCAACTTGATGTAGGCGCCTGCGATACAGGATTCGTACCCAGCGCAGGGTACCAGACTATGAACAGATTTATTAAGTTTAGTTATAAGGTTATGCAAATGTATTTGGTAAAATAAATTTGTATTTACGAAAAAAATAAGAATTATCGTTTTTTTTTCAGTTTATCAATGTGAATAGCTTAGTTTCGTTCAGAGGACTCTATTGTATACTATATTTGCACTTATTTAAGTGCTAACCAGCTAAGATTATTATATTTGACTACGACTAACTGCTGAATTTTAGTTTATTTAAAGTTAAGTGACCAATTACGACAACTGTTTATTTTTTTTTATCAAATAAACTGGGACAGGTATAGAACATGGTTACCAGTAACCCTGTATAGAAAGATTGTCTTTTATACCTTTTTCTATTTTTTGTACTAGTTGTATGTTTGTGTCAGGTGCAGGGGGCGCGTATTTTTGTGATTGGACGAGACTTTGTTATGCGTTTAGATTGAATCATTATTTATTTCACACTTTGCAATAGATTTTTGTAAGTCTCTTATATGACACAAAAGGAAACACATAGAGAAGCTAGAAAATAAATTAACCTATAATTGTGTGTACGTCTGTGTACATAAAACGCAAATATTTATTCAAATCAACTCTCAGGACCATCGAATAAAACAGAAACAATTAACAAAAAAACTACCAATTGTTCACAACAGAATATATGTATATTATATACATATATACATTATGTATATTATAAAATAGTTACAACTACTGCAAACGTTCCAAATACCCCAAGTAAAGCACTTAGCAGTAAGTACGGCGAATTTGATTGAATTAAACATTAAACATTTGATTGCACCACAAAGACCTGCGTCTCCATTGCGAGCTGCAATCTAAGTTGGGCCGCGGGTGTAACTTTACTATGCTTAGACTTGTACTTATAGTTGAATCAGATATAAGCTGTGCGGCGGTTGTGTGGATATGGCATTATACTTTTATGAAAATGAATCTATACTAATATTATAAACCTGAAGAGTATGTTTGTTTGTTTGAACGCGCTAATCTCAGGAACTACTGGTCCGAATTGAAAAATTATTTTTGTGTTGAATAGACCATTTATCGAGGAAAGCTTTAGGCTATATATCATCACACTGCAACTAAAAGGAGCGAAAAAGCGATGGAAAATGTGGAAAAACGGGGAAGATTATTCATCTTTGAGGGCTTCCGTTGCGTGCGCTGCGAAAACGCTTCAAGAGCTATAATTTATAAAGCTGAAGAGGTTGTTTGCAAAAATAAATAATATGATGCCTAAAATAAACTATTCCACGCGGACGAAGTCGCGAGCGCAGCTAGTATTAAATATGAATGTTTAAAAAGGGACCTGCCAAATACCATGAATTAAAATTAAAACTTCAACTACCTCAATTCGTTTTTTATAATAGTTGAATTCAGTTCATTTACACAGTAATAAGTTTGTGTAAAACTGAGATTTTATAGTTTATCCTAAATATTAATCAAGTGATACAAAAGTTAAAAAAGAATCTGATACAATTATCGTTTTGCAAACTTCATAACGATGTAGGTACAGAATTTGTTGAAAGTATAGAATTTTAGATAATTCCTATGTTTGCAAGTGTAAGGGAATTTAAATATCTGAAAAGTTTGCTTAGATTTCAAAACCAGTTTTAAACAATAGCTTGGTTCGAAGAGATGCAAAATTTGGCGTATTACGAAGGAAAAGTAAAATCATCTAAAATACTAAGACGATTTAATTGTAAAATTATTAAATACTAAGACGAATTAAATGTAATTGTAAAATCTGTCGAATGTTTTTTTTTATTTTTTTTAACTGACGAAGGCCAAAAACTACATGTTATGTTTTGTACAAATTCAACAATAGAGACCAGTTGCAAATAGTTTATTGTGATATTTAATTAATGTAAGCTTATTTTAGAATTCATAATATTATGTACTGTCACTGTGTTTCGATAAATAAAATATTTGTATTTGTATTATGTGTTCATTATGTCTTTTCATACCAAAAATAAATATTCTTTGTACCTATTCGTCAACTGGACTTTAGCACACACATAATATTCCCATAAAAAAACAATCTATGTTTCATAGTTTTATCTCCAAAGCAAACACACAGGGTGTGTGTTACACCAATATAGGATTATGATTAACATAATGTGTGTATTATTCACGAGGGGTTGCAATCCGGCGTGAGAAAGCAGGATGGTCATTGTTGCAGTTTTTAATCATACTGTATATGGACATCGGATTAGCCAGGTCTTTGTTAGACGAAAATTGAATTTTATAAAAGTTAATTTGGAAAAACAAACATGATAAACTTATAGCCTTTTTTACAATTAGTAACTATTATCATCTAGGTTTAATTTTTTTTTTCATTTGTGTGAACTTATTAAAAAATCTTTAAACATAAGAATACATATTAAAACAGGTATTTGGCAAGCGCACTATATACTTATTAGGTTAACGCGCTACATGTATCAGGGTGAAGGTTTCTTCTAGGCGAGCGCGCTAGATTGTAGATTACAACGTTGCCAATAGTCAAGCTTGAGCAAAAAAAAAACGGAGCGAAAACAACCATAAACAGTCCCATTGTTTAGTTGAAATTAGAACCTTATTAAATAAACAATAATCAGAAAATAACAAGAACAAAACACGAACTAAAAAACTCCCACCATTCCAAATCATTCCTCAGCACAGTCGAGTGTGTCTCAAACTGCAAACTTCGTAATATCTCAATCCAGCATCACACACGGGGTGTACCAAAACACGCAGTAGCAAATGATTTGTAAATGGAAGTTAGGTGGGCCTCGGGGCATATGCAAATATGGCGGCTCGATTGTCACAACTTCGGTGATTACACCGCTTCTCGGGCTCGGCGCTAGAGCTGGATTTACATGAGAGTATATGGAAACACGTGGTTTGTGTTTGTGTGTGCGTGTGTGTGTGTGTGTGTGTGTGTGTGAGTGGATTTTTGGTTTGTTAGGTGAGAATTTGTAAAATTGTATACCTAGTGTATCATTGAAATTTGTGGAACTAAAACAATATTATAAAAAAAAACATAAGAGCCTTTGAAGGGAAAGGCATTATAATTAAGACGCGAAACTCAAAAAAATTATGAGTATGATGATATTTGGTATGGAAGTGGATCTGTAGAGTTTAGTATCAACAATTTCAATTTTTATAAATTAAGTACTTTTCATACTTATATAATATTATGTACATATTTTTACACATTCAATCTACATGCATTACATAATTTATCTGATAATGTACAATTATGTAAAGTCTCGTAACTAACATTTAGTGCTAAGTTCCTTAGTTAAAAATTGACCTTGAGCTAGCACGTTTTCATATACACCAGCATTAGATGATACCTAACGTCCTTCGAGCGACCTAAATATCGTCCACTTAGCTATTCGGAGACAAATCCGCAGATTACACTCACTTTACATTGGAAATGGAATATTGGAGGAGACTGCATTGCTTGGAAAAATGCTGAATATTGGTCAAAAATTACTTTCACTTATCGTGTAGTTGAAAAGCTTAGTTTGACGCGTGAAACTGCAAGCTGGAAAATTTTTTCATCCTCAAACTTATGTGTTTTGGTCCGATAAAATATATTTACTTCGTAAACGCATTGTTTTTGTTTATGATACGCATGAAATAATTTCACAATTAAAGACATTACGAAGAAATAAATCATAAAAAAAAAACAAAGCAAATTATGCATGTACCCGTATAAACGAACATTTTTATCGTAGATTGAGGAACCTTAACCACTTATATTCCACATATTGTTATAAAAATATGTTTTTAAATAAACAGCCAAAAACGACGATTAAAACTCCAGTGCTCAATAATTCCTCGTCTTCAGTTACCATCTCCTACAACTCCCATCTACCTTGCTTTTCGGCATTTCCACTTTCTCCTACCAAAGTCGGCAATAAATTACAGCGCAAGTTGGCGCGATACGCGGAATTAACGCGACTGTAACCGCCCTGAGAGATAATGAGAAAAGTGAGAAAAAGCCTGCATTACTGTCTCATTGCTATTAGATTGGTAGGCTTTATTGCGAGTACGTAGAGTTCAGATTGGAAGGTGATTTATTACTTGTTTTACAGTCGTTGCTGCTATAATGGTACAAATTTTGATGTTAAATTTCATGTCGAATCTAGTGCGTAGTTTTTAAAACACCAGTGCTCAATAATTCCATACTTAATATCAAATTATGATGACAGTGAATTATCTTTCAACAAAATTTAATGTAGTTCCATTATTGACATCAAATTCAAAGCACTGACCTGTCCACTAACTCAATAAACAAACAAACATACATACATTCATGAGGGTCAATAATAAAAGGGCAGACGTTTGCAAGACATAAGCCCCCCAGTCGCTGACCATCGCTCCGGTTCGTTGCTCCGCCATGTTTGACAATCGGATCGGACGGAGCTCGCGAATTTACTACAATTCGATTTGTTCCGCACCACCCGGCGCGGCGCGACCCACCCTAGTGCGTAAATAGTCACATAGATTAGTTACGTGGACAATGGTATGGGAAAATAGCTATGGTTATTATGGTCAAAAATGTTACAAAATATTGATCGTTAATTAAAGAGAGTAACAATTTATGAAAAGCCATACAAGTGCCTACTTTAAAGTGTTAATTTTATTTTATTCAAATACCATAGATATAAACACTCTTTCGGTAACTGTTGATAGCCTGATTTACTTGATACAGCACTGTGAGTAAATGAATATGATGTAAATGATTTTGTAAAGCATGTCATTTACAAAAAAAAACTTATTGAATACATAATCAAAAACTTCACACCAACCCTTTGCAAAATTTCAAAAACAGAATCAAAATAATGCCAATGTTGCCATCAATAGACACCCAAACAAGGGGCGGCTACAAAAAGTTTGACAGCTCGTTAGATAGCAGGCCCGGGGACACTAATTGGGTACCTAGAGGGGACCAGCGGGGACCGGCGGGGACTGGCGGGGGACACATTCGCTACTATCACCCGTTTTTACGTACTATTGTGTCTGAAGACTTGCATTTGACAACCCTGCGTGAGGCCCTTTGAAGACGCCTCGTTTGGTGTAAGAACCTCTTTTGTGAGCACTCGCCCAAGGAGTCGGGTTGCAAAATAATTAAAAAATAAAAATGTTGCGTAAACAGTTTTGTTGGAAGAAAATAATTGACATCTTAAAATGTAATTGGCAGTTGCGAAAGTAATATTGACGTCTATGTTTAGCTACTATGGGCTATGATTCAATAACAATAAGGGCGAATTTGTACTAAGTAGTCCTTAAATAACAGATAAACTATGTCTTCTAAGCAAGCAAGCTAGGAAATTACTGTCCTGTATGTTTGAAAATATAATATCTCGTTAGTATATGTCTAGCATGAACCTATCTTACGTAATAAATCTAGATAGCTATTTCTATTAACAGTACTCAAAAACGAATATCTATATAAACTTCCGCAGTCAGCTAAAAAAAAAACATAACATTCGAAACCCAAAATCAGCTGAACGCAATTTCTTAACGCAGCACTTCCCAAGTTTAAAGGGCTGTCTACACAGCGACCCAATCTCTCAGCTCGCATTTAATCCTGGTAATTGGCCACGAGAGTCTATCAAACTTGTTGTAAAGTTCAGAGTTGGCCCATTACGATTCGGTGCGAGTCGCGGCCCGAGCTCGGCCCACTCGTGATATTAAATTACATCGGCCCGGCTCGTGTGCGCGCACCTTACAACTTGCCATGTTTTTAAAGCGTATGATGTCAAAGAGTATGGAGTTGTATTTGCATAATTTGTTTCTTATTTTATTAATAAATAGACACGCCAGAATAGGTATGTTCACTTTACACTTACTTTACTTTACTTTCTGTGTGTTTTTTTCAGTTATTATTGTGATAAGAAATTTTCATCAAATTGATTATTGAGTCAAATTACATAATAAATACAAAAGACACAAATACACGAACAAACAGTATTTCCCGCAAAAGTAACTTAAAATAAAATTGATCGTAATACAGTAACTTGAATTGTATCATATGAAAAATGTATTTATTTATTTAGCTAAGTAGCAGGTAAGCAGTAATTTACGCATTTTATTATTTAGGGGTATTAAGTGTGTCTATTCTAGATCATTATTCTATGGCAGACAGGTAAGTAATACATATTTCAATATCGTTAAAGAAGGTAAAGTTTTCCATTTTGCGTGGCAAGCTGCAGCGAGGCGCAGGGTGACTTGCAACCATGACTTTATACCTACATACTCGTATATAATATTATTTTCTTTTAAAATGTCCAAAAAAGATAAATCTTAAAACAAAGTTAACCGACATATTGGTTTGCGAAAAAACATTTTCTATTTTCAAAAACTGCATCGAACGTTTCTCATTGGCCGAATGAGTTCGTTTCCATCCAACTGCACACGCGCGTTCAATAACAGTCGCCAATCATGCGGCGTTCAAAATTTAAAAAAGCAAAATGGACGAACGCAACCGTTACTAATTTGACACGTGACGTCACATTTGTCCTGCGGCTGTCAGGGACCGATCGGGAAATGGTGTTATTGGAAATGTTAATTGGCTGAATTCATTCAGTTGAATTTAGTTAAAATACCTGTGCGACAACATTAAAAAGGCAAAAATACTGAGCAAAAACTAATATTTCGATTTCAATCCGATGACTCAATAGTCTCGTTGGCTGATTCTTTTATAGAATTTTCTTGCAATCATAGCCTATCTCTTTCTTCCGCGTGCAATCGAAAGCTTCCAAAGCGGATAGTGCTCTTTTGTCTCCGCATCCCGCCTGCACTACTAGGTAGTACATACAGCTCGCGGTGTCACCATTGTCGCCAAGAGTTGAAAGCCAAAGTTGACAGAATTGGCCGATCTGATTCACAGGCTAATGGAAATTTAAATACTCACTTCCGGGCCCACACAATGCAGCGGTGACAACCCTAATTGTCACCTTTTTAGATTTTTTTCACTTAAAATGTCAAATTGCCTATTGTCGGGGCGCAATCGTGTGAACGCCGACTCTCCAACGCTTTTCAGTTTTTATCGGTGATAGAAAAGTGGGATTTTTATTCGACGAGGCATTCAACAAGGAATTTGGGCTTTGTGCTCGCGCACTTTTGATTAACTTTTTATGAGACAATCGAAGGCTAAAACCTTTTTAATTTCCAGTGGGAATCTAGGGTTCTTGTGCAATGTTTGGATCGAGTAGGACTCTAGTAAAGTTGTTAACGGCTTCTAGTGCTTTCAATAAAGTAGAATTTTGGAGCTAGTCGGCAACTATTTTTAAATAATTGACGATACTGAATAAAAAATACAATATTTAGAATTATGAGTTAATTTATTAAGTGCTAATTTATTGTTAGACATATTCTGACAGCGCAAGTGGCGCCATCAGCCGCTCAGTCTGAAGTTTATGAAAATGAGTGTGACCGTAGACTAGTTGGTTAAGGCGTTCCGGACGGTGATCGGAAATACGCAGGTTCAAATCCTGCCGGTCGTGATTATTTTCGCTCATTTTCCAATAAAAGTTTAATTTAATATTTAGAATATTCCCTTCCTCAAAAGCATTATTGATGATATAATTCGTATCGGAAAAACTTCGTTTATCTAAAACTACTAATCAAAATTAAATCTTCCCTTGTATAGGTTTGATTGGCAGCTTCGTTAAAACTTATAGGATTATCCGAATATCAGAAATGGGATCCGATTCATAAAGGAAACAAGTGTTCGTGATAATGGATTAACTTATACACTGATTCAATTGTAGACTGTAGGGTGAAGGGACTATATTTTTCTTATGTTTGGTGTAGTTGCAATGGGCAAGAGTAGAATGATTACAAAAGTACGTTATCCAATCAAATCGAGTATCAGTTGTATCCTTACAAACTTCTTTGCATGAGAGTGGCCAATTTCAATAAGGTTTCACATCTGATACTTTTTCACTTGATTACAAGAGGCATTTGACCGCCGCTCGTCTAGCAAGCCCATACTAATTCGAATGAAATGAAACACGACTGGCAAATAGAACTTATTGTTAGTTTTTTAACATTAATAAGTATTTTGTATTTATCACTGATCAATACAAATTTTTTACCGCCCATATCACAGCTAGCAGAGGCAATCGCATGCGATTACCAAAGTTAAGCAAATGTCAATGCAGCCAGTCCTTGGATGGGTAACCAAAAAGTGGCATTCAGTCGGTGGTCGGATGACTCGTCCCGACTGTTTTTCTTTTCGTAGTACGGCAGTCGTTAAGTCGTATCAGAGGCCCTCAGGGCGGCTTGATTAACTCTCGACACCAGAGTTGGTCACTCTTATTGAATAAGAATAAGAAGACTGATCAATGTCAAATTTTAATTTTAATCATTATTACTATCAGCATTCCAAATCTCATTAAGCTTAATTTAAAATAACTAAAAGCAATAATCTCATTAGTTCTTTCAATGGTGCAGACCCGAACACAAGTGTCGCAACAAATTAAACAGCGAGACGAGTAAATACAGACGAGTCTGCGCTTTGAGGTGTACTAACGCAATTTGAGTCGCGCGAAACGACGCTGCCTAATTATTTACATGGAAATTTTGATTTAATTTAACGTGGCCGCGATTTGAGTAAATGTTATGGTTGAAAAAGTGCTGGGAATTAGGGCAATTTCAGGTTTTTTAAAGATTGAAATTCTTTATCTTTATTTGTAGATCACTACAGAAATTTCCATTAGTCATCCGGAATGTACATAATTTTAGATAAGAATGTTCACTAATATATTTTTTAATTCGTCATTATTTTTAATTTGTTCCAGTTTGAACTGTCATAACCCCGAATGCTATTCTAAGTGATTTATAAAATAGTATCAACTGTGCATAATTTTATTAATTTAGCTTATTGTAATATTTCGTAAAATAACTATGTCCCTTTGAAATGCAAAAGCCTCGCCTCAACCGTCACAACACCGAATTAAGCAATTAAAAACTCCCATTAATATTCCTGACCAGACATCAATTTAGTGTATTTTTCTCATTGTAACAGAATAAAGCAGACACAGAGAGACACTTCATAAAGACGATTGATTGATTAGCAGGTAATATATTTAATACGGAATTCAGATGTAGTAAAACAATTTTTATGATTACACAGACGTAATATTCAGGAAGGGCAGACATAGATTACAGCAGCTAGCAAGCAAAAGTGTGATAATGTGATATATAAGTGCCGTGAGGGGTGGTGCGCACCGCCACGGCGCAGTACGCTCCCACAACACATGCTGTCAGTCTGCTTAACAACATGCTTGCACAGATGCCAGATCTTGATCTGTTTTATTCGAAATTTAAATTTATCAGTATGTTAACTAAACGGTTTTCGCTCACGTGTAATTATAATAATGCGTATGTTGACGCGTTTCGGATGTTATGACATCCATCTTCAGAACGCATGTTCTGGGACCGCGGCAGCACGCAGACTGCGCGCCGCTACGCGAGCGGCCCGCGCATATAATATATATTAAAAATAGTTAAAAATATATTTAAATTTATAACACAATATTGTACTATATATTTGTAATGATAAAAATATACTATAAGTCTAGATATATGGATAAATTTTAATATACTTATGTTTTTTAAGGTTGGCCACGCTTTGGGTAACTGTCAGTGCTGTGGGCAAGTGAACAATAAATAAATAAATAAAGTATACATAAAGACACCTTTCAAAAAAAAGGTAAACCCAAATGTAATATGTCGGGACAAATGACGGCTACAAATGATCAATATATTTGCAGTCGTCACCAGTCCAACAAAAGTAACGAATCGGGATAAAAATACTATAAAGTATGCTTAAGACTTTCCAGAAACGAATTCATCTAACTATTGTACAGTAGGTGTAGTAAATCAATTTATCAAACTATTTTACCTGGCCTTGAACCGCTCCTGAAATTTTCCTCAACCATATTCCAAGTTCCCCCTCTTCTCTTTCTATCATCTCCCCCACCACAGCAATACGTCCAGGCTCACACAATTATCGCCGATTCTGGCGTCGCCGTTTGCATAACAATTACCCACATTATGTGTTAAACGGCATTTCATAACGCGCCCCGAATACCAGATATGGGTAATAGAGCGCTGATTGGAGCATTATGTCGTTCAAATTATTGTTAAAGCTGCTCATTAGCGTATCGCTCGCGACCGTCTGTCATTGGTACCGAAGATAAACCAAACTCAATTATAATAAGTTGATAACTTATTTCAAGTGTCGAATTACAACAATTCTATTAACACGTTAAAATTTTACCAAATCTAGTAGATTGGGAACTGACTCCATACATAAATTGTGAACATGGGTTAAGATTACGACGTATTATCAAATGATAAAAGTGTTGTTTATTGATCTGATAGTACCGCTTTCTCACATCAGCGTAGCAACGGATCTTCATTGTTTTAGGTTTGGTGATTGTATAAGTCTGAAGAGTGTCCTAGGCTACTATTTATTCTAATGAAACGCGAGCTAAGCGGGCGTAAGCTATAACTACTTAAACATAACAAAATCAGACTACAGAGCTTTCTCAAAACAGATATTCAATAATACATACATAGGAATAAAACCTATTAAATTTCTTAATTGGCAACTTATCAATATTATCAATACACATGTAGATTTTAATTACATACATTAATTAATGTCTCAGACATTCCAATTGAAGATACGACCTACAAGATCATACTATTACATCTTCGCAGTAAGTGCTTGTTTATGTTAGTGTAATCTCTTAGATCTTTTTTAAAAACGTTACTTACTTGCGTAGGACAAAACATAATCTATATCAAGTTAAGTGCCTAAGTAACTTAGAAAGCTATAAAGCCTTTTATGAGTCGTTTTGTTGATAAAAATGTAATAAAAGAAGGCTGCTTATCTGGTCTAAGGTCGTGGATTTCATTAGTGGGAGCAAACAGCATTCCCAGGAGGGGATTTCTGTTTGATACTCAATATAGTACGCAGAATACATAATCGAAAATCTAGCAAATAAATAAAATGCACAACCATATTCACACTACTTTAAAACATAAACATAAACATATCTTTATTTTGCATCATATACAGTGTTCTTACTTAATTGTAACCCTGCCCTCTGCACTAGGCGCACCTGTGTCGCGGTGGGTAGTTGCTTAGCGACCGGACTGTAACTATCTATTTACATCAATTAGTATATTAGTACTTTACAACATTTATTGTCCTAACTGAGTGTTAGTAATAGCTTCGTAATATAAAATTATGCTAGACTCTATCGTATTTTAGTTTTAGGTACATAATACAGTACATAATATAATTCAGATAAAAAAATAAATTTATTATTTATTTTAATATTGAAACATTAAAATTTAAGAATCTTAAAGTCACAGAGTTTTTTTACTTCTTATTAATATGCACTTATAGAACAAATGTAGGTATCGTATAAAACAATTGCATTATTAAACAAGCAGACAAACCGATTCAGCTTATTCGCTTATTACGTATAATTGGTGCGGACCAATCAGCGAGCGACACGTGGCGTCCACCCGTAGTTGCGCATTCCGTGATTGGCTGGCAGACGAACGGGAAAAGTAAGAATTCACATTATAATTTCCACCTGCCTGGATGTTTGTGTTTTAAAAGAAGTAAAAACAGTAACCCCATAACAGTTTATTTATTTAGTCGTATGGCGTCAGAGTAAAAGTAAACAGAAGCACTTTCTTACTATTTATATAGATTAATATTTAAATGTATCTTAGAGACAAGGCCAACAAGTGGCCCATGACAGTACATATTAGAGACACAAGACATTCATATTTGTTTTCTTCTGGAAAATAACTCATTACGCCCCTATCAAATTTGCTGCCAGTTACGACATGCTCAGTCCCTGAATGCGCTCAAAAGTAGCATACAATTCAGGGAGAATTCACTTTTGTTGTACGTAAGATTATCTTGGCTGTTTAACACATTAGGGAAATCGTTTATCCACAACTAAGGCCCTTAGTCTGGTTACACATGACTCTTGAAACAAAAGGGCTTAGTGTCAACTCAGACTCAAAATATTCTCGGTCAGTTTGGTTCAGTTGTCAAAATCGTTTTTTTTTATTTTTGTTGGTGACAACTCGGTAATATATTCAAAGCGGTATAGTGAAGTAAAAAAGCGAATAGCCACATCTTTTGTTTCAAGAGCCATGTGTCTAACTCATTAAAAATACTAACATAATCAACTTTATATATATATTTTTAGTGTTTTTCCCGCCCGTCTGCCACACCCCAGTAAACCCCGTGGGAGCAGGGCGCGCGCGACGGATCAGCATTATCATTTGACACTGCATTTATTCAACGGGACCAAATACGCTTATTGTTTTTCAACGCAAGCGAAATCACACTGATCAATTTACATTCATTTGTTTGTTTTGAAAGCGAGTAGGAAAATTGAAAAAGAAAGAATTTCCATAGTTGTTTTGTCATAGGACAGATACATATTTAAGTAAGTAGGTATTTTTTATGTTTAACCCTTAATTGGGCGCGCCTAAAAAGTTGCATAAGCGGTCGCGTGGGGTGTTTGGCACCCCAGATTTAGGAAATTAAATAAAATACGAAATACATGCAAAATCAGACTTTTATTAATTAGAACATTTGAACTGACATATTAATCAACTTTTAAACGTATTTTTAACATAAATAACTTTCTTTTAAATATGAAAAATATATTTTTACTAATCCTAGTTTATATCGTCACAATTTTGACAGACTAAGTATATTCATATGGTCATTGCACACATGTTTTAGGCATTTCGAACATTTAGTCTTTGTTTTCCTGTCCTTACTTCTTGGACATACATGGCACCTTTTGTTTGATTGCGATTGCCCTGCTTCAGAAATAAATTCTTGGTCCTGTCACACAGTCACCTGGGGTGTCGTGCACCCCAAACACGCTCTCCGAGCCCAACCGTCCACAACAGAGCGTCGCTTGCAACTGAATCGTGTACGTTTTACGTGTTTACGAAGCTACCTAGAAGGCCAAAGCGCTAAATTCAAATTTTAAAAAGTTGTGAGCCTGGAAAACTGCTCTGGGGTGCATGACACCCCACGCGACCAATTAAGGGTTAATAGTTGTCCTCTGATGAAAAAAAAACTAAAATATAAAATTTAAGTGAATTAGGAATTTGATAATATAATTTGATATACTTAAAACCATTTAGAGTCATACCAACTCGAGTTCAGGTTTTGCCTTTAAAATATTATGAAATAAGTACCATCAAAAACTAAAGTCACAACTTATTTCTAGTTAATTTTGTAGTACCAGTGATTATGAGAAGTTTTCCCCATTTAATTAGCCCAGAACAAAGTGCAGGCAAAGCCGTAAAACATCGTATAACTCAGTCCCGTCGGATTTGAGAACTTGCTGGAGGTTGCAGGGCTTCTTCGAAACTGTACTCGACCGACAGACAGACGGATTTTATAAAATTGTTACATGTGGAGTTTTTGTACTAATTAATTTTAGAAGCAATACGACAAAAACTTTGATAGCATAAAATTATACAACAAGATTTCCTTGTTTTCATTTCTTATTATATCGTTTTGTGTTTCTTTAGATAAAAGAGAAAGGTAGATTATATTTATTATTTCAAATCCATACAAAATTTCGTGATTTACCTAAAAAAACACTGTACAACTTTACTATCATTGCGAAAATGTAATAAAATATTTCAAAATTACTCAGCCTTCTTTAAAGTTGCATTTTTCATTAAAACCTACTGGCTGGTTACAACTCGCCTGTTTTTCATCACAAAGCAATGCAGTCATGAGAGAGCGAGACAGCTATAGATAATGCAACAAAACGCTGCAACAAGAGAAGACGCCACGTTATGGAAATTTAATTATTTTATAGTGCGCAATAAAACGCCGTATTTGAGGGTAGGTGGAGGCCACGTCTAATTTATTGTAACCACGGATTATTCTGCTATTCATTTTTAGATAGTAAATTAATGCAATTCGAAGCCACGTGAACGTTGGCTTGCCTTTCAAATAAATATAATATGTATTGTACTTTGTTGTCTAATATGTGTATAAGATAATTAAATTACTTCTTTTTAATCTATAACACAGGTTTAAAAAAAAAAGTAAATAAGCAACGTTTGTAGAGTAAAATATTATTAACGTTAATACACAATAAATATAAAAAAACTAATTCTAATTTGTCCCTATCAGTTTAACCATACAGCGTAATAATAAAAATAGCGTTAGCATTACATGTATTGATATCTATCTCTATGTACATTTCTGTTATTGTTGTTCCGTGTACTTTTTACTTTATTCTTCTGTAAAGTTTAGTATTCTTACAGCGGTATCTATTCCTACACTCCGTGCTTGTAACCGACGCGGCGCTCTCTAACTTTCGTGAAATTATTCGGATGGAGTATTTCGGATTGCGATGTGTCTCCCGCTGTCTAGTTAGCAAGGATAGTTTGCCACTTCTAGTGTATATATTATGTACAGTGTACAGTGTGTACTATGCACTTACTAGTAATATACTCACTACTACTATCACAGAATACAGCATATACATATATACAGTATGAACAAGTAGCTGTAATCTATTTACTTCATCCATAACTTTGTGTAAGTGACTAGCTATATGCTAACTTACTTACTTACTATATACTTTGAAAAATAATCCTATTTGTACATGTGCAATGTACATAAGAACATGGTCACTGTAACATTCTTATCGCGTCCATGTATAAGTTACGTTTATACCTTCACTTGTAGTCTCACCGTTTTTCATCTACAACAGAAACGAGTCTTAATGCATATCTACATGGTCATTACATTCATGAGATGAAACTCTTTTATTTTTAAAATAAACAAAAATACCAAACTATTGGCATCAACATCATCCCAAATATCGCTTTTAAATTTGATTTTAATTTATTCCTACTTTGTCCAATATTAAAAAATGATATCTTCGGTATACTCATACCGAAGATCTTATATAATT
The DNA here is from genome assembly GCA_964023185.1 of Macaria liturata. Lineage (NCBI taxonomy): Eukaryota > Metazoa > Arthropoda > Insecta > Lepidoptera > Geometridae > Macaria > Macaria liturata. The sequence continues at coordinate 3,358,968 of OZ026806.1, read as the reverse complement.
ATATTAGTCTATGATCATATTTCACAATTTCCATTTTATGAAACTGCAGGATCGTGCTGCACCTGATTGCTACCTCGTCTTATACCATCCTGAATACACAGCCACCTAAGCTCGTATTTAAATAACTTAATTCAATTGACAATTAACCAAATTCAAAACCCGGACGAGGCCCAGCCGACCGGGTAAGCGGGAAGACGTCTCGGGATTACCCGGGACAAAGTGTCTACCACCGACAACTTTGAAATCATAAAAGTATAATATGTAGGTTGTTAAGTATAATATTTCTCTTTGTAACTTTTAAGCAAAAAACTCATAGAATTGTACATTAAAGTACTATCCAAATGTACTAAAAGAAAATAGATTTTACAATAATTGTAAAATATATTTTGTTAAGCTTTAGAGCTATCTTATGCAGGTACGAATGCCATTTTATTGGCATTTAAAGCAACGGTGCTTAGATTTTTATGCGAGTTTATTGTATCAAACGATCATCTAATTTTTCAGGTTATTTAGCAAACTACCTTCTTGGTGTCAATATAGGTAGGTACCATGTTCTAGGTTACTAATAAACCATAAAAGTCTAATGCACTTGGTTTGATATCCTCTAAATTTAAGATATTGGTAAGACCCCGAGCCCACTGGGTCCACCCGGCCGGTTAATTAGATGAGACCCGTCAACCGGACAAAAATTAAACGGCATTTTCATATTCAAACTTAGAAATCTGACGGTCGTAATTATGCAAAGAAATAATTTCTATGTTACTGTTTTGCTTCAAGGATTATAATCGCGTAGGGACTAGATCTTATCACTTCCACCTATTTTTGCACGACTCTAATACTTCCTTTTTTTTTCTTTTCACTTATTATTTAGTGTACTAAGAATAATTCTGCTAAAAATCAGTCATGACGTAAATGATTTCAATAAAACTGCAATCAGACATAACAATTTTTCTTTCCGCGCATATAAAATTCCCGGCATACGAGAAAATACGTCCAAAATGGAAGCCCAATTTGTGAAAGCAAAAATTTGGCAACGAACCCATTTGGTTCAATCAGTATCGCTTGGTATCAATCTCGCTAATATCCGACGGGAATAATTACGTCGTCCGCGTAAAAGCGCATGCTGCGGCTTCGGTGGGTTTATACATCACGACACGATATTAGAGGAAATATCGTGAGGTGAAATGTTTGATACCATGTATATCTCACATATAAATAATGTAGTAGGTAGGTATACTTCCGATAGATGAAAAGGCCCGAAAACTGTTGTTCTAATTTGTTAGAAAAAAAAATCAGTAAGTACATAAAATAGTCAATAATGTACCTAATTTAGAGAAACTGCTACGTGAAAAAATATGCTTTTAGTCAAACGAAAAGCCAATAGGTACAGATATATTTATCAAATTACGTTGGATACTCAATAGTTTGAGAGATATTAATTATTAGTACAAGAAATAAAATCGATTCTGATGTAATAAAATTAAAGTCCTCGATATCAGATGATGATTAATGATTATCAGATGCTGATTAAACCCGTGGTTTAGGCTCAATGTATTATAGGTATTTTATGTTTTTTGTATTAATTTCCAGGTATGATTTTCTTTGTTTCCGTCATATCGTGACATCGCGTGTAAATGTCTCTCGACGTCGGTTTCCGCGGGACGAGCGCCGCGCGCGCTGACGCGGCAAATTTGATCGCGCGGTTTCGGCTTACCGGCTACGCTTAGTTATTGCCATACAGAGTGCTCACAAACTAACACACATACTTGTTGTCACGGGAATTAGAAGTAAATAGGTCTCATCTATTTACTGGTAATTTCTTGAATTTTTGTTGTCCCTAAATTTGTAACAAGCATTGCAATTTATCATAATAAACAAATTGCGAAGCTAAAGATTCCTTATGGCATCACCAGGGTCGTCTTTTTTGCTACTTACCGATCGATTAACCATGAACCGATCATTTTGGTTTAAGATCTAATAATGTCATCATTTTTTAACAAATGTCATGTATTTAAAATATTTATCTAAATGGAATCAGCACTGTCGTTGTACAAAACCATATCTAGATATATGAATTACTTGAGCAAACATCTATGTATAACATATTTCCTCCATAGTTTTATCCCGCCATCCAATCTGTGCTCGCATAGAGCACATCCCGTATGAGAGCAATGTCGGCGGCTCGATTCGTGCGCAAAGAACCATGAAATTGGTATATTCGCCCGGGCCAATGAATAATTAATATTGTAACGTGCGTCTGCCATACACACACACACACACACACACACACACACCATCGCTAGATTATACCAGAGCCGCCAGATTGGGAGATCGCATCTGCATTGGACTTGCCAGTGTCGATAGTTGGATCGTATTATTTTTATCAACAAATTCTTATTTTTTTTTTTATAAAAGTTAAATCTTTAAAATACAGGCAAAATAAAAAAGCCTACAATTTAAAAAATATTTTGTTTTTTTTATGCCACTTGGAATGGTGTTTTTGGTCAACCAAGGACTGGCCGAGACAACCAAGGAGCTGCCAGATGTATGTAAGGACGAGTAAGTATATACATACATATATACTATCTAGAGAACCAATCCATTGTATCATGCCGACATGACAATCTCTTTAATCCATGGTTATAAACATTTATTTTATTTATATAAGATGGAAAAATACTAATATAATCAATTAATTTACTTCTTACCTATTGTCACCCAAGTAACTACACAAATACACTGTACATTGTTTTCCAACCCCTGGCAGCCCTACATCTGCATGTGGCGTGAGAACCTCCGCGTGCCCGGTATTAGAATGAAAGAGTTAAACCTCGGAATTGAAAGGAGTTCTATGAATAATTTGAGAGCAAGGAGGCTGCGACGTGTCATCGAGGAAACTTTGCATACATTATTTTGTGGAGTTGAGCGAATGTCTTGTCTTTGCTTGTTACAAGTCTTACTTAAAATATTCTTAGGGACGTTAATCGTGTTAGAATCAGTTATCATTATTGACATTTATAGTGTACCATCAGATTAAAGCTAGGCATAATAGTGATTATAAAAGTGTTGCACTTAGATAAGTTCACGCATAAACTAATGAACTAAACTTAGGAACTAACTTAGGGTTGATTTGGGGTGGAGACTACTTAGACCATAAATAAACTGATCATCCTACTCAAATGAGGTCATAATGTGCATATTACAGAAGCAAATTTATCAACCTTCATTTTCATGCCTAGTTATGAAAATTGATAATAATCGACATGAAAAATAAATTTATTACCCACCATCATCCACCTTTTATTCTATTACAGTAGACCGTGTTAGTATATCAAAATAATCAACATGTACGAAGTAAAAATAATGAAAACCGGTTGGAAAAACTGAATGCTTACGCGCCACGTTCCTCCAAAGTAAATATGAAACCTCCCCTCGCATCAAAGAACAATTAAGAGCAAAAGCTAAACAATTTCACCGCCTCTTGCTTTGCAATAGATACTTGAAAGCCGAACAACAAATTAATAAGATCCTACAATATTCCAATATTTAACAATAACAGGGACGTTAAGGTTCAGAGATTGGCTCGAGTTAATTGACTTAAGAATTGCTTAAACTTGCTTTAGACGGGTGAAAGTTTCAATAGAATATCTTCAAACTGGTACGTTGGATTCCGATTTTAGTTGGTACGAATGTAGTTTAGGAAAAATTGGATTTTGATTTAGCAATGTAGTAAGATACCTGTAATAGAGCAGACTAATGAAAACGAATTTAAAATGATTCATAGAACTAACAGGCACTAAAGTTTGAAGAGATCGTCTTAAGCGACAAAGCCGTCGTTATTTCTTTATTATTTTTGTGTAACATTTATGTATGACCCGTATATTAAATTTAAAAGTCTTTATACACAAGCTAGATGCGGTGAATCCTTTCCATAAAACCTCATAAGTTCCTTCAAAGGATATTCAAATCAACCTTTTTCCCATTGAAAAGCCGAAGTGTAAGAAAAAGCAATGAAAGTGAATTCAAACTGACAAAGAGACAATGGAAAATGTGCCAAAGTATAAAACCGGTATGAAAAAGTGTATCAAAATACAGGGTTATGATATAAAAAATATAATTCAATAAAAAAATCTCTGGTGTTTAGGTTTTATATCACCCCAAGGGTCATGGACTAGATTCTTGATGTCATACTATTGATGATAATAATTCGTAATAATATCATGTAAGTAATTTTTTTTTAAAGCCTCACGCATAGACCTGGACAGACGTGGACAAGATTGGCCCAAGAGAGAAAATTGTGGACTAAACTGGGGGAGGCTTACGCCAATGAGGCGACAATTACACACGAAAAAGAAAATATACAATGACACAAAGCTAACATTTAAATGGACATCACTACATACGACATAATAACATAACATATAATATACCAACATAATTATGGCAGTAGTAGTTAGAAGTAGTATGTTTAGTTTTTCTTCCCTTGTTTTTATATTTTATTATTGTAAATAAAGTTCTAGTTTTTTATTATGGCATAATTTTTGACATTCATAAGTAATTGACAGGTTATAAAACAAGAAAATAAGAAATAGTGAAATGAATTAATGTGGTGATAATAATGTAATAATGAAGTGTGCAATTAAATGAAATATCAAATGTGTAGATAAATAAAGGCTTTTTTTTCTTTCTTTTTAACTTACTTATTCATTTTATAATTAGTTTTGCTAACATATTTAGGAGAATTATCATCATGCCAATTTACGAAATTGATTTTGTTGTTTTGTTGATGTTTGTTTCTTCTTGATGCCACAACAGAGAAACTAATAATGGTGATTTTTTTGTTTCGTTATAGTTATTAGGATCTATATGGCCACAACTTGAGTGATAGATAGACAAGCATATAAATATGATTTCCGAGTAACCGTGAACAGGGTGACTATGAAAGTGCTGGGAAGGCGTGGTCCACACGGGCGGCGGTGACAATATTATTTGAGCCAAAATTGGAGATCCACCGCATTTATTAAAGAGAAACCCCGCAACAAAGGCCCGTATTGAATTGTAGGAAAGTTTACGCGGAGTCACATGAGATGGAGAGAAGGTATGTTTTTTTTTCAGTTATATCAAAACAACTTCGGGTTCGACAAAATATTTTTTCATGATTCCACCACAGAGTCGTTTGTGCGAGCATTGTCTAGTAATTCTGTCTCTAATTACTTAACCTCGTTTAAGAACTAGTTCCAAACCCGTACAGACAAGCTTCACCTTGGACTACAATATTGTCCTAATGGACTTGACAATCAATTGCCTAACTGCACAGTGCAATAAAAAAAATTAGTTTGCCTCATCCATTTCTACCCTATCTATTAATTATGTTGTGTGTTCACCCGGTAGGTTCGCAGGGCCGCCGCTAGATGGCGGTAGGTGACACGCACAAAGCGCCAACTTCTTTCATTGTAGATTAAATTCTTTGCGCAACACACCTTACTGTTAGCCCGGACTCCATTGGAAGATAGAATATTGTTATGTAGCTGCATCAAAATTATAAGAGGGTATCATAAGTTGGCGAATGATTAGTGTCTTATAAATATTTAGTATGGTAAAACATAACGCTATTCGTATTTCTTTTAATATTGATATTTATTCCAAGCCCTATTGAAATAGTGGACACAATTATGTAGCGACAACAAACCCAATTTATAATTACAATGATTAAAGTGCCCTACAAATATTTTTTTATGGTTTAAATTGCACCGCGCTTGATAAAAAGTCCATAGCAATACGGCATTGCGATCAACTTTTATCGGGCGCTTCTGTTGGCTGCTGGTTGATAATACGGTCAAAGATCTGGGCCCACTTGCACAACGCATTCAAAGGCCAAAAACCTAGACAATGGCTAAATGTGTTTAGGAGTCGCTGTGCAAGTGGACCTTACAGACGTAAGGGTATAAACAAATAAAATATTAAAACACTTACTTAATTCCTCCTACACACATATTTTTCCTCTTTCAGTGGCTAACCGCCCCAGGGGCAGTAATATCGGAGGCAGCGACACCGCTTAATCCCGCCGGTCGCAGATTTAATACATATTTCATTGAAATCAACCGCCGCCGGTTATTACCCGCGTTTCTTTGGGACTCTATTATTTGAACGCTTTTTATGACTTACTGACTTACCTCGATGGGAATAAGCCTTTGATGCAAGGAAGCAGGAGAATTTAAATAGGGTAATGTTATGCGATTTATTTTTTAGATCATTTTTGATCAGTCAAAGGATGAGACTTATGTACTAAGCATATTTAACGTACTGTGTACAATTATGATGTTTGAATACAGTTGTTTGGCATAGGTAGGTATTCTCGTAGGGTAGGCTAAACTACAAATAATGCCATCTACTTATAAGCTTAAGGGCTTTGATTAAAAACCGTTTTATTTTTATATTGGACAAAAATATTGTGATATGTAGTCTAAAAATATTTTTTTCAAATTCGTGAAGTAAATAATCATTTAGCTCATTCACAATTTTAGTTTTTCTATTCTGTTTGGAAATAGGTAACGCCGTGTCTAGTCGAAAGATGTTGAAGTTTTTCTTTAGGCAAAAAACTTAACAAATAATAATTATGTAAGTCTGGCTTTATCTTTTCCAATATGTTTCAAGTCCAAAAATTACATTAAGTAATCTAGACAATGATTTATGTTATGTCAGTCGTTAAGCCAGGTCAGAGGCCCTTAGGGCGGTATGAAAACTCTCGACACCAGAGTTGGCCATTCTCATTCGATAAGAAGAAGAAGAATGATTTATGACTCTCACCCCAACCTATTTCCTATACCCAAGATTCGAGCTTTTCTCGAACTTTCTAAATTACCATTAATATCTGAATCGCGAGTGCAATTACTTAAACACCTTATCAATAGACTAAGATCATCTATTAAGAGGAACTTTAGGGGGAAGGAGGGATATTTAGGGGTTGTAAAGGGGGGTTATATAAACACAATTGTTGCGAGTTTAAATCAAACAGTTCGCTACAGTCATTACGGCCACGTGCGTCTTTATGTACTGAGAAAGTTTGCGAGTGTGTGTCCGTTGTTACACGATAACTTGGTAACGGGCCCTATAATAATAATAAATTTCGTTTATTGCTCCAAAAACATAATAAAACTAAACATAAATGCACTATAAACACCGCACTAGGCGAACCTGTGTCGCGGTGTGATTGCCTTCTCGTTCCAGACATTACTAGTAACAAGTTAAGTTAGTTAAGACAGTTGTTGGAATCTTATTTGTATGCACTTTACATGTATCACTTGTTTGTCTACTATTTGTTTGTTTGTTTACTTGTTTTTTTATTTTATTTTTTTTATCTACTTTCAAGGTAATTTTACAATCCTAATAAGTCACTGGTCAATTATTACACATGTAATGTTTATGCGTGTGTGAATGTGTGTGTGTTTGTGTATGTGCGTGTGTGTGTGTGTGTGTGTCTGCGTGTGTGTGTGTGCGAGTCTACATATGCGTGTTTGTGTGTGTGCGTGCACGAGTGTGGTTGTGCTCGTGTGATAAGTTTCTTTCTGTGTATGCAAAAATGCATGAATGTTCCATAATAGATACCAAGATAGTTATCCGCTGTGGTAAGTACAACCTTATTTTTGGTTTTCTTCTTGGTAGGAGTGTCATGTCCGGGTAGTTATATGGGGTCTGGAGGCTCTGTGAAGAGTTCCAGACCCCTTAATGTTATCTATCTGGAATTATAAATGACTCGGTCTCCTTATACCCCATTGTCGTTAGGTATTTCTTCAGTTTTTGTTTGCAGGTATACCGAGAGTCATTTAGAATTTTTAACTCTTTGTCCAGTTTTTTGTAAAAATACGCACCCCTATTCTTAAAAGATCTTGTAGCAAATTGTGATTTCATGTTACCACATGTCCTATGCCAAGTGGGATAGCGTGATGTCATTGTCACTGTTTGTAGGGATGTTTTATGAAATCTCAAGGTAGTGGCCATTATATAAAGCTGACGAACGTTCAGATGGTTAGTGACGCGGTACAGCTCGTCAGGTACCTATATGCTTATTCTTGCTATGAAACCCTGATTTTTTTAACTTTTTGTAGATCTTCTAAATTCTAGACATCTGGAAAAACATAGGTAGGTATTGCGTGAACTATGTAGATTCTTCAGTACATGTACGAGTAGGTCCATAATAGTTTGAAATATATTGACGTAGTTTGATCATAGTTATGTAATCCATCACAAAAATCACGAGTTCCGTACTCTTATAAAATAATGTGCTTACGTTAAATTGTAGGTCCCGGCTGTTTGTCTAGTACGGCAGTCGTTAAGCCATGTCAGAGGCCCTTAGAGCGGCTTGATAAACACTCGACACCAGAGTTGGCCACTTTTATTCGATAAGAAGAAGAAGTAAAGATTACAACTTTCACCACCAACGTCACTTATGCGTGCTTATGCGTGTCGATTTAGGCATCCAAGAGAACAAAATATCATACTCTGCTTACCAAAGAAACTTCTTTTTGATGATATTATATCCCAAACCCTGTGTATCGTGTTACCATGGAAACAGTCCCCAGTAATGAAAGTACAAGTGGATGGACACCCCGCTCCTGCTACAGTTGGTGGAAGTTTGTTTGTCTCTTAATTTATCGCCTCGAATACGCACCCTCTAGATACTGAGCAGATATGCAAGTTTGTCAAGTGGAGGGGACAGAATATTGCAGAAGGAAAAGTCATGAGATTTCTTCTAGGCAAGCGCGCTAGTAGTGTAGGTATTGTTGCTCAGCATAATGGAAGCGAATCGTAGTCAACTATGAGCTTAGATTATAAAAGTTGATGCAGCATGAAACAAGCTTAAAAGCAAGTTAATTATATGAGTATTGTTAAAATTACAATAAAAAATAAGGTTAAGAAATGTAAATTTATATATATATATACCTATATATATAATATTTGAAATGTATATATTAATACTTGACGCCAACAGAGGATGCTATCAGTCAAGTTATCAGTCAAGTTTAAAAATATATACTCACAGTAATGCCCATTAATATTCTTCTACTTAAATTCTGTAAATATGTACTTCTGTGTTCCTAAATAATCTGCACGTGTAATGTTTTGGTGAAGTTAAAGTGTTGTGTTACATCAGTTTATTGTTACCGCGTCAGTATGCGGGAGTTATTATTGTAATGAAGAGAACAAAACTTGGGATTATTTAGATTATAATGCGGTGATAAGAGGCAGATGAGGATCATTTGCGTTGTTGTATTTGTAGTATATATCACAATACAACCTAGGGGTAGATAGGTAAATCAGCAGGGCTACCATGGCACGGGAACAACAGTTTTGACAACATTTTTATCCACCTTTCACCATTCACGAGTTGAATAAAAATGGTAGAAAAACTATTTTTTTCTCCGTTTCATGCTAGCCCTGCTGATTTACCTATCTACTCCGGTAATAAAAATTGAATGAGATACTTTGGTAGATCTGTACAGCTACTTAGAATTATAAGATTATAAGATTTATTTTCAATTAAACCATTTACATTTGAAGACTACACCTACATTTTACCAAAAAATATTTACGTAGCACTTCATTTTATCTTTGCTTGTCTAATATTTTACTCGATACAAAAAGGCCTCCTTGTTCTATAAACCTGTTGTTTAACCAGATTTATTTAACCTCGTCCACATTTCCACAGCTCCCCGAGCAGACATTCCAACTCGACCAGTTAACATAATAATATAAAACCACCTTATTTCCCGCAAATAAAGCGGCCAAGTGCTTACTTTTAACTTCTATTCACTTAACAGTTTTCCTGAGAGTTGGCCACAAAATGGCGGAACTAGCATCCTATTTCGGTGGACGTTAACCAACTCCTAAACCGGAATATATTATCATTTCAGCAGCAGCAGCATAACCGTGGACTCCAGTTTAAATCTGGTGTTGCTAGTGTGGATACATTTCTGAATTTTAGGGAAAAAGAAGCACGCAGTAAATATTTTTGCAGAAACATATACTAATGTGTTACACTATCATAACAGAACAAACTGAGGTTTGTTATAATCGTTATATCGTATATTATTATAGTAAGGTTGTTTTAGGTAATTATTAAAAGAATATCTATTTTTGTTTAGTGTAGATATCTTGATCATTTTAGTCAACTTCTGTCAATTACGCCTTTTTGAAAACGAGAACAAGTACCTACTAGTATGATAGAGCAGTTCCAGTGTCTGCTTTTCATCCAGGTTCGAATCCGGCCCTACACCAATGACTTGTATTTTCAAGTTATGTGTGGATTTCCACTCGCTTTACGGTGAAGGAAAACATCATGAGGAAACCGACATGTTTGGGGACCACAATATCCGAGGACATGTGTCTTCCGTGGAAGGACCTGGGCGTCCACCACGAAGTATCTGCCCAAGAGAACTCCCTTAACGAATTAATTCTGCGAGGGAGTTACGACCCTCAGTCATGAGAAAATACGACTCAAGAGAGTATGATAGAGAATAAAGTAAAAAATATCGTTTCCTCGTATATCATGATGTGAGAGGATCTTTCTGAACTTGTTTTATTTAACTCAACACTTGTTAAAAGAACTAAACAAAGCAGTAATTTATAAAATTAGTAGTTGAGTCAGCTTAAAATCAATTTTGTTTCTTTTTTTCCGTTTTTTTCCCGCAAAAACCTTGCAAAATTCTCCACCTCCACTAGCAACCCCAAACTTTAAATCTAGCCAGTATACCTGCAGCACCGCGGCCTACAGTGCGACCACGATCACCCATTCCCATGCAAATGCGGCACTGAACCAACTAACGCTATGTATAAAGTGTTTTGTCTGGCCCACCCTACGCTTGCAGCTTATAGTCTAGCCTTGGATTGGACTACACTTTATTTTCAAGTTGCTAAACTAGGGTTCATGGTTATAACTGTGTTATACCGGAAGGTGTTTGGTGCTGTGTTGTAAGAAAACATCAAATGATTGGTAGGAATTGAACTGCAGAGGCGCACTGCAGACTAGGAGGACTATACTCAGCAGTGGGTTGACATGGGCTGATAATTATGATAGTGTGAGGTAAGATATGTAAAGGACCTAGACAGATGATACGAGTATACAAGTTTAGCTCTGATTGCGTTTACTAAAGAAAAAAAAACAATTACAATTGACATAATTCGTGTGCATGATATGTATATTTTAAAGCATTTGCATAGATGATTATTGAAAATATTTCGCACCATATGTACTTTCTCTCACTCATTTTGTAAACAAGTAAGAGGTGACAGAAAATTGTCAATTATTATTATTTATTTCATTAATTAGAATACTGAGGAGTGAGGAGATACCAGCATGTAAGAGCTTATTCATAAACAAAAGGTGCCCATGTAGTTTTTTCAAGTTGAAAAGTCGACAGAGAAGTATAAAGTACCGGAAATGAAACCTTTGCCATTTCACTTTGTCTCTCGTTTGTTTTTCCAAAAGGTATCGGTCTCATTTCGTTAATGAAAGCTTGGGTAAGGAGATAGTGGCCATTGTAGGCCAATAATGTTAATTAGTTTAGTTTTTCTTATTTAAGCATATAATTAGGCTATACTATAATGGTTTACTAATACAGTTAAGTGATGGTTACATACATGTATACTCGCATCTGTAGCAACCATAAGGAAATAAATAAATTAAGACACATTTTGCATTGAAGAGCATATTGCGATGATACGCCAGAATTTGGTATTGCATGCTTCCATAACTCTGCATGTCACAGTATCAGTCCGTAAAATCTTTATTAGTTAAATTGATTTGTAAAAAGTTAAAAAAATATATATTACTATCTAAACTGGGCAAGTGTTAACTTTGATGTTGGTCAGTGCAAAATGAAATAGATTATTTTGTAACCTTCTGAATCTTTAGCAGTAGTACCTACCTACATCTTAGCCTGGTTATATCCCTACTACACAGAACTGAACCCCCTAAAAACATGCAAAACGCAGCTCAATATCAACTGTGGAGTTTGAAACAACGTCGACACCCCGAGCAGTTGTTAAGCCGCTCGTAGATTTGCCTCCAATTCTTGTACATTTCAACTTTCTTGGCTTCTGGCTGCTTGTTTGCTGTGATGACATGGTATAGACTAAAGACAGGATCTATCAATGCACATTCCTAAAAAAGTGAACACATAAAAAAATATATGATTGTCTGAATAAATTACCTATAAACTAAAATGTTTAAATATTGGAGTAGATACCTACTACAGGTACAGGTTTATTCAGTTTTTTTAAAAGCACTATAGAAACACGTATACATAATGTTGCATGTTGCAAAAGAATGACCTATGCATCTTTTTTTATACACATGCACCTCTTCATCATTACTTTCCTTCAGAAAAAGATACTGAAGTACACGTATCCCGTAAAAAAACTGCCAAGTGCGCATACAAAATGGTTCATTTCAACCAGTCCACAACAATTCCACGTGAATAATTTCCCGCCGGCCGTTGTTTCGGTGTTGTATTTACCTTGGCTCGAAAGAAACAGAGCAAGTGAGGCCGTAATGAACCGAGTTGGCAAGGAGCAGCGGCCGCGGTCTGGTGCCCGCCTCACACGTGACGGGAATTAGATGGGAGTGATTGTGGAGTAGGCTAGTCTTCGACTGGTCAGTGTTTTTCTGTGTTACTGAAATTATTTTAGAAGTAGCTACTAGTGATTCTGCTCGGTTCTCGGCTAGTTATGGTAATCCTTCAGTACCTATCTCTTTACCAAAAATCACAATGATCGATCTAAAGCAATACGACTATTCAAATAGACCAGCAAAACGTCAAAACGATAAATGATAGTTTCTCGTGCTTACAACCAAAAATCGGGTAAGTATTTGAGATCTAAGTGTTTTAAAAGTAAACATAGAGAGCTAAGTATATAAAATTGATCATGTAGCCTTTAACAAACTTCTGGGTGTAAAACATGTAATAGGATAAATATGAATATCTTAAAAAACATTAAACTACACAACAAAATGATCAAAATTATTTCAATTCAGCGCCTCAAATGGCGTCAAATCAAAGTCTAAAAGTCCAATAGCAAAAGTTATGATTAGATTACGAAGTGTACAGAGCGGACAGTCGGAGTCAAACAGGATTACCTAACTGACTGTAATCAAAGGGCGGCTGTCGAACTCACAATAACATTGTTATTATGAATTACCAATGCAAATAGTTGACCCAACGGCCTACTTACAAAGACTAACGAACTTTGTGCAGAAGAGATTGTTCTTTGATATTTAATATAGATTATTTTACACTCTACAGGCATATGGCTACTAGGTTACCTAAACAAATACACATTGTGGCTCAAAATGGAACAACTAGAATATAATTGGCTCTCAAAAGAGGCTGCTGGAACAGCAATAACAAGGTACAACATAGTTCTAGTTTAGAACGTATTATTTACTTTCATAGTTACGTGTATCATGTGGTTTATTAGTGTTTGAAGCGGCTTAGCCAGAGCTTAGGAAACAAATCAATTGACGATTGTAAACCAGTTATTTTTTAAATTCTGAATGCCTGTAGCTCCATAAATAAAAGGATAAGGCTTTTTTCTTTGAAAACACTGATACTTTTTGAACCAATAAGTGAAAAAGACAAAATCATTGTATTTCTGAATTAGTAAAAGGCATATCTACATCCTACTCTGGTGAGTCCAGCCTACATCTGGGCGCCCGGCCTGATTCAGTTGTGTACCGATCCAATAGCTCCTTATCACTGCCCGCCAAGTGTTGATCATTTACACAAATATTGGACTTGCCCGCTTTGTGTACGCATCAGGAAGTTGACATCTGTTACATTTATCTTTGACCCGGCGATTGACAATTTACGTAAGTTAGCGGAAAAGAAAATTGAGTTTTTGGAAGTTAAATGCCTTAATAAATCAATACCTGTTATTTAAATAGAAGGAAAATGCGTGTTACCTTGTCTTTTAAAATAATTCTACTCCGTATAGTTATGTAGAAAACGTCATTTATCCATAAATAAAAATATGAAACAGATTTAGGCACTTATTAACAATGTACTAAAATCACCAATTAAGTATGTAAAAAAATAGTTACAAAGAGATATTAGATTGACTAATTCCTTTTAAATGTAAATTATTTAAATCTATTTTCTCCCCTTGCGGGACTAATCACATTTTAAAATCGTTAGCAAACACCAATCAGCTAATTCCCTCACATTTTAATTAGTAAATACACGTGCAAAGATCAATAGAGTCGCCGATCAAAAGGCCAATCAATGGCATCATATCTGGTAGATGCCGCATTATGTCAAACTTAACTTTGTTTATTTGGACAATCTTGTATTTATCACCAGGTTAGAACCTCAAGCGACTCTTAAAATTCAAAATAATTAGGTCATTAAATTAATCTTAAATTCACACATAACATACCTAGTCAGATTACAAAAAATATGAATTTGCATAAATGTTTCCAATATCAGTGAATTAGTCCATAGTAATGAAAACGTGATTAGGCTATAAATATTCGTGGAGATAACATTGAGAAGACATGGGTGAGTGGCTTGAGTCATAGATAACTAGAATGTGCAATTAATTATCAATTAATATTCAAAGGTTTTTACATACTTATTTACAATATCTATAAATATTCTTTTATCTTTATTTGTGTGGACTTTTGTTAGGTGTCTTTGAGTACTATTAGACTCGTAGTCTATGAATTAGCCCCTTTGATCAGCGCCGCTCATTTAGCCGATGGAGTTTTTTCTAGCACTGACCACGAAGGGTAAGCCTTTCTGAAGCCTAATTAGGGCTAAAAGTAATGGATTTGTATGTACATATTGTAGAAAAAAGAAAAAATATATATATGATCAAACACGAGGTTGGAACTTTTTTACCTCTTCAGTTTTTCAACCGTTGAATTCTTAGAAGTAGGGTATATTTATTCGCCCCAGGCTTAAACACGAACTTAAACTTGATAATAAATAGATTAAAACTCGGGAAATATGTAAAATGGGTACAGTAGATCTTAATAAACGCTTACGAAATCAAAAGCAGCAGGAATGCTAAATTGTCTTCACCACAATCTTGATAAAAATAATGGATCCCTACCAATAAGTAGGTACATTATGGTTCCGGTGTAAAATACCTACTCTTTTCAAGATAGCGTCACTTTTCCCAGAGTCCAATCTTCTCTCAACCTAATAAAAGACGCAATCGAGAAAGAAAATTGTTCCGATCCAATATTAGGTATTTAGTTAGGGAAGGGATATTCCAGGTTTTGCTTTCTTCCGTAAGACTGAGACTTTAAAGTTGAGATAAAACATCTATAGAATGGTTACTGTAAGAAGTGAAGTATGAGCATATTAACCAATGTGGAGGTATTTTATGAAATGTGATCGAGTGCAATATTCTTAATAGAATCTTCAATGGAAGATTAGATAAAGATAAAAAGACTACTAAGCGTACTTGAAAAAGTTAACTGTGAATGTATTATCAAGTACTTATGTGCATTGTACGAAATAAGAGTACATATAGATTAGATTTTTTTAAATTATATTTATATGTATTTTCATTGTTTGCCTCTGGCAACACTTATTATATTTTAGAGATTGACAAAGATAGACAATTGATAAGTGTATAAACTAAGTTTAGTTTTTATATAAGTGAGTCAATTAATTTAATTATTATAATTTTATCATGTTATCGGTCATTTATTTTAAACTGTTATTTGTTCCACTACCTACCATAAACAAAAATACATAAAGATTTTCCGATCTATCTCCGCATAATAAATCCCCGGCCGACCCCCATCGGGACTCTCATTTGCATCGGCGAAACTTTTTCACGGTAACTTGAACTTTAATTAAAAACAGAATTACCTAGAATCAGGCGCACACGTCTTGCCTAGTTACACTGTAGGACAGAGATAATGGCACATCGGAACACTTTGAAACACGATATTATTTAAAAATGCTTTTGTTTAAGTAAATGGAAGTAATGTATTAATTTTAAGTACCTAGTATTATATTGGGAGATGACTCTGGCCTCGTGACACAGTCTAACGGCTACCACGAGGTCAGAGGATTCACTTCACACGTTATTGTATATATTAATATTACGTCAAATAAACGAATTTTATATTTGAACTGAACTAGTTTAGTAACATGCAGGTATATGGCGCCATGAAGAGGAGACCTATACTCAGCAGTGGGAAAAGAATTTATTTGATGTCTGGCTGGGAATTAGTGAGTTATATTAGCCAATATACCAGCGTTCGGATAGAAGATTTAAAACATTTAATTAAACTTAGCGAGTATTAAATTAATTATATCAAAAATCCTTTTTAAGCAATTAATTCCTTCCTCTTTATATATTTTAAAGACAGTTAAACAAATATTTTCAACTTAGTAAATTTGCGAAAATTAGGATGACTATAAATATAAAAAAAAAAACAAAGTGATGGTGATTTTAGTAAGTTTTTAGTACTGACAGTGTACGAGGACTTTCGATTCCGTAAGTAGCGCGGACAGCCGGTGACCTCTCGGGGATTCTCATGGAAACCCATTTTAAATCTCCGGGAAGAAAAATTAAAACATTGAACGCTTGCTAAACTTTATCTTTGAGAATAAATGCGGAAGCGTCTAGGAAAATGAAGTTTTGATGTAATTAAATAAACTATTGTCGTCGTAACTAATAGAAAATGTCAAAGTAAATCACCCAGTTTTTTTTTTAATTTGATTTTATATTATTTTATATTTGTAAGTTTTACAGATAAGCGTGGAAACAGGCAGGTGCTCGCAGCTTTCGATCCATGTAATAGCATTATACCTCTGAACCAAGGAAAGAACATTATATTTTTTTTAAAGAATAGCGTTCTATTGATTTGGTAATTGACATGATAATACCGTTCAAGTTGTAAGATACATTACAACATGGAAAAGAAACAAACAATAAACAAACATGGTTTCATTGTTTCGTGAAAATATTGTAGTAGTAATAAAAGATTCAAGCAGAAAATTATTATTATTATTATTTTTATCATAATTTTATTTATTGGGGCTTTGGCCAACATTGGCATGTCAGATGTGACCGTAATCAAATATTATGTTTTTTTACTAACCATACATAATTTAATCTATAGATATTCCAAAGTCCTTGGTTGCTCCTTGTGCTGCTTCGTTTGATTCAACGTTTATTGTTCAAAGCTTTTCGGATTACCGTTATTTGGTCGAGCTGTTTGGAATAAATGCTCTAATTGGCGAATCAAGGAGCTTTCACTTAATTATGAGCTTCCGTTTTATGCTCTTTATGGATTCTAAAAAGCTAACTATAGTTATAGAGATGTCATGAAATTGGTAGTATGGTGTTAATAATTCTGTAACAGAGTCTAGCTCAACTAAACTAGTGAAAATATTTGTGTAAGTACTTACTAAAACAAATTTGAATACTTGGAAAACATTGACATAAGGTGCAGATATAAAAATCGCTTACATATGACTATAATAGTTATTGTACGCCCCAGCTTATCCCACATTATTTAATTCATTAGCCAAGTGTATGTCTGTGAGGTGCTGACGGTGATTCGACTCTCGACACCAGAATAGCACTCCCGTTTCCAATCACGATCAGCAAAGATCACTTCCTTACACCACGGCGGCTAACTGTTAAAAATCCAGAAGAGTGTGTCTGGTCGGGGGCATAAAGCACACGTTTTACCGACTTATTATACAGCGAGGAGGTTTACTTGCCGTTTCGTTACTCCCGCCGTCGTTTGTACGTCGCCGCCCCCTGGGAATCCAAATTGGCGAGAATTTTACGACGACATTCTAGAGCTTGATGTAATTTTGTCCAGAGTGTAATAAAAACGTGTGATGATTGTAAAAATAGACGTCAGTTTTATATGAAAAGTTTTATTGTAGCTACTCGGGCGAGATGGGCTGTTTGGGATAACTACATGGCTTTCATTCTGCTGGCTGGTGCTGGCGCGGCGATCTGGTTTATTTGGGGTTGCTAATAGTGGATTCAATTATTTCTAACGGATTTGCCTACGCTTATTGTATCTGTTTTAATATGTTTTGTGGTTCTATTTTATATATCCAGTATTTTGTTTTCACTTTTCAGTTAATAACTGGCAAACTATATAAGAATTTTACCTAATGGATCTACACTTTGCATAGAATAAAAAAAAGCACAGTGTTCATCAATCACAGTCACAGTTAAATTACATTATATATTTTTTTTAAATTGTTCAAACCTCACAACTTACTCAAAAACAACAATACATGAAACGTCCAATAAAAAACTAGTAAATAAACAGATCGTTAATATCGAAAATAATCAACTAATTACCCCTCGTGCTCGACAATTGAACGAATAACGTCGATACGTAATTCAATAACAGATTAAACAGTGTCCGGTAAATACCGAGTGCAGGATTAAAAGGCTTGAAAGAGCACGGTTAATTTAACCGGTGGCTTATTTTAATACTAGTGATTAACGGAATGAATTGTATTTTGTTGATTCTTCGTTTAATCTCGGTTATGGGATTTTAAATTGGTTTTGTTTCGAACCGTTGCGTTGATGGCCTTTAGTTGCAACTGGGCCTTGTTACTGGGATAAATGTAATGAAACTTTTGTACTTATTTACTATATTATGTTATAATTTAACCTAATCAGTAAAAACAGTAGTTCATCCTTTTTTTTCTAAATATGAAAAGAGTGAATGTAAAAATTAAAAAACAAACTCAACAAAATTCTTATAGAAACTGGTACCTAACTAAACATAATTATAGAACCTGCTAACAATTTTTCTCATAAAATATAGCAATACAGTCATAGATATATACGAAATCCTCAAGAGGGCGTCCAGTCGAGTAATAGGTAGGGAAATGGCAAGTTTACCCGCTACCTCGGGAGCTTGCTTATTTACTGGCAACATTTAATGGGCAGTCTTGAAAGTGCCTCCTTAGAATATATTCTAATATGTCTGAGATATATTTTAATGTGGATACGTCTGGCTTGTAGAGCAGTTTGACTTCAGAAGTGGTGTCAAGTTACTAGCTGGTTTGGATATATTAAGACGCCCAGACTTTTCGAAAGCGTATAAAATTACTTAGAATTTAACTTGATATTTTTTACGAGAAGTTATTTTAAAAACTTATGATTTTTATGAGAAAACCTTTCAAAACGAAACCAAATTGTATGCGGTCAATTTCCAATCTCAGGTGTGTCTCTTCATAAAAAAGGCAATAGTTCACATCACACAAATTAACTGGAACCTAAAAACATCTGATTCAATCTAGACATCTGAATCTACAAAACAAGTAAGCACTAAGCCAGTACAAGTCAAACCCTATTTCGAAGAACTAGACAAAACAATTTTTATAAATCATCTGAAGACAAACCGCAAACTTCTACCATTCCACTTGACATCCACTTACATTGCATCCTATCAGATTGCAGACGTGTTCATTCTATGTGTTTATTTGTCCGACCCTCGCTTGGCCAAATGGAGAGTTACGGAGAAATGGCAAGACTTTGCAAGACATTCTATAATAAAGGGTTGAGACGAAGATGCTATCTTTATGGGATTAAAGGGGAGAAAGGCTACAAACCTAGTATTATAGATATATTAATTTAGATTTAAACTTTTGCCATTATTTTGTGACTTTTACTTATCTTACTTGATTTATATTATATGATTTTAATACGGACTATCTGATCTTACGAGTACACAACTTAAAAAAAAAATGAAAATTGTGGTTGTACGTCTCACGTATTAAAGAATTAATTAACTGCATTTCTTGCAATTAGGCGTATATTGAACGTATAGTAGTGGTTAACTAGATTTTGTAATGTAAAACCAAAATTGTTACAACAACTTGAATGATGCTTTCAATCTCACAGTTTTGAACTGAAACAAAAGGCAGAGTTCCAACGATTTATTACTGTTACCTGTATTATGTTTTGCCATAAATTTATTTTTATTGTTTAGACTGAATATATTGTGAGTTTTCATTCATTATTATACGGACACCTTACATGTCTCGGCCACTTTGACCACCACTTCCAATCACGGAAGTAGCCCCAACACGTTACTAAAGTAAGCCCACATCCGTCAAAGCTCGCGGCGATTACTCTACCAATGGTTCCGAAACAATCCGACGTCCTCACGCGCTCAAATTACATTTCCAATTCATGAACGAACTTATCCAACTTTTTCCCTTTTTATCCTCTCTTTTGCACCTCGAGGGGATTTTCTATGAATAATTTTTGGAAGGAACTTGTTGACTTAATTTTATATCGGTTTCGTTCATATTAATGTGGGAACCTCTTCGTATTGTTATACCTTCCCCCTACTGCCCCTACTTACCGGCCCCTACCGTGCATAATGTTGGGATACGACGATAGAGGTGTTGTAGTTTCATGGAGAAAGAAATAGGGGAGTTTCTTGACGTTTGTTTTGGTAGGTGGAAAAGCTACAAGTTATTTTAAGCTCGTAATCTGTAGACCTATACCCAGACAGTGGGTCAATATGGGCAGAATATGATGATTATGCTGTAGATTTTGGCTTGGCTGAACATCAGACGATGTGTGGACAAGCAAGAGCTTATCCGTCGTTATAAGGGTGAGAGGATAAAATTAAAGCATCGAATTTAGAATGTTCGTGGCGCTCGTAGCATATTCGTAGCGATGAAGTTCTACAATAGTGCTACGTATTATCTACGGAATGAGAGATTTATAAGAATAATAATATGTACTTAAATAATAATATGGTAACAAACTCAACAAGTATTCATAGCTTTAGAAGAAAGTTGATAACTCGATTAACGAACAAACTTTTACCTTAAATTAATTATGTAATCGTTATTTGGCATTCTAACTTTTTCCCACCATTATCTTTCTAAGAAAAGTAAGTAACTTAGTTATTGGATTCCTAGTAGTAAGAAAGTTGGCAAAAGACAAACGATGTCCGTTCGTTTGGGTAATCAAGAGCGATGCTAGTGCCAACTGCATGGAACTACTCACGACTTTGATGAAGCTTCGTGTTGCTTTGGGATTGATCATTTGATCTCATTTGCTTTAAAACTAGTTACGGATCCGTAGGTATACTGATAAACACGTTTTTATCTCGCTTAATTTTAATTTTAAAAAATGTAGTCCGGTCAGGATTTGGTGCCAGTTCAAGGTAAGGAATTAATTACCTCCCTTCCGAGAAACGCCGTAAATAGGGACAAGTTTAGTCAGTACATCAGATAACTGAAGTAAATATTAAACCTGTTTCATGTTTCTATTTCCTCATGACTGAGGGTCGTGTATGTCTGCAATCCATACGAAAGAATTGACTGCGATAAAATGGCTGCATTATTTATACTGCGTTTGAAAATTATAATAATAATAAATAATAATAATAAAATCATAATCATATCGATCCTGAGTGACTGGAGATAAAATCATTTATTGACACAAACAACATTTTAAAATATACAATAGTAGCCTGTAATATAATATTAGAACATATGTGTAAAGTACATTTTTATTTGTGCAATGTATAGAACTGGTTCTTCTGAACTAAGCAAGAATGCTTGTGTCTCAGGAACATATTAATAGTCATACTAGTATGTGTGCCTGCACCTCTAAACTAAGCATAGCTTGTGTCTTAGAGGTGCATGCTCAGTGATAATGATACAAAGTAATTCCATATGAGGTGTTATAAACAATTTACAATTTAATCTTAAAATTACATATAACCTAATTATTTAATAATTTTCTTACAGTTTGGTGTGTATATGAGAGTGTATTTTGAGTTAATGGGTAGGTATTATGGATGGAAAGAATCAGAATGTGGTTGATATGATATAGTAATTGATATAATTTTATGAGTGAAGTTTAAAATGTATGTGTCAGTAGAAAGTGTTTGTGTTTAGAAGTTGTGTATAAGTGTGTACATAGTATATGTGATAGTGTATGTGGTAGTGTATTTTAACTGATTGATTGAATTATGTACCTATACGTTTTTTTTAGCTGCGTGGAATGACTTGGTTTATCTCTTTTCAGCTTGTATAAGTAATTTGAAGAAAGAAAAATACTTACTGTGCATGGGCCTCGTCTTCAATGCTAATATGGCAACTAGTAACACACCTTACTGTCACTTCGTTTGGTCGGTTTGAGCAGCGACACGGGATATCTCGGCTGTCAACCGCGGTAAAATTAAAAAGTAATAAAAATGCAAACGAAGCAAGTTTGCGGAAGCAGCCGCCGATCGAGATACCGACTCATTAATTAATTGATAACTTGGCATCTACCATGAAGATAATGAGTACGTAGACCTAGTACGTAAGATATTTTTGGTCTTTTACATGTTCGACAGGATGTTAATAGCTGTCGATATGTCTAATTTCAATTTTCTATTTGAAATAGATAATGTTTGTATTTGAGGGGCGCTGCCGGTTGATATATTATATTGCTCTATGTCGAAAGGCCTTCTCATCAGCTTACACAAGAATTTGATTTTCAGATAATTTATAACTTAGTTTGTAAAATTTATAAATTAGACGTCACTAATTAATTGTTGGTTCCATCCAATGACTCATAGTCCATAACCCATTAGCCAGCAAGTCATTCTGCTCACACCGTCAGTCCGTTGCCGTACATCATTAGTTGTCAGTTATATTTTATGAGCGACCGCCGCCCAATTTCATGCTCCACCGCCCGCCCTGGGTCGGTACTCCCATCTTCAACCAAATCTAATGCGGACCTGCTCTTGTTCTAGAACCACTTCTCCTCAAATATGTATCTTATTTTAATATACATAAGAATTAATTCTGTTTAACTTTTCATTTTTTTCGTATAGTGGTGTAGAAGGTTGTGGTAAGGCCAGCTACTGCATAGGTGGCTGCAATATGGTTGTTTGTTTTTATACGACAATCCGTAATGGGAGATTTATAGTGATTAGGAACTGATTTATGAGTGGAGATGAAAATGAAGCGATATTTTGGAGTAGCTAAATATTCTGAAATTATTTTGATTCTTGTTTAGCTTAATGTTCGATGAGATTGTACGTGATAGTAAAAACTATATCAGAGCAAAAAAAATATGGTTGTAAGTAAATTAACATTTTTGCAGTGTGACAGACAAAAAGCATTAAAATTAAATGTCTTAGTACATAGGCCGTGATTAAATTTGCTTCTGTTCTGAATCTGATACACTACATGACCATAGAAAGCCTAAACCTTTAAAATCTTGGCTAGATTAAAATATTATTTCTTATCCTGAACTTCAGAAGTTAGTCACTTAGTGTGACCCTGTTTTGCCTAGTACTTCTGTATACTATGGTGTTACACAGTTTCAGTAATATTTATGTCATGTACACACCACATGATCCCAGATCCCAGCTCTGCTAATTCATTGTACTACCTACAGTAGGTACCACGCCGGCTCCCGACTGAGCCGTTAACTAGTAGTCAGGCTAGATTTATACGCACACACGAAAATCATTGCAAGACACTGATTACCTATTTAAATTCCTTATGAGTATAATAGTTTTAACACAGTCTTAACATAGCTGCATATAACAAACCGCGCCACGTAGTGTTAGTATTGCCCGAGTTATGTTTGTTTAGTCTAACAGTGTTTCTGACAACCATTGTCGGAAGAAGTAAAGACGGAACAACAAGTAAAATAAAACCCGATTTTTCCGAAATCCCAAAAAGGTGCCCAAGTGTTGCTCCAGTGTTTGCTCCATATCCTTACCTTATTTCATCTACATAGCTCCAACTGTAAATGAGAGGGAAGGGTAACATCCAGCACTTCATACATTAGTGTTGGTACATGGTTTTTTTTAACACCAAATAAGGCTTACGTTTGTTTACAGCCCCCCTGATTTTAAGCACTGCTGTAGTCTAAGCTGATAGCTATAAAGAAGCGTCAGTGTTGTAAGTCCATATCTCATTATTAGTTATTACCAAAAAATTTAAATTTGTCATAAATAATCAATATATGTAATGAATATAATTATAAATATATTGACGATGTTAATCTTGAAATGTGCTTTCCCTCTAAGATATTTATTAGAGTTATGTGAATGTAACGTGACATGATTTCGAATAAATTATTTCATTTCATTTTCATTTCATTTCATTATTTCATATGGTAACAAATCTATTCTTGGTGTATTATCTATGTAATTATCTATCAATACTGGTTTTTCAAATTATCACTTTTATTAAAGAAAAGCGAAATTACTCGTCTAAAGCGGAATCTATAAAACCAAATCTATGGAACAACCAAAACACGAGGAATTTTATGACATTTAGTGTTGGCATTTGAACAATTCCACGGTTTATTTGCATATTATTCCTTTATTGTAGTCAATGGATTCATATGGTAATGTGGCGATATTTCGCGTCTCTGAAAGCCCAGCGTGGCCCTAAAGGAACTCGCGTTGCCTCATTTTAATGGTAGTTTTAATGGCACTACCCTAAAGTTATTGTGCTGAAAATGTTACAAGGTTTTTGACAAAGTTTTAGAATATTTAATGGTTTTGTAATTCCAAGCATTTGCATCGCTTTGCAATGAAATATAATTTTTAATAATTTTTTATTTTTTTTAAATTTGTATAAGCATAATTTTTATAAAAAATATAAACAATTTTCTGCAATTATTTTACTAAAAAAAATGTCGTGATAAAAAAATCTTGTGAGATAATAAGGATCGTGACTCACAGAATTATTTGCAGTGTTTTCTTTGACTTACATGCATTAAGTGCCTATTCCTATGGTTAGAATGGTCAAGTTGTGAAGGTGTTGGTCCGGTGCTAGCCACGCTAGTCAAATACGAGCGTAGCGTAGTACTTGAGACGACTGCCCCTAGCATCCTAGTCTGGCTGCACATTGCACTGAGCTCGACACAGAGCAGGCAATATGGCCAGAGAATCCAGTTATACAAATATTGAATAAATATAACGGATAAAGTGACTTAATTTATGTGAACTCCGATACATATTTAATGTATCATTTTATAAATAGGGGACATAAGTTTTTTCACCATATATTTAAGTACGCCTGCGGCTTTACTCGATTTATTTCAGGATAAAACCCTAGTAGTACCCTATAACAATAATTTGAATATAATGTAGTTTTAGGAGTATAACCACATACTACCTACATACACCAAAAATCTTGATAATCCGATCAGTCGTGTTTGCGTGATGAGCGCTTCTAATAAAGAAAAACATATCTATATAGCTTTATTATATGTATAGCTTATGTATAGATTCTACTAGCTAGCTAGTAGTAAAGTTCTTGAAAAAAGAGACCTTTCTACTACGAATATTTTGATATATTATATTACAAGCAATATTATTTAAACTAAGAATAAGATCTCTCTTAATCAGATTGAATCACAGAAATCTAAATAAACTTTATTTAGATTTCTGTGGATTGAATATACTTAATTCATATGTATCTTAGTGATAAAGCCGCCCTCTGTCCCAATCCTAATTTGCAAATTTCCTTGTACTTGTGTTCTTATGTTATTGGTGTACAATAAAGTATTATAAATTGAACTGAATTGAATCTTTCAAAGTAAATTTCGAAAATGTTCATAAGAGCTATACCTCTGTCTATTTATCAGTCCACCCTCGAGCGTGCAGTTTGCATGCCGAGAGAAGCTGTGAGTGGATAATGCACCTGTGATTGCATTGCCATCAACACTTTTACACCTCGAGCAGCTTGGAGGGTTGGACACAATGTTGGCCGGGACGAAGTTACGAATTACACTTGGTAATGAACTTACTGATCTTAAGGAATTACCGAATGTTCGTAGGTGAAGTGTGATAACAAATGAATTTCCAATTTATCATTGTTCAACTACAAATTAAGATTTTATGCTTTAAAAAAATTCTAAACAGATTTTTAGATTTTTCGTTAAATAGAATTTTTATGAAACACAAATTAATTACTTTAATATACAAGCAAAACATGGAAGCAACCATAGATATAAGAAGAATGTCAGCAACTTTTTCATTTCTCTAATGTTCTGACGAAACATTGCGAGATATGTACGTAGGTACTTACTTATTCGCAATTTCGTCACTCCCGCGATGTTAAAATAACTCGAAAATAAACATAATTCCAAACAAATCAAAACTTTTCCAATCAAAATATTCCAATCCAATGGCAAAAACTTGGCAACAGTCGTAACAAAAGCACTCAAAGTGCAAACACTCCACAGTGGCGCCCTCTGCTGCATTATATCTTGATTATGACTAATTTAGGTTGACGTTTCTTTAAAGTTTGCCGAATTGCGGCCCTCGAAATGGTAATAGCAAATAAAAAGCCCAATAAAATACAAATGAAATCCCTTACTTGCTAAATTACCTACATTTGTAACGTTAACGAGGATGATAAAATTCTTTAACTAGATAAATACTTTTATTTGTGATTTATGCAAATAATTTTAAATCTAATACAAAAATATCCGTTTAGTTCAAGCAAAATATAAAACTGTCTAATCTTCATTCGCATAAATGATTTATTTAGTTTTTTATTCAAGCGGATATGTAGTATATTAATAACTGGTCAATTTGTTACTAAAATATATAAAAAACGGAAACCAATCCTATGAAAATACAATCACACCAAGTAACTTAATGTTGCATTCTACTTGCTATTTCATTTGAATTTTACCGCTGAATCTATTCGTCGAGGTTATGCTTTCTCATTGGTTGTGCAAAAATTCTCAAGGTCGTGTATGACCAATAGGAAATTAGTCTGTATTTGACAGCTAGTTTCATTCATTCGCATTATAGTATGACTCATTAGTTCGCTCATATTACACTTCCTTCATTCGCGATAACATCCATCCAGGGTGTGTTGTGAAAATTGTGAAAAATCTTGTAGACTCTCTGTTTATTTTGATATTGATTTTGGGAAAAGTAGCGAGTTAGTCCTTAGATAATCACGTTGTTGTATCTATTAGTCTTGTGATAAAATCATTAGACCTATTGTACTAGCGTCGCAAATGTAAGTACCTACCTCAGTAAAGAATAATAATTGAACTACCTAAATCATACAAAACTTTGTGTTTTAGAATGGCAAAAATAAACATGATGCCTGGTTTTTTGGCTTTCACCATTTCATTGTGTTAATTTAGCGCAGCAGATCGCTGGTTTTTATTGTTTCTCTTTAAACATAGATAGAAAATTCTTTACCGTCACACACATATAAAACAAAAATAATAAAATTACATAAGGTCAGGTGGGGTAAGGGAAACATACTTTATTTTTCATGTCATATTATTTACGTTTAATTACAATATTTGATAGGATTGTTATAGTTTATATGAATATTTAACTTGTTAATCTGTTGGCTTTCTGAAATAGAACGCCTTTTAATGATACCTATCTTACTTTTGATAAAAAAATGCTAAATCCTGAGGCTGGTCCTGTTGTTCCCCTTTCCCGGTTTTGGGGGTAAGAGGAACTGCCTCCATAAATGTGTGAATATCAATACACATGCAAGGTTTTATGCTTTCAGTTTTCATGAATCAAATGATAACTCTAATGCAATGCCATAAGGTTCTAAATAGAAGATATTAATCAAAATCGAATCAAATCAAATCAAAATCAAATTCGGGGTAAGGGGAACATATGACGTGGAGACAGGGGTAGTCAACTAAAAACAAACATGTTTTATATTATTTTATTGTGCTCAATTTATTAAACATTAAAAGAATTAAACAGCATTTTGAAAATAATTTGTCCTCTTCGGCCAATAGCAGGCTTAGGCAATTTGGTAACGATGTCCTCAGTGTGTTTCACTTCTGAAATATCATCTATAAGAGGAAAAGTGAATACGGTTTCACCTTCTGTAAAAAAAATTATTACAGTAGATGTTAGTTTTCTCGCACAATATTGACAAAAGTTTCTCTAACAACATATATAACGAAACAAAATACCTTAAATTCTTAACAAAACATATCAATAGTACCTAGTGGTGACTTTACAGGAATGAGGTATGAGGTATGACTATGAGGTAGGCAATAATAGGAAAACACGTTTAAATACACCTTTTCATATAACAATACTTATAATACATGATGAATTACAATCTTTTTCACAGATTAGTATGTAACTCATTTATGAAAATAAAACAATGTCGACATGTTATTCAACATTCCCGCAAAAAATCCCCGGTCGAAATCAATCAAGCAAGTACCAGGTGTTCAAATGTTTATTACCCCTGATATCGGGAAAGAGAAACATTATGTTCCCCTTACCCCGGCCTAAGTAGTTCCCCTTGCCCCACTTGTGATTTTTTTGGTTATGCTTCTAAACACATCGTATTTTCATATTTATTGAAGAGTTTTCACATGTTTGTACATTAAAACTATTAATAAAGACAGATGAATACTTACAGACATTTATACACCTTGTAGACAATTTGCAGACACCTTAACTATCATCAGCAAAATTTGCGACGAGCTGACGTTGCCGCCATTATCCAACTGATTTTTTATTTGTGTCGAATTCGTATGTTGCTATGGAATAGCGACATCTGTGTTTTTTCTTTGAAACTAAATTTATGTTGCTGTTTTAGCGACCGAGTAGTTATAGACCTACTGCCTTTATAATTTGATTTACATGCTACTGTTTCTCTTACCCCATAGTTCCCCTTCCCCCACCTGACCTTACCTAGGTACAGCAACTACTCTCTAACATAATATTATAATGACAAATGTAACAGCTGTGACTTTATCAAAGCATTTTTGTTACAATATAGGTAGGTACCTACTTACCTACCTACCTACTCAATCGAAATGTAGGTAAGCTGAATTACATGTGACTCGCCGTTTTGGAAACTGATTTAATCTAATTAGCCTGAGATTATATGTCATTGTAATAATTATTAACAAATCTTGATAAAAGTAGGTAGGTAATAGAAAATATAGATCATTAAGAAGTGTAGGTACAGATATTACCTAACTCATCTTTATTTTTTGCAGGAAATTAGAACTGACTAATTGGATTTCAAACGGATAGAAAGGAAAATGTCACCCAAAATACCAATATCATTAGAAGGACCGAATTTAGGAGCAAGACACCGCTACCTCAACACATTGGTCAATGATTCTTACAACTCAGATGATTCATTCCACGACATACTCAACCTACCAGAGTCATCACATGTGGACCGACTATACAAGATTGGTCTCGCATCAAAGCACGAGCAAGTGCCATACATCATAAAAAACCTTCAAGATGATGACATGTTGTTCGTCAGTAAAGCTCTAAAATCAATATGGTTGCTAGATGAAGACTATAAAGAAATTATAAATCCACATTACCTCGAAGCTACTTCTTACCCCCTAATGCGCACCACAGCAGTTAATAAAATGAAAAACTGGATCAGTTTACACTTGCGAGACCCACTTCGGTGTCAACAATTTTACGAGTATTATTTAGACAAAGAATTAGATTACGCTTTAAAATTTTTAGTTAAATGTCATGAAGAAAAAGTATTGAAAGAATTTCCAAAAAAATCTATTCTAAATAAAATTACTCCGCAACGGCTTAAAGTGTTATGTGAAAAGACTCCAACAATAGCCAAGATTTTTTACGACCTAAGTAGAGTAGACTCAACTATTCGTGATAAAATCAATCGCAAAGATTATTTCGAAAGCATTAAATGTGTACTTAAACTAGACCCGGATATTTTCTTGGATATAACCGAAAAATATTTCGCGTCAGGTTTTAAAACATTTAGTGCACTTGCCACGAAATTCATAATGTCACAGCGAAAAAACCGTTTTATTCATAAAGCAGAGCTATATACATCGCATATTCTAAACGTACATACACTAGCAAAAATCCTTACTCCAGAAGAATGTGAAAATTTGATCATAAGACTAGCTCGTGCCCAGTATTTGGAAAGTTGGTTTAGTTACAAAAATGTTGAGCCATTTGTTAAACGACTAGACGCCAACAAAAGAGCCAGTTTCAAGAAAAAAATATTTGTCGATAAAGATGTCAGAGAAATGGTGATAAAATGTGCTTATGACGTACCAAAATCGTTGCCATATTTCCGCAGCGATGATTCTGATGATTCAAAAGATTTTGATAGCGATAGAGTGGATCCAAAAGACATTTTTCTCCACGAATGTAGACCGAATATGATTGACCGATATGATAGCTTAAAGTTGGAAAACCGGAACGAAAGATTGTGTGGCCTGGGTGGATGTTGTCTTTATGCTGCTCCACCAGCCAGTTTTCAAGGAAGATCTCTTCTTGATGCATTATTTGATCAATACAGATTTGCAGGATTTGAGAAAACTTTGTTTCAGCTGCGCAAAAAAATAAAGTGTGAAAGCTCTTCAAACGATCGTATGTTTATGTTTCTCGTATTAGTAAGCAAAAGTGGTGGTAAAACTGAAAATTTACAAGCATTGTTTAGCTTGTTAGCGTCACAGATAAATGAGCCAAGTCATGTAAGAGCAGCTATTATCCGCAGCCTAGTA
This sequence comes from Macaria liturata, assembly GCA_964023185.1. Classification (NCBI taxonomy): domain Eukaryota; kingdom Metazoa; phylum Arthropoda; class Insecta; order Lepidoptera; family Geometridae; genus Macaria; species Macaria liturata. The sequence continues at coordinate 3,328,449 of OZ026806.1, read as the reverse complement.
AAACGAGTTACGATTTGGCGCGTGGGAGATGATATTTGGGAAAACCTTTTAGCATTCGGCCATGGCCTTGGATTAGACGGCAATGAAACGGATACAGATTGTATTGAAGGATTGCACGCAATTGTTATACGCTCTCTATTGGCTGGGAAAGACTGTGAACCAGCTATAAGGTCGGCTTATTTCAAAAACTTTTCGACATTATATGATTATTTATTGTCTGCTACTGAAAAGGAAATAACTAAGCATGCATTGTTAAAAATGCTTGTGCAAAATGCATATATAGAAGGAGATAAAAAAAAAGTAGCTCAAATGTTAGGATTTGCTACTGATGTTATAATGAAGTATAAAATGCAGGTTACGTGTAATGCGGAATTTATAACGGCTGTTAAAAATCTTATAAAAAATGATGCTGAAGCGGGTAAAAGTCTGGTATTCCGACTTTTCAAATCTAAGATAGGACGCAAAGAACTGTTTGAAGAAAATGTTCAGTATATACAGACAGACGCATCTTTCGTAAATGCTCTGAAACATGATGTGAATATCATTACAGCTGATAAACTAGTCAAAGCTCTAACTATGGATAATATAGTTCTGGAGCAGTTTATGAGAAAAGTTAGCGTTTATTTTATGGGAAATATCGACGGTGTGACAAAAGATTACATTGAAGCTTTGAAAGAGGTAAAAATGAACAAAAATATTGCGCGGCCTATTTCATACATTATTGGTTCAGAATTAAATTCTTTCATACAAGAGTTAGACAGTAAAGACGATGAATGCAAAAGATTTTCAGCACAACTTCGAGCAAACGCTCATGTTGCTAGACCAGCTTTAGATATCGATACACTAGAATGGAAAAAGGCTGGAGTAAAATTAATTGCTAACAACATTATTTCCTGCAAAGCTGTAGATATTGATGAAATAATCCAAAAACTATTAACTTGGAAAAAGACTGTGAGATTAGCTATCGTTTTAGCACCAAGAACGACCTATGAAGTTGATGTGTATGCAGTTGCCGCTAAGATGAGACCTACGGCAACTTTAAAGTCTGTGCTAGCTTATTTTCGACGACAAGAAGATCAATCAGATCACCGGATTTGGAGTGTTGCTAAACCAATAATAGAAAATGGAAAATCTATCAAATCAAGCCCTTATTTGCTTCAGTATATAACGAAAACAAAATTTATTCCATCAAATTTTGAAGCAGAATATCTCGTAAGTAGTTACAAAGCTATTTCCCAAATCGACTTCGACAAAGCCTTACCTTTGCTAAACTGCATCAGTAATAAAATTTCCAAAGTTGACGAAAAATTCATCGAAGACGTTCTCACTCAATTCTTGCAAAATCACTTTATCCTCGGAGGAGACATGACGATATGGTCGTATCATCAGTTTCGTATGAGGATCGATTTACATCTTCATATTCTAATCAAATATCTTCTGTTCTCCAAAACAGAAGATATTCAAAATGAAAGACTCAAAAAAATTGGGCAAAAGTACTTAGACAGATTGAAGTCGTATGGGGAATCTACTAAAAACAAACAAAAGTTTCGTCAGTTTGTCAATAGTATCATAACACCTCTTCGGGATACTGAAGTTTTCATTAATGAGGAGTACACATCAAGTTTACCTCTCATGGAAAAGATTACAGAATGGATGCGAACTATGCTTCCGATTGAGAGAGAATTTGCCGTGTATGTGCCATTACATCTCAACATGCTATTCTACAAGGCAATTCGTCAAACAAGTAAAGAGAAACCTGGAATATACCAAAATATTGAAAGGCGTGACGAAGCGTACAGGACTTTTGGTGAAGTATTTGGCAAATTAATCGCTCAAGAAGCCCGTACATTGGTCAAAAGCTACTTTGAATCTGTTGTCGTTCTTTACGGCTTGGGCTTGAGTCATTTCTGTGCGGAGTACCAACACAACAAATGGAGTAAAGTAGTGCCTCACATAATACAATCCATCGTTAATGAGAGCTCCGGCATTGAGTGCACTCTAGGGCTGCAGCTGTATGATGACATCCAGCGAAGATATCCCATGCGGAAAAATGTTACTGACGATATAAATACCTGCTTTAAAAATAAAGATTTGAAAGAAATGCAGTTTTGTCAAGGAATTTGGAAGAAAAGCAATTTTAGCGTTTACAACAGACACCAGTGGATTTATTAAATAAGATTTGTTTAAATCTATATTAATCTGATTATGTAGTTAATGTACGATCGACTTGTGTAAGAGTAGTTAATAGTATAGTATATTCAAAAACGCATCAAACTACCCTCAACCTTTTTATCATATGGAATTCCTATAGGATAATAACTGAGAAGAACATCGAAAAAGAAATACTAACGTAAAATAATGTGTTAAACTAGAAAACTTTAAAAAAGACTATCAAGTCCTAATCCAACTCTCGAGTCAGTTACAGTTCATACACGTAGCAAAAGAGCCAATAATAATAAATCTCAATAGTGAGTCCAATTTAATAGTAAAGGCATGAAAGCGATGCCGCACCGATAAAAATGGGAAATCCCCTAGTGCTGGAGAAGGAATGGAATTGCGTATTGGGGCTCAGACAGGGCGTAATCTGCCTACGCCCTAACTGTCCCAGCCGCTCGAGTACCTTGCCTCTCTGAGGCAAACGTACCTCATCTAAACCTCACGTACAGAGGGGACGACAAACTTTGGTCTCAAATTGATATTAGATCTATGGTACCAAAAATATTATGTCCGATCTTGCCATGTTTAGTTGTGAATCTTGTATCTGATATCTGGTTGTAAAACGTAAATTTACTACTTAACAATATACCTAAAATTAAAACTCTGGAGCCACCCCAAAACTTAAAATATTTACATGTATTTTTGTTTTAGCATGACCATGAGTCAAAGTATTTACCTACCTGCTTGTTAAATGTGTATGCTTGCCTAAAATTGTAAAATAATATAACTAATTACTAACTTACATACCTATACTTATAACCATAATTATTAAAACGTTTACTGTACAAATTTTGCGTTTTTTTATGTCTTCCTAAATCAAGGACACATAGTTTAGGATATGTTTAATTTTTAATGATAGTACTTAAGAAAAGAGTCTTATCACAATAAATTCAAATAGGTAGGTAGGTACCTCCGTAACAGAGACCTTTCTGTAACTGCAGCCTAGCTTATTCTTTGTCCGGTGCATGGAATCGCGCCAGAACTAAATGAAATTGAAATTAGCTTTCTCTCCCCTGAGCCACTGGCGGAATTTTCCAAAATAAAAGCGTATTATATTTTAAAATACGATTTCAGCCGTTGCAGTAAATGGGAACCCAGGAAACCTAGGGCGTCTGGGAAATAAAAACTCAGGTAGAAAGTTACCTATTTACCTTGATACCTACGATTACTTTGTAGGTATAGTTTGATAGATAGGTACCATGTTTATTGAAGTAGAATCTATTTACTTTCCAAGAAGTTCTTAAACTTTGGTGCAATAATTATTATAAGATTGTAGATAACCCTACTTGGCTTGATGAGACGGTCACCATTATCATGTGTAAATGTGCAAATATGTAGTAGATATTATAGGTACCTATATATCTACCTATAGTCAATAGCCATGACTCTCCTTACAAAAAAACATGTAAATACATAGGTAAAAGTACAAACCTATACGTTTAAGAATTTTGAAAAGCTTCATACAAAGAGAGATAGGAATAAAATACGCACTGCTGCGTTATAAAGGGCGTTCGCACAGAGTTGTGGTGTGTCGACTGTCGATAAATTCGCGAACGCATACTAAATGAAGAGCGTGGGAACTGACACAGGGTATCTAACTAGTAGGTATATAGAGGTATGTACCTATGTAGGTATGTGCCTTGATATTCATAGGATTAGGCGTTTTACGCCCGTTCGGCGTGCAATAGAAAACCGCAATCGAAAAAGCTGTAGGTAGGTATATTTTGTGAGGCTATTTTTTGCAAGTTTGTTAAATAGAGCCTACCTAGCTAAAATAATGAGTATATTTTATATTAGTAGCTTCTTTAAAGATCTAAATGCCAATATTATACAGCCCTATTTTACCTGAGTTATCTTCATAACAATAATTAAGAATCAAACGAAAACTTACCTGTATGCGAGGGTCAACCGAAGACGATTATATTGTTTACTAAGCAGCAGTCTGTGGAATTGTGCTGCCACTGTCACACATGTAGATAGTTAACTACTTTAAAAAAGCAAAATTCAACTTCACTCGTTTCCGTATCCGCTCCACTCGGCTCACCACGTGGGAAGGCGCCTGCAACTCGCCATTACGTGATTTTGTGTCGCCGATGGCGCACGCCTTAAACAATTTGTTTAAAAATCTATTTAATTTTAAATATTCTTTACGTGTTGTGTCCAGTGATTATTAAAGAACATTGTGAACCATTCCAAATACCTATAACGTTCAAATTTATAAATTACAAATGTGTTAATAACAAAAAACTAAATTAAACAAAAATAGCGGTTATTTAACGTTGTTAAATCATTTAACCAAACATTACGACAAAAACAGGGAATATTAATTGCTTTTGTGAGACCAGGTTACTGGAATTCTGTCTATGACGGAATTTTATGGATAAATTATCTTTGGAGAGTGACTTATTTTATTAACATACGATCTTATTTTTGAACTACCCTCAAATTTATGATAATGGTAGTTTATGTTTTTACTTGATTGTAATAACTAGGTACTCAAGTACCCACCTTTTTTTCTTTTTCTTTAAAAAAATAGTCCTATATAAGACTTTAATACTACATGTAACAAAATAATGTACAATCCGTACATTAATAATAATGTACGGATAATGTGACATCCGTAAATAGCACCCATCAGATATATGCTTAAAGTAAAAGGAAGTACATAGCGCGCGTTCCTGGTATATTATATTACTCCATGAGCGCGCGCCTACCTACATTATATGTCGATGCAATCAGTCCCGGGGTGGGTGATCAAAAGCTGCATAGTCGGCGAGTACCTACCTATCAGCTGTTTGTAAAAGTACGACCACTCTCACAGAAAGAATCAGATCTACCTACCTAATTACCTAAGAATTATTTTTCCAGCTACAATAAAACAGAATAGATAGTGGAAAGCAAGGTAATAATGGTAATATCGACCGTTGGCCGCTGCGGCATCTTTAAGTAGAGTCCGGTGTATGGAGCACGCACGGCTGCGCCCTGGCTGCCGGCAAACAGGGCCCGGCCTAACGTGGGGAGCAGGGAACTAGGAAACTCAGTAGATAGAAGGTGGGTGCTATACCTATATCGTTTGTCAAATACTTACCTACTTACCATATGAAAAAATAAAAAACAATTTTATTATTGCAACATAAAACCTTAAATTAAACAAAAACAACCAAAATGACTTACATGCATAATTACAAAATATGAGTACCTAAATTAAAAGTTTCATGTCACAACCCGGCCCCAACACAGCATGTAATGTAGCTACTACCTACCTATATTTTACTACTTAGATATTCCAATGGAGCATATAAGTATACATATGTATTATATTTTTAGACCAAGTTAGGCACCGCTTTACCTATAAAAGTCACAATATTTATAGCAAGAGATATTTTCGCCACTGCAACCCAAGATGTCTTTAATTCATAGGTTTACTTTTATGCCATATCCAGAGGGAGCCGAAAACCGCCATAGCAATATACGTCGGAAAAGGTTCTGAAATAAATGACTCCTATACTATTATTTTTATTTATATAAAAAAAGAAAATTTTACCTTCAAAAATTTACCAACCAAAATGTTAGTAACTCTACGACTAGATAAAGCACCGAAGCAGTCAAATTACAGCCGCATTCAGTATTCCACGAGCGTATTTTTGTTTTTACCCGCTCGCGCGCGGTCGTGCGCGGAGACACATCTAGCTGGCTGTATCTCTGGTAAATAGTGCTGGATAAACATACGGTGAGAAGTGTGGTTTGTTTTATCTTTAGGTGTTTTTGTATTTTCGGATAATACTGCTATTTCTTACACTATATTTCTTCTGAACTATGAACAATAATGTTTGTGAATGCTATAGAGAGGCGATCGACTTTCTTAACAAAGTGGTGAATTATATTAGGTACTCTATCATATGATCCTGATGTTGTCATAATTAGACGAACACCCATCCATTTAAGTACAAAAATTTAAGTGATTTTAATAATAAATATCTTGTAAGTATGTATATAATATTTCTTGTCACAAAATAAATAATTTTCATTTCATTTCATATGAGTACATATTGTATAAGTACCTAATATTGTAAATGGAACCTAAAATTCGGTTGATAAAATCTTCGGATAAAATGAAAGCAAGTTATCTAACAAACAACATTTATTTAAGAAAATAATTACATATTTGTACTTACAAGACTTCAACATAAATAAAATTGAAAGCGTAAAAACGAGGTTGTGGCGTCTAATAAACGAGATTTTTAATTATATCACACATATTATCTCTCACTCTAACACTTAAATCTGATTTGATCTACATAGAAAGAGTATAATAATTTACAAACAATTACATAAAAGTTATTTACAATAGTAAAATGGCTAGATTGTTTAACAGGCATCGTTTCTTTGCTAAAGATTTCAATTTTCAATTCAAAGATTTTCAATATTAAACGACACACTGAGCTGCATTGTCTCAAATATTAAAACTTCTTATACATATCTAAATATTTCTTTAAGATTGGTCATATTTGTCAATAACAGGAACCAATCCTGTTAAGAGCTTTATTATTTTTATATAGACACACATGACTAGTCTCGTCAAATATTAAGCTAGTTTAATCTATTAGAATGAATGTGATTTCAAGTTACTAAGTTATATTGCAACTAGCTAAATCTCTACACTAGGAACATCGTCCTGTCAAGCCGTCTTCGCTCTTCTGTCCTTGATCAAGCTCGAGATGAAGAATTCACCGGCCCTGAAATAGCAACATCATATATTATTGTATGACAATAGGAATAAATAAGGTACATAAACAATAATGTAATAAATCAGTGATTTCTGCTGTAGTTTCTCAGTGCTTGGTGTATCAGCCCTCTTAGACATGAGGCAAATTTCAGTGAGCGTACTAACATCTACTAATGGAATAGATATAACGATTCGCTCCGCAGAGCGAACCATGATTATATTTATTAGCGGCTCCAAAATACGCAAAAAATGACGTCACGTCCTCTACCACCTTGAGGTGGCGCTTGTAGGTGACACTGTCACTTGAATGCTGCTAATAGTTGAGTGGGTGTTACCTGTAGGAGGAGCGCACTAGAGGTCCGCTGGCCGTGTAGAGGAAGCCCAGCTCGCCGCCGCGCGCCTCCCAGTGCTGGAACCTGGCAGGAGTCACGTACTCGAACACCTTGAGATGGCGCTTGTAGGTGACACTGTCACTTGAATGCTGCTAATAGTTGAGTGGGTGTTACCTGTAGGAGGAGCGCACTAGAGGTCCGCTGGCCGTGTAGAGGAAGCCCAGCTCGCCACCGCGCGCCTCCCAGTGCTGGAACTTGGCAGGAGTCACGTACTCGAACACCTTGAGATGACGTTTGGTTGGCTGCATGTACTGGCCCAGGGTCAGGCAGTCCACGCCCACGGAGCGGAGGTCTGGAATGTAAGGTAAGTTCATATGAGTCTGAAGTCAAAACCAGAATGTCCAGAATTCTCAAACCACTCCAGAAAAAGCGTCTTACATGGTAACTTAGAACGGTGTTAACGCAGTTGTATGAGGAACCGTTGGGGCTTTAATTTGTTATCCGAGGCACATAATATGTAGGTACCTACAACACACACGGTTTTGTCTCTTTTTATGTAGGTAGTCACCTAATGTATGATTGATTGATTGATTGATTAATTAATACTTTATTGGACACTCACATAAAAAATCATAATACAAAACGGAAAAAAAACTAATGGCACAAATGGCGGCCTTATCGCTGAAAGCGATCTCTTCCAGGCAACCGTAGGATGGAGAAGAAATTATAAAAAAATATTAGACGGGGTGTACAATAACGAGCACATGAAATTTGACTATAAAAACTTAAACAATAAACATAAACATTTAAAATAATAATATAAACTACCTAAACCCATACTTCCATATGTATATTATACTACGTAATATATAAAAATTAATATACTATGTACTAATACTACAGAAATAACTACTATAAACTTACATACAAATACAATATGTATATAAATTCATAGACATACATAAACCAACAAGCAGCACTGCTGGTTTAACTTGTTTGCATGGACAGATAATAGTTCTTTACTTGGCTTTTAAAAAATTCCAGTGACGGAGCCTTCTTAATGCCAAGAGGCAGCTCATTCCAGAGGCGAACAGCTTGCACAGCAAATGAGCGCCCAAAGAAGGATGGCGAGTTAAATTCAGGGTGAGATAAAGTTTACGAGGACCGAAGATTACGAGCATGGGTGTCATGTACATATCATATAATATTATGTATGTTATGCAGTAACCGTAACGGCAGTTGACTTTGGATATAGCGAACAAATCTAACAGTTCACTGAGCCTGAGACGCTGGAAATGTAATAATTTTGTTATTATGTATCATGACAATTTAACGTAATTCACTGCTTCCTGATTCTATATCTCAGAATTTAAAATTATTTATTGGTGTAATAGAACATAATAATATGAAGTGGCGGCTCTAGATACCAAACTAGGTGTTAGCCTGTATCTTGGTTTCTAGTCCTTTCCAGTTGAGAATATTGTTTCCGCACTATGCTGTTGTATTATCTGAATGAACAACTTGAAATTAAATTGATGCTATATAAGTATTTATCCAACCTTTCATGGTCTGCTCCACCTGGTCGTCAGTCTCCCCGAGCCCCAGCATGATGGAGGACTTGGTGATCAGCTCCGGGTTGTACTCCTTCGCCAGCCGCAGCACCTCCAGGGTCTGACGGTAACTGGAATATATGGAAAACTACTATGAATAAAACATTTGTGGGTTCTTATATAAACCGATAGCAATTATCAAAGTGTGGAGTTTACATACTATTTTGGAATATCTGGATGGTCTGGCTGCTATGTGGTTCATTGACTGCTACAATAAGTGGTTAAATGATCTAAGCTCTAGAAAGAATGGCAAAGATAATTAAGAAGTAATGGCAATTTTAGTCAGGTATCCAAGGGCTTACAACATTGTGACTAGTGGTAATATATCTTTATTGTCCCGGTTAAATTTGATAATATTTTGAAAATTGTGGGATAAACAAGACTAAGGGTAACTAATCACATGTTGATCTATCTTTAAATGTATATCCATCACACAAATATACTAGCTAGCTCATAAATAAAATGTACTTAATAATACAATATTTTATAAATTAAACTCACCCAGCTCTGCGATCCCTAACAAAGGGTGTGAGTCTCTCCACCGTCTCTATGTTGTGTGCGAACACATCTAGCCCGGCGGTGGCCATCCTCTCTATACTCGCCTTGTTGCCGCGGAAGTCAGGCACCAGACATTCTACTAAGATGTCTTTGCTCCTGGAATTGAAATTTGAAGTTTAACTTTCATAGCCCACACATGTCATGACCTATCTGGATGGGCATTCACACAATATATCCAGAAGGGATGTTTGTAATTTAACAACTGTCAGTTTATAATTGTTTAGCTTTCTGTCATATTAACAATGAGAAATAATTAATATGTATATTACTTACTGTTTCTTAATTTCTTTTACTGTCTCAGCTAAATGTGCTGCGCCACCATCAGGCTGATCTGTAAATATAAAAAAGAAATCACAAAAAATATACAAAATATGTAACTACAACTTTAAGAAAACTACTGGAAGCTGTGTTCCCTGTGAACTACAGTCAAGGGACCTTCAAATCTAGAGTAAGGTAAAGTAGAGTCATTTTAAGCAAATTGTCATGTAGGTTCCGGCTATTTCTCACCGCACGGCAGTCGTTAAGCAGAGTCAGAAGATTGAAGAGTGGCTTGAAAAACTCTCGACACATTAACAACACACATTCTATAATTAGAAGATATACCATCTCTGTCGACAGATGTGAGCACGATGTACCCGAGCCCCCACTGGTGTATGGCGTGCGCGGTGTTGCGCGGTTCGGCCGGGTCCAGCGGCGGCGGCGCGCGGGACGTCTTCACCGAGCAGAACATGCAGCCGCGGGTGCACGTGTCACCCATTAGCTGGGAATATGGATGGTAGTGTTTAGGACATAGAGCATATTATTATAGTGTCACATCACATCTCAACTTTTGCTACTTGGTAATTCTTGCATTTACAATTGTATATTGGTGTTAGGATTAGGAGACTGTAACTTTGGTATTGTCTTTGTTCACTATTTTCTGTGCTGAGAAAAGAGATCTGCTGAGAGAAGAGAGTTATTTACAAACAACAAATGGTACTTTTTTAATGGAGGTTTCTAAGTGTGAGCAGCAAATCTTGAATTGGCATCCTTCTCAGTAAAAAGGTGCACTCTAGCTTTGAAAGTCATTAGATTTACTTTTAATAATTTTTCAGTTTGTGGGAGACAGGGAGTCAATTAGGGACAGACAGACAGATTCCCATTATAAAAGCATAAGTGCCTCTTTACACAGGTCTTACAAACATATACCAATTTTTTAGCATTGTGCATTATCATCTAAGTCACACTGCTAGTTGTTACCATGATGGTAGCGGTGGACATGCCGTGCTTGCCGCCGCTCCAGCACTCCCCGATGTTGGGGCAGCGCGCCTCCTCACACACCGTGCTCAGCTTGAGGCTACGTAGCTGCTGCTTCAGCTCACTGAACTTGGACCCTGGAAACAGTGGCATTTTTCTTTTAATATAACTGCTTACCTAGATTTATTCATTTCATTTTAATGAAATAATGAACATATTTTAACTTGGATTTTCCTTTGGATTGATAATAAATAGTATGAAATGTTAGGTCATTTTTCATGTCATTAATTTTCTATCTGGATATAGCTAATTGGTATGAACCAACAATTAATCAGAGTAGAGATAGCACAGTTGTTTAATGAATAATTAAGTCATTACTTTCATGCCATATGTTAATAATTTAATGAATTGAGTAATTTACCAGAATCAGTTTTGTACTTCCAGAAAAAAAAATGTTTGGTCCTTATCAAAGTGCTTAAGTAACATTAGGGAACCAAAAAAGTTTTTATTATTATCACAATTTTGTATCTAAATCAGCCTAGGACAGCAATTATAAAACATTATGTTAACTGTATTTACTAAATACAGGGATTAATTTTTTTTTTTACTAATTACGTAGTATTTACTAAAAAAGATATTTTATTTTTTAGTCAATACCTGTTGGAATAGTAGTTTTCAACCACGGAGGCAATCTCAGTCGCTCAGCTTCGCCCTTTTCCCTCTTAAGTTTTCCTTGATAATCATCCCAGGTAGCTGGACGGTCTTCGGAGACGAAATCTGCTAGTCCTGGGCCTTCCTTCAGCTTCTCTCGTATGGCATCTAGCTTGGTTGTGTGTTTACATCGCTGGAACTAAACACGGGTATGCATGAGGACCTATGCCTACTATGATACGAAATAAGCAATCTGTTTTGTTTTTGTAGGATATAATAGGTATGTATTGTATGTATCAGTTCTGTATCGTTTATATTTGTGGTATGTTTTGTCGATCCTCGTTATCTTACGCCTATACATAAAGACAGATGTAATTATATTTACATTATATTTTGATAGCAGCAAGAAAAACATAGTCGAGATTACATCAAATGTGTGCAAGGTTATTTTTTTGCATATTACCTCTTGAGACCTGGATAGAACGCGAGGCTTGAGAGTGTTTCGAAACATGCTAATAAAATCTCGCACTATTCTGTTGTTGGGAAAAAAGGAATTTATAAAAGGTATTTTGTATGCAGTCAAAATTCCGTCGCAAGTCGCAAAAATTAAAGCAAAAATTACATTACGTTACGAAACGAAAAAGTCAAAACAAAGTTATGTCACATTTGACACTTTGTTTTTTTAGAGCATCTGTTCCGTTTCGTTTAAAAATCTTGGTTATACACAGTTATACACATAGAAATGAAAATCGTTTCATATAATGAGGGCCTAAAAATATTTATCAGTGTGCTCACAAATGTTTTATTTATTCATGCATTCCATTTCTGGTTCTGCTCGCTAAACATTTTTCATTTAAATTTTCTATTATTAGGGGCCTTCTGGCAAATTATATGTAGCGTTCTACATTTATGGCATCAATAACTAATAAAAAGACAAATATTGTCTATGAATTTGCTCATATGTGAATTTTGTAATTTTTTTACGATTTTGTGATTAGGTACCACTAAAAATAAATGTGCTAATAAATGTGATTAAGTACCTATATTTTTGCCAACATCATTACATAGAAGTCTTAAATAGGAGTGTTTCTGTGTGGTTCAAACATGTAAACAAAGATGTGACCTTGAACGCAATACAGCTGTCAAACAAGATAACCTAGGTACATGCAATGGAGTATGGAGTAAACAAATTACCTACAAAGTGAATATTATTAAGAATATAAAATGAGGACCGTAGATACTCATTTACTAGAAGATAAAATGGATGAGGCTGTGACACATTATATGAATTCCCATAATCCGAATGAGGTATGAAACTGGCATCTACATAACAGGAATTTTACAATGGTCTTTGTGTGTATTTTTAATGGTCATGTATTTATTCCTGTATTATGAATCTTCTTTAACTGTTTCTTTTCTAAGAAGCTCTTAAAAGTAGGTTGTTTTTAAATATCAAATGTATTGTTTCAATTTGTTCCAATAGTATTGTGAAAGAATTAGTTTTACTAGTTTACAAGATTATTTTTCCACACCACTTTCAATTGTGTGTAATTTTTGTCACAGGTTAACTTTACAACTTAGACTTCATGCTAGTTTACATTAGGTATTATAACTCAAATCACCATGTTATTTCCTGCTAAGATCATTATTGATGTTCCCTAAGATACCTTACATTAAGATTTTATCTAAGCTTACATGTTAACAGTATTATAACTCAAATCAAAATGTTACTGCCCACTAAGACAGTGGTTATAACTCCTTTATGATTCTTCCAGCCAGTGCACATAGATTCCAATGGGATACCAATGACAGTGCAAGATGATGGAGCTGGCAGAGTTACCATAATGCACCAGCAGACATATACTACTCAAATGTGCAGGTAAGTTTACATTACACAACGTGTTACACCCTAGGCTGCAGCAACGAATTATTATATTAATATTAATATCAGGCAGGCTGTAGTCAAATGTTTACCTATCCCATGTAAAACAAAAAGCATGTCTTACTAATCATGTATTGGACACACTTCCTCGTACAGTATGCCAAAGCAGTTTAAGTAACTGTTTGTCCTCTGTATAAAATTATATTGATGATGTTAGCACAAAGGGCTTGCAAGTGGTGATCTTGTATAAGACTTTGGTGTACACAAGTTAGAGTGTCACTTGTCTTACTTCAATCTGCTTGCAGGTGCATTGCCTGATTGTGTTTCTTTACAAAATTATCTAACCCTATTCTTGTTTAAATCTCTCTCTCTCTCTCTTGAGTCATATTCCTCATGACTGAGGGTTGTGACTCCCCTGCAGAATTAATTCGTTAGGAGTGTTTTCTTGTTTAATATACTTACCATATAATTTTACTTTGTAATATTAATTACTAGATGACTCCATAGATGGATAAGCAAATCATTTGTTAATACATTGAAATCATGAATGTGTCTCATTTACATTTGATTTGCATGGGTGTATGTGTGTCATTTTATATCAAAGCTTGGCTTGAATACTTTCAGGCAAGTGTCAGTGACGGAGCAGGTGGGAGATGGTCCGTGGGGGGAGGAACTGCTGGAGGGGCCCATTGCAGCCATCGTGGCACACTTGCAGAACTCCAGGCACCATCCTACCACACATCACAAGGTAAACCCACTTGCCACCATAGAGTTATTTGTGTAAGTATTTAGTAATATGTAAGTAAAAAATTAAGTGTAAGTATAAGCAAAAGAGACAGACATTTTTGACACGGGGAAACTGTACATCATAATACAGAATCGGAAGATGTATAGTATGGAGTACAGAAACCCCTCAGTGTACAACACTAATTGCAGTAACAGATGTAAATAAAAATAGAACTGTACACACACTTTGAAAGGATAAATTAAGGAATTTAGATTTTTTTTTTGTGTCTTTCAGGTTACTAAAGTCAAATACTTAACTGAATAATATGTTTAAAAAAATATAGAACTTACTGTGTCTTGTGTTTTGAATTCCAGGTGTCACAAGTGAGAACAGATGCAGTTGATTCTTCAGTCATACTTGATAGTACTATGAGGTACAATGGACATTCTTTGGTGAGTGTCTCATTCATTTCATAAAAATCAAATTCAAATTCAAATTCAAAATCATTTATTGCACTCATGGGTTGCTATGCAGATGGTAAATACATATTATACATAAAAAATACAGAAACATTCGCCACAAGCTTACCTTTCGGTGTGCAACTAACGTAGGCTTACTCACATCATTATTACTACACATATGATACACAAAACTGATCATTGTAAGTTATTTAAGAAATACAAAACAAAACAAACACACTTGCATTTAAAACATAAAATTAGATATTGAAAATGAAAATAATCCAGCATCCTTTTTACAAACTTTTCTCTTATAAACCAACTAAGCAAAATACTGATTACTGGAAGCAATCAGCGCTGGTTATTGTAAGGAACTAGCACAATAATATCCCATATAGTATCTTTACACTCAGATATTCCTCAAGACAATTATGTATATGGATATGCATAAAATAATGTTACCCATATCTTTCTGTGCCTCCTAACTGAAGACTTACTTGAATTCTATAATACAACCTTTTGTGAAATAGATTGTCTATGTATTGAAGGAGCAGCAATCTGAGCCCATCGTAGTGCAGCTACCCCCGATGCAGTCCCTGCCGCCGCTGCAGGACATGAAGCGGTGTGACACTGACTGGTTCACTGATAAGAACAAAAAGGTACCATTTACATTCTTTATCTCTAATTATTATATACGAAAGTATTTTGCTCTACAATCGTATTATGTAAGGGCTACTGTAGTCAGTAAAGTATGTGTAAAATATAGCTGAATAATTTACTAGATACCAATTTATTCAAGGTTTTTTCATATGGACTTGTTTGTTGTATTGTTTATGTTTTGTTACTCATATTTGTAACTGCCTACAAAAAAGGAGATTCTCAATTCATCTGAATGTTTTTTTTTTACAAATTGTTTACTTGTTTGTCTAAAATGATCCAAGAATAGATGAACAGCGTAACTAAATAGTTTTAAAAATGTTATTAGTGAACAAACTCTATAAGCAAAGATACCTAACATCAAAAATTAAAGAAACATTTTATTCTACAAACGGGAAATGTACTGTCTTTTAGGAACTTGTAAATCTAATTTACTTCCTCGCAATCAGGAGGAGCAGGGGCTGGTGGTGGAGGAGGGACGGGGCGCGGAGCTGGGGGGGAAGCAACCCAGCAGGAAGAGTCTCCCGCACAAGAAGAGGATCTCCAGGAAACTGAAGCGGCCGCATGGGAATACCACGCCGCAACAGGTATATTTTACTTACATCTTATACTTCTTGAAGTTCTAACTTCCCAAGAAAAATATGAAACTGTGCAAATTTGTTGTAACATTTTTAATTTTTTTATGGATTTGTGCCTAGCACGCATCTTGCGACCTGTATGACTCATCGCCCCCACTTAGAATAATCTCTCTCTTGAGTTGTATTTCTAATTACTAAGAGTCACGTTTCCTCCGTAAAAACAATTCGTTAGGAGTCTTTTTAACACGGAATATGTTCACGACTTACGTTGGACTGTGTACAGTCTGCCTGATGTTAAAGTCGATGATGTTAGACAGTCCTGATGTCAAGTTACATCGTATGACACTTAGACTAATAATTTCCGTATGACGTCCAGGAGCTGGTGGTGATCAACTGCAGCTCGGGCGCAGGCGAGCACGAGCAGATCCTACCTGACAGCTATGTGGGGGTCACGCACAGCCACCACATCGCACACGAGGTCAGTGGTGATACGTAACAGGGAAGAGAAGGGCAAGTGTGCTCAAGTACAGACCCACGTTTGTTATGAGCAGTCGGTAAAATGTGATGCCAATGCTGTTTTGTCTTTGATAATCGCTGTGACATTAACTTGCCAAGAAAGTGACAATACCTTCTTGTGTCATAAATCGGACTCCCGCGCAGAATTAGTTCTTTGAAAGAGTTCTCTTTGAGCGCCACACACCATGATCTTTGGTCCTTAAACATGTCGATTTCCACATGATATTTATAGTTTAGCAGGGAAATAAGTGCAAAAGCAAATATAACTAAAAAGAACTTGAAAAACATGTATTGGTTGAGTTGGTATTAATTCAGGGTGACTTCAAATAAAGCGCACGCGATTACCATTACCACCGAGTTTCACCGCACATTTCCTCTTACCCTCTGTATGTGTAAAATAAAATGTCCCCCGTGACCATGTTGTCCCAGATGCGCGCGGTGCTGGTGTGCGCGGAGTGCGGCGAGTACTTCGGCGAGGAGCAGCTGAAGTTCTACCACCACCTGAAGGGGCACTACGAGCCGCACCACACCATCATCATAGAGAACCCCGTGCCAGACCTGCCCATTGATAAGGTAACATTAATTAGCTGCATATGTATGGTTGGAGATTGTTTGCACTATTTAAGAATTACTTCATATTGCTTTGTAACCATGTTAAATAGGTATCTTCTAGGTAAGCGTGTTACACCCTAGGCTGCAGCAATGCTTAACATCAGGCAGGCTGTAGTCAAACGTAAACCACGTAAAAAAAAGAGGAAAGCTATGTCGCAACATACCTAATGTGATGCAAAAAGAATCATAACAAAATGAGTCTGTCCGTCAGATTATCCACAAAATTTTTAAAGACTTCTTTAAAAATCTGTGAACAAACATACAATCCATACAAATAAACAAACACATAATGTAACATACGTGTTTAAAATCTAAATATGTAGTATCATACTAATATTTCACGCAATTCAAACAATATTGCTATAACTGCTCATACAGGTCGATTTCACAACCTCCTTTTTAGAAGAAGTTGTTATTAAAAAGGTTTACTCACAAGAAAATATATATGGTAACTACTTTGTCTCATTCCAATTTATTTTAATTCCCAGATGTCCTCAAACTGCATAGTAGACAACGTGGCGACTCTCCCCGACTCCATCGTCGAGCTGTCCCTAGAGAACACTGTCCCGAAGACACTCTACCAGCCCATAGAGAAACACATACTCTACTCTACCACGGATAAGACACTCTCTTACAATAGCAATAAGGTATGTTATGCTTTGTTTAATAAGAGATTTTATTTAGGCAACTAGCGAAGGAAAAAATCTGGAGCTCCGGTTCTTAAAGTAAACTAATGTCTCAGCTTAATTATTCGACCAAAAAAAGAAATCCCGTTTCCTGAGAATTAATAGAGAGGCCGTCGAACCCAGAGTGAATAAGTTTTCTACACCCTACGACTTGAAGAAGCTTAACATCGGACGGTCTGTAATCAAACCGCCTGTAAAAAAGCTGTCTGACATTGCACCGTCGTTGTTTAACCATGTCGCAGGTGAAACTCACGTTTCCAATAACAAGTCTCCTTGCATCCGTAGCAGTAATCATGGCCCACCAAAATTACATCCGTTCACATCCTTTTTGAGCGAGTGTGGCTTAGGGGTTCCAGTGTCTGCTTTTCATCCAGACGCACCCTGGTTCGAATCCGGCCCTACACCAATGACTTGTATTTTCAAGTTGTGTGTGGATTTGCACTCGCTTAGCGGTGGTTTAGCCGACATGTTTGAGGACCACTATATCCGAGAACATGTGTTTTCCGTGGAAAGACCTGGGTGCCCACCACGATGTATCTGCCCAAAAGAACTCCCCCAACGAATTCATTTTGCAGGGAAGTCACGACCCTCAGTCATGAGGAAAAACGACTCTAGAGAGACATTTTTTTATACAATGATTTGATGTAATATCTGCAGCTGCAGTACTCCATGGCGAGCATGGAGCCCCCGGAGCCGGAGGAGGCGGACAAGTTCAGGAAGCAGAGACACGACGTGCACGGGAGGGACGCACACGGAGCTAATGCAAAGGTAATGTAGTTAACTTACCGATGCTAGGCTTATCTTGTAAAAATTTACGTAAAATGTGATGAAAATCGTCATTATGAAACTCGTGTACTCTATGCCAGTAAAATATCTCGCCAGGTCGAAATTTCTAAAACACACATTATCAATTACCGTAGCTTTTCTTGCGTTCGAGATAAAAAAGGTAGCCTATTTGTAACACTTGGTACTCATTGCTACGTACTTTGTACGTCATGAAGGTACAAAAAAAGCATTTTGTACCTTGTTCTCAAGCGTTTTTTGTTTCTCTTTTTTTGCTTATAACTTCTTAAATGTTTAATTTAGGGCAATAAGTTATATATTAACATATTTGTAGGCAAATTAATTTGCTACAAATTATGTCTGCACAATTTTTTTGTTAGACGCATAGTTTCCGAGATATTGTGAAAAAAGCGTTCCCTCCACTTTTTCCAAGATGGTGGCCGGGGGATAAGTGTGGCGACCCCACTGTTAAAAACATAACATTTGAATGTATTTGTCACTGTCATTGACATTTCTAAATAACATATATATTATCTGTGTTCACTCTGATACAAAAATAACCTCTACGACAGCTGTGTAAAAATAATAAAAATCTAAATAAATTAACTAAATCCTTAAAAGAATATTTTATTTATGGGCGACACGCCCATAAAATTGGTGCCGAAACTCGCGTATACGGAAATATTTCCGTCGAGAACACAACAAAATAAATAGTAATGCCACCTGTCGTCGACAATGAGGTCAAGCGGCTCCGCGCCGCCATCGGAATATTTAAAGGGCAGATAAAAAGAGGAATCAAATTCCTGCAAGAACAACAAGATCAAGTTTTACTGGATTCCAAAGCAATTGTGCTTCGGATAAAATTATTACAAGATGCCCTAATCCAGTACAGAAGCAACCACTTAGAGCTGAAAATCTTGATAGACGAGTGTGATGACGATGCACTCGCGGAAGACGACGTTGAGGAATCCTGTCTACAAACTATTTCAAGTCTACAAAAGGTCATGACCGCATCTGCGTCGATGCCAAGTTCACCGCGGATGACGGACGAGAAACCAGACGCAGCGATGTCTACAATGACCAGGAAGCTGCCGCAGTTCGACATACCTACGTTTAGCGGTGAAAGTGCGATAGAATACCGCGCGTTTATCGACATGTTCGTCGCCGTCATAGGGAGTGAAGAAACGCTAGCTCCAGTCCAGAAGCTATTCTACCTGCGGAAATATTTAAAAGGTGACGCGCTGACCCTCATTATAGGCTTGCCATTAATTAATAGCTCATATGATCAGGCAATTGAATTACTAAGGAAGCGTTATGATAACAGAACCATCATAATCACACACCACATAAATAGTTTAATGGATATAGAAAAAATCTCAAGAGGTACTGCTCAAAACTTGCGACGGTTAGTGTCTCAAGCCAGGCAGCAACTAGGTGCGCTTAAAGGTTTGGGTCAAAAGGTGGAACATTGGGACGTGGTAATTGTGACTCTGCTTATCAGGAAATTAGATGCCTTCTCCTGCCGAGCCTACTTCACTGAAAGAGATCAGAATAAATTGCCTAGCCTCAGCGACTTTTTTGAGTTTGTGGAGAAGAGGGCTCTAAGCTTCGAGGAGAGCCAGCAAGCAGAATGTAAGTACAAACCAATTGTTTCTAACCAACTCAGCGAATCCCTTGTAGCTTTTCAATCTAAAAGTACGAACATGTGTTGCATTTATTGCCAAAGTGATCATAAATTGTTTCAATGCAAGAAATTTCAAGTTTTAAGTGTCAAAGATAGGGTTGCCTTTGTCGACAAAAATAAATTATGTAAAATATGCCTCAATCCACACACTAACAAGTGCAAATTCTTTTTTAAATGTGGCATATGCAAAAGCAAATCTCACAGCACTGTTTTACATGAACAAATTGAAACGGTGACCTGTCAAAACAGTATAGTTCTCTGCGATGAAAATACAGAGACAGTAGCTTGCCAAAGTAGCATGTCTACCAATGAAGTTTTACTTCCAACCATTAAGGTCAAGATTGAGGCAAAAGACGGCTCCCACATTATAGCCAAGGGTCTTCTAGACTGTGGGAGTCAGCCTAATGTAATCACCTCCAAACTAATGTGCCAATTAAAAGCTGACACATTCAATCATGAGGTCAAAATTGCAGCCTTAGGTCAAAAAGGCAAACCTGCCACCAAGGCTGCCAATATATCGCTCAAGTCAGTACATAGCGATTATAATTATAATGCATTATTTTCTGTGGTTGACAATATCACTTCCTTTCTTCCACAGAACAAGATTGATGTTTCTAGTGTTGTGTTACCAGACAACATATTATTAGCCGACGATGAATTCAATAAACCTAGTGAAATTTCATTCCTGCTCAATGCCAAGGCATGTTTCAAGCTTATTGAAGCACACAAATTTGAACTGTCCAACTCCCCTAGCTGTGAGTTGATTTTGCTAGCAACCAAATTCGGATATGTTGTCTCTGGTGACATAATACAGGATACAGACAATGTTTGTCTGTCAAGTGTATGTTTGCATGCTGCTGTAGACCAAGGTGAGAGTGTAGATCTCCTCCTTCAAAAATTTTGGGACGAACAACACATTCCTGAAATTAATATGGAGGAAACAGCAAAGCCTAATGTGTGTGAAGCCGGATTCCAAAGTTCGGTACAAATAATCAATAATCGTTTTCAAGTGAAAATGCCACTGAAGGTTCCGGTCAATGACCTACACCTGGGTGAATCTTTTAACACAGCATTGCAACGACTTAATCATTTAAATAAAAGGTTTTCAAAAGACCCCCAACTCAAAGAGACTTATTCCAATTTTATTAAAGAATACATTGACCTTGGCCATGCTCAGGTCATTGACCTGTCAGCTGTAGACATAGACCAATATTATTTTATGCCACATCACCCAGTGATTAGAGAGGATAGTCAAACCACAAAACTCAGAGTTGTGTTTGACGCCAGTGTTAGGACAAAGTCAAACCCAAGTCTAAATGACATCCTACACAATGGGCCTGTAGTACAAAACAATTTGTTTGATATACTGATGCTGTTCCGCTCATATGAGTTTGTAGCACTCTGTGATATTCGCCAAATGTACAGACAAATTAGAACAGTTCCCTCACAAAATCACTTACAAAATATCCTTTGGAGAAATAATATTAATGAACCATTAACATGTTTACAGTTGCTGACCGTCACATACGGCGTCAAGAGCTCAAGCTTTCTAGCGACACGATGCCTCATAGAGCTGGCATTGAGGTATGAAAACAGCCATCCCCTTGCAGCTGAAGTTCTGAAAAAGAACACCTACATTGATGACTGTCTCTTTGGGGCCTCCGGTGTCTCTCAACTGACTGAGGTATGTGACCAATTAATAAACTTGCTGAAGCTAGGCAGCTTTGAACTTCATAAATGGAGCTCCAACAGTCAACAGGTACTATCCAATGTTCCACCTGAGAAACAAGCCATAGTCAAGTCTCATGAGTTCAATAATAATTCTGTGCTAAAAGCCTTAGGGTTATTTTTAGACATACAAAATGATAATTTTAAAATTTGCAAACCGTCAGGGAACATTCCTTCAGAATGGACCAAGCGAACTGTCTTGAGTTGCATAGGAGCATTTTATGACCCCTTGGGATTAGCCGGCCCTATTGTTACTCGGGCCAAAGAATTTATGCAAAAATTATGGAGAAACAACTTAGATTGGGATTCGTCCCTCTGTGGTGAACTATTGTCTGAATGGAACAATTTCTTTTGTGACCTAATGAATATGCAGCCAATAATTGTAAACAGGAATTTAAAAATCTGTAAGGCTGATTATGTTGACTTGATTGGATACTGTGATGCCTCTGCTATAGCATATGGTTGCTGCATTTACATCCGGGCTATTCATGGAAATGATGTACATGTCTCGTTGCTTTGCAGCAAGTCAAGGATTGCTCCAGTATCCAAGCAGTTAACCATACCCAGGCTTGAATTGAACGGCGCTTTACTTTTGTCAAAGTTATTTCAAAAAGTGATGTCCATATTCTCAAATGTAAATTTCAGACATAAATACCTATTCACTGACTCACAGATAGTGTTATATTGGCTCTGTTCAAGTAAGAAAAATATTACATATATTCAAAACAGAGTCAATATCATAAATTCATTGAAAGATGATTGTAAATGGTTTCATGTCAAGAGCCAAAATAATGCATCTGATGTATTATCAAGGGGACTTAATCCCACACAACTAGCTTCTTGTGAAGTTTGGTGGAAAGGACCACCAGAGATTCAAAATGTAAATTATGTACCTAAAGAGTTCATTGTCACAAAGGTCATTGACCCTGAACCTCATGTACAAATAATCAGTTGTAATATACAACAAGGGGAAATATTACCCATTTCAAAAATGTCTTCACTGTTGAAACTGCAAAGAGTATTTGCATATGTTTTAAGATTTGTAAAAATAAGTTCATTCATTGAAATAGAGTATTTGCATATGGTTTAAGATTTGTGAAAATAAATTAATTCATTGAAATAAATAATTGTAGTAATAATATTCATAACTTCATTGAAAGATGATTGTAAATGGCTCCCATCGAAGAGCCATCAATAAGGTAGCTGTGCTGCCTATTTATGAGGTTCAATAATTATAACTGTATAATATAAATGTAAAGTTTATCAATAATGTTGTTATCTCACCATATTTCTAATACATTTTAAGTTTACATTTACAAAGGTTTAAAACGGTTTAAGTTTACAGTACATTTTAAGTTTGTAATTGCAATTTAATTTTATTATAGAACTTACTTATTACAATACATAATTTAATAGCATTCTTCACTGTTTGTTAACTATTTATTTGCCTTTCATTACTTACCTATTTGATTCAAATTAAAATTATTGATATTTGATTGTATAGCTTTCTAAGGCAAATAATTACAAGTAATTTTAAAAAAGGGGACCCTCAGTTTTCAGTCTGTTATAAACAATTTTTTAGAGTTTTTTGTAAAATGTATGTTAGCTATTTTGGTCAATAATTCACATTCTTAAATTTTGATTATTTTAATTTCTGTAACATATAATAGGCAACTTAAGATTATATAGCTTTTTCAAAATTTTGTGGCCCCGCCAGTTTATGTTAAAAACATAACATTTGAATGTATTTGTCACTGTCATTGACATTTCTAAATAACATATATATTATCTGTGTTCACTCTGATACAAAAATAACCTCTACGACAGCTGTGTAAAAATAATAAAAATCTAAATAAATTAACTAAATCCTTAAAAGAATATTTTATTTATGGGCGACACGCCCAACCCCACAAACTTCAAGTTAAGCTTCTATTGATCCCCCAAACATGCCCCAAAAATAAAATTGCGTCCTCAAAAAATGCAAAGCTCATGTAACATTTCAATTGACTAATTTGGTAGAAAGACTATTAGTCCCCTCGCCGTGCCCTGCAGAAGTCGCCCTTAATAGATTAAAGTATATACCATGGTTACCATGAATAACGGTATGGTTCCAGCTGGAAGACATGGGCGAGTTCAGCGAGCCGGAGGACCTGATGGCGGGCATCCAGGTGTGCGTGCCGGAGTCGTACGAGGCGCCGCTGCTGCCGCACCTCACTGTCGACAACGGCACCGTGCGCCAGGACCACGCGCGGCACTGGTCAGCACTAACAACACGTCACATTAGTATCATACATTAATTGTCATATCTATAAGATATCATTACATCCTTCTCGTACCACTACAATGATGCGAAAAAGATGGAATGATTTTCATCGCAAAATATCATGGCTGTAGCATATAAGATTCAAAAACTAGACTAGATTGTTAAGTAAGTTGTATCGATTCTAATGCGTCATTTATTTTTGTCTATTCACATTTGTTTCCATTGCTTATTTTTATTCACGGTTGGACCCAGGGGTGGGGGGGGGGGTTAAACTTGTAACAAAATGTAAATATAGAAATACTAGTGGGTGGTCGGAGCTTCGCTCGCATTAAGAAGTAAAACTTGCATCCCCTATTTCACCCCTTTAAAAGTGGCATTTCCAAAAATGCTTTCTTAGCGGATGCCTACGTCATAACATCTACCTTCAATCCAAATTTCAGCCCGACCCGTCCAGTGGTTTGAGCTGTGCATTTTATATTAGGTCCTTACATATGAAATTGGCGTTTTTCGTACTGGCCACTTTAATCGCGAATTTCTCCTCTTTTGTTAGGAATTCCAAACTCCAATTTGTACAGATATTAACTCATGTTAATATTGCGCTTCGATGAACGTCATTCATTTGTTTTTTTTCTTCTGGTTTTTTCTGTTAGCGTCACATTTTTTACAAAATGAAAAACATAAAATTTCGTATTATTTACGAGTACGAGTTCCGCCCTGGCACTAGTGCTGCGGAAACGACTCGAAGGGTGAATGATGTGTATGGCGGTCGTGTTGCAAAAGAAAACACAGTTCGTTTTTGGTTCCAACGTTTTCGTTCTGGAAATTTTGACCTGCAGAACAAGCTCCGTGGACGGCCTGAGACTAAAGTTGATAATGAAGAATTGAAGGCTATTGTGGAAGCGGATTCATCGCAAACCACGTCCGAGTTAGCTGCAGGCTGCAATGTTTGTGATAAAACCGTTTTAATTCACTTGAATCGAATTGGGAAGATTAAAAAGCTTGAAAGGTGGGTACCTCACGAATTGACTGCAGCAAACCGGCAAACGCGCGTCGACTGCTGCGTTACATTACTGAACCGGCACAGTAACGAAGGTATTTTGAACCGAATCATTACCTGTGATGAAAAATGGATTCTTTACGATAATCGGAAGCGCTCATGCAATGGTTGGATCCTGGCCAGCCAGCCAAATCCTGCCCAAAGCGAAAAATAACCCAAAAAAGTTACTTGTAAGCGTTTGGTGGACTAGTGCCGGTATTGTTCATTACAGTTTTCTCAAATCTGGCCAGACTATTACGGCTGATGTGTATTGTCAGCAATTGCAAACCATGATGGAAAAGCTAGCGGCTAAACAACCTAGGCTGGTCAATCGCTCC
Organism: Macaria liturata; assembly: GCA_964023185.1. Classification (NCBI taxonomy): domain Eukaryota; kingdom Metazoa; phylum Arthropoda; class Insecta; order Lepidoptera; family Geometridae; genus Macaria; species Macaria liturata. The sequence continues at coordinate 3,303,171 of OZ026806.1, read as the reverse complement.
GCGCCACTGCTGCTTCACGACAACGCTAGACCACACACTGCACAACAGACGACTACCAAACTAGAAGAGCTTCAATTGGAATGTCTAAGACATCCTCCGTACTCCCCGGACCTTGCTTCAATAGATTACCATTTTTTTCGAAATTTGGATAACTTCTTGCAAGGGAAAAAAATCAATTCCGAAGGGGCAGTCCAAATCGCCTTTAAAGATTTTATTGATTCCCGTCCGACTGGTTTTTTTTTTGTAAAGGAATCAATGTACTACCTATGAGATGGCAAAAGTGCATAGAAAACAATGGTTCATACTTTGAATAATTAAATATATTATATTAAAAAATATTCGACTTTTTGTTCCTCCCATACAAAACGCCAATTTCATATGTAAGGACCTAATATATTTAGATTAAATGTCATATCTATATATGGTAGCGAAAATCGTTCAGTCTTCTTCGTACAACTCTCCAATGATGCGAAGAGGTTGGAATGATTTTCATCGCAAAAAACTTTGTTAACTGAGTTGTATCAAGGGCGTCATTTAAGTTCGTCTCCTTTGTTTCCATTGCATATTTTTATTCACGGTTGGACCTTTCGAGAAATCAGTTAAATATTTTTAAAACCATTTCTCGATATTCTATACATGCTTGTATATTTTCTAGAACTTAGTTAGCTTCTGGCACTTTATGCCATTCCAAGGCTGCCCACTGACTAATTAAATGTTCTATTTTCCCCTGTATTTGTGATAAATATTTGGTGTACAATATAAAATATTGATTGATTGCATTGGTATGTGGTTCCAGGTACACCCGTCAAGGCAGCGCGGGCGGGGCCAGCTCGACGTGCGACGCGTACTGCGGCGTGTGCGCGCGGGAGCCTGACACACCGTACAAACTGCTTAAAGCTAATGGTATATATGACCAGTTCAATTTCATAGCTAATGCTACTTTTTAATCTACTTTGAAGCAAATAAGAGACTAATTTATGGCTTATCTTTTTCTGTTGTAAATTTTGAGACTTGTACGGTGTTTTTGCGTTGTAAATTGTAATGGAGATATTGACAAGCAATTAAATAATCAATTTGGTAGGTCACATTAGATTCAATGACTATTGTTTGATGTTCGATACTGCAGTTAAATATTTTATTATAGAAGCCTGAATCAAAGTGTAGATAAGCGATCGTGGATTTCTCCATCTGTCGACTAAACATAGCTTAAACTAAGGAATACTCATTATGAATATTACATGTTTACAGAAGAAGTCCTACAAAGGATTTTGGACACGGAAGTGTCTGACAACGCTAGCTTCGCGGACAACATGATGCCTGATCATGATGTCAACGCACACGACCCAGACGACCACCCTGATCACAGTGATCAACACCCGCACGATGATCACGGCCAGAGCCACAACGATCACACCCACAACGAGCACGATCATGCTCTCAACGATCATACCCACAATGATCACAATCAGAATCACAACGATCACGATCATGCTCTGAACGAGCACGATCACGCTCTGAACGATCATAGTCATAGCAATACCGATCATAGTAATGATATACACACTGACAACACACATGAGCACATACAAACTCAGCATCAAATACAAAACGAGCACACAGAATCACTACGCCACAGTGATCACAGTCAGAACTCGCAGGAACATACCGACAATGATCAGAACGTTGATCACGGACACCTGACCGAGTCGCACAGTGAGCAGTGGCCGCTGCATATGTTGCATGGAAGTGACCCGCTCCAGGAGTCACATCCAGATGATATCAGACTGGAACACAATGGACTCATCAAGGTCATCGACAGCGAGGCACACCTGGAGTACCAACTGTCTGCAGGGAGACTTAGGGTGAGTAACGTGTTTTAAAAAAAGTTTTAAATACCTAAGACCTATATCCTAGTCCTAGTATATTACCTAAGACACAAAATTCGTGTATATGGTTGCTAAGAAACGAATTCGTCGTATGGATGTTAATCTATAACATAATTTATCCATATACTTTTCTAGTTTTTGAATCTTACTGAATAAAAGTTGGTTGATGAACACATTATAGGCAAATACTCGTATAGCTTACAGGATTTGAACTTAGTCTACATTTTGAAATAAGCATCAGAATAGTTACGCCCCGCTGTTGTTGCGGGGGATACAGAAATCCACGTGATAAATATGGTATTTTGCAGAATTACTTACTAACTTTACCGTTGTTTCAAAGTCTCTGGTTACTGTTTCAGCCGAAGAGGTTCCAGTGTACGAAGTGTGACCGCACCTTCGTGCACCGCAACAGCCTCCTCTACCACCTGCTGTCACACAGCGGCAAGCAGCACAAGTGTCGCGACTGCAACAAGGCATTCTTGACGCAAACTGCACTCAAGGTACCACCTACTATTAGTGTCTTCCACAAATAGGCATGTTGACAGGAAATATTTGGAAACTTATTGTTTTTTACATGCTTAGATATCATCTTCTGTATTAGAGATTCTTAAATTAGTGTGTGTTTCCTACTTCTTCTTTTGAATTCATCTCGACTAACATCGCGATTTCCTTGACTCGACTCAAGATCACGTAACCTAATGACCAAATTGGTACCAACGCTAAAACATCAAAAACGACCTTAAATTGTGTTATTTCTTCAATCGAATCGATTTAGAGTAGCTTGTAGAACTTTCAAACTCTTAAACCTTACAGCTTCCTCGAGGTACATTCCAATTTGGTCATGTGATTGAGTCGAGTCGAAGAAATCTCTAGGTTATGAATAACAGTAAAAGCCATTTAGGACAAAGCCGAAAGACGTGATTCAAAGCCTGATGGTCGTGATTATTTTTGTAACTTTATTACTTAAACTTGGTTGAGAGTTAGTTCCCTATGTTCCAGATTCATTTTTTGCATGCCGAAAGGTGGAATATGGAGACATTTCAAAACAAACAAAGCTGACTATCTGCAATTACCCATGTTCGCCAATAAACTATTTGATTTGATTCAGATCCACGTCCGCCAGCACAGCAACGTGCGTCCCTACAAGTGCGAGACGTGCGGCCGACAGTTCCGCCAGTGGAGCGACCTCAAGTACCACAGGAACTCGCTGCACTCGGACAAGGTGACCTCTTCTAATGCATACATACTTCTTTTTATCTCTGCTGAGGGTCGGGACTCCGCAGCACAATTGATATTATAGCAAAAATACCTTAGCCCAAGACTTGCACCGTGGTGAGCTCGAATCTTTCCATATTAGAACACATATTTTCACATTTTGTGACACTCAAGCATATCGTTTTCTTCAGATTGACACTTTCACTTAGACTTTATCATGAGGTTAGCAGGATGTTTCACGATATTTTTATATTTTCACTTGATAACAAAATGTCAGTCATATTTGCCCCGGCAAATTTTTATGAGGAAAATCACTGTTACGGCTAATTTTATTTATGTTTATAAACCGTTACGTATATGAGGCTGTGGCGTCCAATAAAGCTATGTTCTTGTGTGTAATATGTACATAATTATGGTCCACAGAAACAATTTAAGTGCGAGTACTGCGGCAAGGAGTTCGCGCGGAAATATTCCCTATCTCTGCACATTAAGGTGCATACCGGAGAGAAGAACTTCAAGTGTGAAGTTTGCAGCAAGACCTTCCGCTGCTCGTCGTACAAGAGCGCGCACATGAGGACGCATACTGGTGAGGGATATAACTAGCTATTTCAATAACTACAGATCAATGTAAAGATCTCTTTACATTGATCCTACGGTCTAGCGCCTGTAGCGGTGATTTCACACGCAATATATCCATATTGCGTGTGAAATCACCGCTACAGGCGCTAGACCGTAGGATCTAAATGTTTACATAGTTAGCAAAATGACGATGGTTTGAACTTTTTGCCATAAAAGAACTCCGTCGCTACAACGGTGGATATTTTTTTGCCAATGCACTATTAGTATAGATACTTGTTAATGTTCCAGGCGACCGTCCGTACAGGTGCGTGGAGTGCGGGAAGGGTTTCCGCTCGTCATTCGACCTGCGACGACACGCCTCCACGCACGACAAGCAACGAGCCAAGTTCGCAGACACCAAACTAGATATCAAGGACAAGAAACTCACCACCATCGACACACACGACGGTAAGGTACAGTTCGAGGCGGAACAAATAGAAATCATACCCAAATACGACCTAGCAGCCGATGAAGAAAAACTCCAGAAGAAACCCAAACAAGTCGCTCGAGCCTCCACCGCGAAACAAGCCGTCCCCGTCAAAAAACCAACCAAACCCAAGAAATCTAACAAAAAAGGCGCACCCAACGTCACAGTACAAAGCAGAGACGGCGTCTTTAAAACTAACGACGAAATCATATACAGCGAAAGATACGATAACAAAGCGGAATTCAGCAAACTAAAACACGTGTACGACGACAAAATACCGACAATATTCCAAGAAGAGAACAATCAGACGAAAGAGCTCGCAATACTTCGTCCGCTGGGGTCGCAGCGAGTGGAGAGTGCAGAGGAAAAGGTACCTTATAGAGCTGAGAATACAGACGGCAAGATGCAGGTGTTCACTACCGTGGAGAAGGGGGTGCTGGGGGACATGCGCCACCTGCAGCGGGAGGGGAGGCACGACGCGGGGGAGGGGGAGGGGGAGGGGTTCATAGAGCGACTCACCGCCATGTACAGTATATCTACTGGCTGATTCTTTTTTAAGTTACAAGTTTCTGACACCAGATCGATATGAGTTCTTTTACCGGCTGATTCTCGAACTCATTTTGAGATAGACAATAAGAGGTCTATTCTTGAATGTAGTCGTGTAAATCTTGGTTATTCTACGTCGATATTGACTAATTTTATTCCTATTTTGAGAAGTCTATATTTTAGTATCGCAGAATCAATAAGTTATGTTTTTTTTATTGTCTGATTATGACAATTTTTATGTGAATAAATCAAAATCAATATTAATTTTATTGCAGTGATGATTATGTATTACTTTTTATCGTTTTTACTTCATCTTTTGGTATGTGAGTTAATCGTTTATGAAATAATATTGTTATATATAGAATCATGTGAATGTATAGCACTTGTTACGTATTTTCAATACTCTTTATGTAGAATGATGCCTCTTACCGTCTATTTAATTACCTATGTAAGTAATTTCATTTGACTATTTTTTTTATAAAACATATTCTATGAAACGGTAGATCGTTAAAGTGCTAAATATTATTTGTAAATAAAACTAATTTTGATATGAAAAGGGACCTGATATCTTGTAAAAAGTCCTTGTTAAGACTGAACCCACTGTTTGTTGATAAGTATGTACAAGCATAATAATGTAAAAGTAATAATTTATTGTCTAGTATCGAATACTGTGTTTCTATGTCGTATTTACCTCAGGAACATCAATCGTTATAAAGTGTACGGATACGCACAAGTAAATTAAATCACAATAAAAGTTAATTTCTTAAGCTGTAAGTTTTAAAGTCCAAGCAAACACCAAGGCTACATTGTAGATAGCGACCCATGTACGTGACCCATGTATGTGACCCATGTACGTGACCCATGGCAGCACTTAGCTACAGACTTATATAATATGAAAAAGGAGTACCTACATAATATAACATCCGGTACTTTATGGTATGTTATACAAATAAACATGCTGATGATGATGATGATGAGTCATATGGCGTGAATTCCGCCGTAATAATATAGATTTAGTAACTTTATCAAAACTATACAATAATAACTGTAATGGGTCATATACATTGTTAATTATGTTCAGACTATGAAATGATTGTATATGAGTTTTAAGATGATGCCTACCAATATAGTAAGGAATATTTGCTTCAAGTTGTAAAATATGCCTTAACCGCCGTACTTATTATATTGTAAATATTTGTAATTTATTCAAGTAATAAAGATGAACTTACTGGTTTTACCACTGTTTTCTTATATAGTAGTTTATGCAACTGTCATAATAATGAAGGTTATTAAAACACGAGTGTGAGTTTATGAAACGAGCGCAGCGAGTAGTAACGAGTGTTTTAATACCCGTGTTATATGCAGTTGCATACACTACTTTATCTTCACTAATGCAATCATCGTCGCTTTTAATTTATTAAATTAAATTCACGCGTACGTGTATTGTCACAGTGATTTTGCCGCCATTAAAATCTAACCAATGGGAGCGCAGCTGCACGTATCAATAAAACGCGACCAACCTGATTGGCCCTGCAATCAGGTTGGTCGCGTTTTATTGATGTTATAATGAAATATTACGATATCGATGTGGATATTATACCATCATGTGAAATTGCTTAAATTGAGTGTTTTGTTGTCTGCGCTATAACAGTAGTAATTATAAGTCAAGTATTGGAAACATAAGTAGAATGTTACAACATTAGTGTAGATAAATATTATTATAAGTACTTATTTAAATATTATTGGTTTCCATCTAGTTTAGATTTGGTTGATTTTGTAGTATATTATTTGAACTTATGTTTATCCAAGACTAGTAATAACTTAAGTTTATCAGTTCATACTTGCAAAACATACAATTTGAAGAAAATTTACATAATAGTCTTAATAATAACGGTTTTATCCGCTAGTGCTTGTGCCTTTCACTCTCCCGAAAATACGTCCAAAATACGTACACATGTTACCTATATCCAGGCGTGATCAGTATGACGTCATGAAGCGAACATACCTTCTACGTCACGTGGTGAGTCCTAAAGATAACATCATGATAGTGGGAGAAAAAATGTATGTGGCTTACGTCCCTTGTGCATGGATTACCTACCGTATAAATAGATACTTTATAATCCTAGTTGACCGTGTTAGTATTAGAGTGCAGTGATGCCGAAAATTAACCATTTTACAAGCCGTATCTAATTTAATCTAGGCAAGTATTTTATATCTTGAACTGCAGTAAACCTTTTTATTGCACTCACTTAGCGGCGGAAGAAAGCATTATGAAGGAAAGTATGGTAAGGAAACTGAACACACAAACAGAATGTTTTTTGTTGAGGGATCTGGATGCCCACCACGGAGAATAAGGAGGATTTTTAGTATTCAATATCAAATATAAGGATCCTTATGAAATTGACCGACGTCACAGCCAGATCCAACGGAAGATCAACGCTGGTTGCTTCCACACAACCAGAAATATGCTGAGTTAGTGCCATGTTGTGGCAGATTATATGTTTCTTTGTGTTATTGTTGGTGTAATTTTCCAGTAAAATCTGCCATAGTACCTAAATGTTTTATTCTTTCTTTCGTTCCTAATTACTCCAATTTTATTTTATTAGATAAAATATGTAGCTGTTTTAGTATCTTCAGAGAGTAGGTAGATAATCTGCTCACACATAACTTCTAACATAAACAAACGTATGATTCACAGACAGTGATTTCACAGCAGTTTACGCGTTGTTCTAGTTTGTACGGCACACTGGTGGAATGGAAGGGCCAGTCTGTTTAAACAAGGTATTGCATGTATAATTAGCGGTAGATGATAATAAACGTTAGATGAGGGGTGTTTCCACGTCGAGATGTTTATTAGGTATGAAGCGTAGAGCGGCTAAGGCATTTAATTTAATGTAAGTATCATTTATTTAGCTTCCTTGATCATTTATTATAGCTCGATATATACTTACCTACGTAAGTATCTCAAATAGGTATATAATATTTTCTCATAATTAATTATTACATAATACACATATGTAGGTTAATATATAAATAGATAAAGGTAGGTACTTAGGTACTTTTATGTTAAAGTTCAAACATCTTAAGCTGCTAATAATATCCTAGGCTACTGTAACGCTGATCATAAAGCGGTCTATTGTCAAATACGTAAACAAAAACAATAAAAACCCTAAGTCTAAAAGTAGTCTGAGTAAAAAGCATACCTACCTGCTTAATTGGCTTGCCAATATCACAAAATATAAAGAATATATTTTCCAGGTAGGTAGGTTTATTTTACGGTTGAAACGCGCTTTAGATAGGTACCTACCTAATGGCATGCCATTTAAAATTGACATGTTTAGTACCTATACGAGAAGCAATGCACTTCCTAAGTGTATTCGTGTATTCGTATAACTACATAGTTCATACGTGTTTGTCTTTAAAAAATATAATACAGTAGGTAGACTATTAACTACTCGTTCAGAACGAGCTTAGAACGGCAAACAACATATAAATATTTCTGCAAGCAAGTAAATACTTAATTAACCTGTCTTCGTAGGTAAGCACTACAATGTTTCATAGAAGTTATGGCACTCAACGGAAAAGTAACAAGCCTTTGTGTAAGCATGCAAGTACCTATGCAAGAAGTCATTACATATTTCGCTTTCTAACTACGTTGTAAAAATTGTTAAAGAAAGCATTAGGTACGACAATCCAAAATATTTGCCTTCAAAGACGCGACCCAGAAAAATATTTGTTTTAAGACAATCTGCGCTTTGCCCTCACATTTATGGATGCGTTACTCTACAAGTCTATAAACAGATTAATTTCACTTCAACAGTTATTCACACAAAGAAATAAGAATAACTTTGTTTTTACGCATTTTTACGTTCTCAGTGCGCATGTGGGTGTAAAATTAATTTCGTTGATGTGTATTTACATTTTACCTGATGGAATTTGTTTCTGGTGAAATGAGTAAGAACAAAAGTATTTATTGCGAGTTTAAACGCGAAGTTGTGCGGTCAGCGTGTGCAAATCTGATGGTATTTTCCGTAACTATCACGCTGCTATCCGGGTTAAACGTACTTTATTCGTTAATCGATGTATAAACGACTCTCTGGGGCAATACATGTAATACAGACTTACCTACATTATCTCTGTACCTAGCTCTTTATAGTGATGGCCTAGAATATATAATTTGAAAATACCAAAATGTTTTGAATTTTTAGAAACTTTCCTCAATAAATTAAGTTTGTCTCACTCGTAGAAACAAACTAATACAAATTTGTCTTTATTTAAATGGGCTTAAGATTTGTCATAATATTATGATCATTACGAGCTTTGGTTGGCGTTTAGGCGCCAGCTCATAAATAAAGCGACGCCGAGCACATCCACATGACATTAACGATCGTATAATAGCGCCGAGGTATTCGAGCATCTCCTTTTTGGCACAAATGAATCACGATTCCTAATTATAGTTCCCACCACGTGGTGGTTCTATTTCTCCAGTTAATTCCGTCTGAAACAAACTACATGAACCAAAACGGAGCGAAGCTATTTTTCGAAATAACACAAAAATAGCCTCGTATTTTTAACCCAAAATTCCGTGTGTTTACCGCGATACTAATATTAGCGAGCATTCTCTTTAAAAAATGCGTATCCAATATAAACTACGCGCTAATCGTTCCCGATCGGAGAATGGGCTCATTGGAAAATATAATAAAAATCGTAAATGAATGCACTTAAAGTAGCTTGGAATAACATGTCTGTCAGTGGCCGGAGAGAATTTTCTCTAAATCGACCGTTGGAAAACAAACATGTCCGAGTTCGCGGCAAAACATAAACAAAGATGGCGGGGATGAATCTCCCGAGGTGCCCACGCGCCTGCGTAACGGCCGGTTAATTAAAGCACTGTGTACACTCCTATGGCTATTACTGCGGCAAGAACTAAATCTGAAGCTGCAGTCCAAAAATAAGCGCACGTACACCGAAACATATTTGCGCGGTTGCAGCCACTCATTGACCTTATTTATCTATGAGCCTTCTTTAGAATAATTACTTTCGCTAAAAGATTGAAGTTTTTCTTGACAAGGATTTAAAACGGTGTGGCAAAGTAAAACGTTTGCATAGGGTAGAGCTGTCCCTATACACACATTATCTATCCTTTGGAAAATTTAGTTTTTCATTAGGTACCTATATAATCTCTCGTATTCCCACTACTCATATATGTCGCAGTTGATCAAAAACCAAACAAACCGCACAGTCACTTTTTCTTCTTAGAACAATTTAGAGTGATCCATTTCTAACCGCAAGAAATATTTCCTTTGATCTGACTTTATAAATACATTTGTCAAAGGCGCCAGCTGTGATCTAAATAAAAGTTGATTAAAGATTGCATTATTGGAAACGGAAGATTGCTGGATTCCGGCATTCCTTGAAAATCAAAGTTGTGAAATCATGGCGTCTGTGTAAAAAAAGGGATGCGTAAATATTTCCTTTTCTAACCGAATTATTTCAGTACATAGCAGAAAGCATTAAAAATCTACATTGTGTTGTGGCTGGCTAAGTTTGGGCCATAGCATACTTATGGATGTACTCAAAAACTAACTCCTTATGCTTAATTGTATTGTTATTTGACTAATTATACAATAATATCCTTAAAATGGTTATATCTGCCACTGCTTCTCATTGTATCATTTTGAATTGGACTTCTTTTTTCTGCGTTGACCATAACTTATGTTAGCCAATTTACACCTCTTCACTCTGTTCTCCAACTGAGTAATCTAAACTTAGTCCGATGCGTAATGAAGGGATTCCTAATCAAGGGAAATATTCTGGATAGTTGGCCACACTTCAACAGGAAGGCCGGCATTGTTGGAGATCTTGCAGACCACATCACGACGACCTCGTTGGGATCTTTATGCGTTCCAATCTACGTAAATCCATATAATTGTTTGAATTTCAAGCTCTAATTTAACGCTTCCTTTAGACTGGGGCAATGTGCATTTGTGATGCTAAACCTAGATTGTGATAAAGACTAGAATAGCTCTGCTTCTCACTTGCACTTAACTAGTTAAAGCGAGAAAGGTATGTATTATTGGTGCATATTATAATAAGAATAGAAGTAGATTAGTTTTTTAGTACATCATTAGTTACCAACCCCCAGTTTTACGTTTGTCAGTAAATCCTACGTACTACCCACAGACTTTTTTGTTAGAAATATAGGTACATATATTAGACACTAGTTCAATAAAAAAACTTGTAGATTTGTTCTATTGTATGTGTGGAAAGTAGGTATCAAAAAACCAGAGGACATCATCCCTAGATTGCTTCCTACTTAAAAACATTCTTAGTCATTATAGGCCTTGTCTCATTATTTGTTATTTCATCATAAAAATGACATTTTTTTTACGTAGGTGCTGAAAACTAGAAAAATATGTTTGAGGGAGTAGCATATATACCTCTAAAATATATATATAATTAATTAATTTTGCTGGTAGAAATCCAATCCAATAAAAATATTTTTTTCATATTTAGGATAGATAAAAAGAGGTGAAACCACGGACAATAACGAGTAATAAAATATAATATACCTATGATGAGTAAGAATAAATTAACAGACTTCATGAAAAGCAGGATCGTCACTTCTAAATTTGCTGAAAACTAATTTCTTGTACAAACAAATTGACGCGCTGTTTGCTCAAACTGATCTCGTTTCACTTCTTACACGCTATGAACTCTATGACTCACGCTAACTACAAGAAGCTTGTTTCTTTGAGAAGGTTGGACTTTAAATAGATATACATATAATTACGGTTATAGTATACTTATAGCTTCTGACGATACAAGCAAGACATTATCATGTTTTGTTATAAAAATCGCTGACACTAATTTCACCAGACCATCACATTTTGCAATAGTGTACGTATACATACATATCGTACATTGCGTATGAATGAATATGGCTGCTAGCTGAACTATAGGCGCTTATTTCTCTTGAATCGTATTTCCTCATGAGTGAGGGTCTTGTCTCTCCCGCAGAATATTAATTCGTTTTCAGGTGACTTGGACAGATACATCGTGGTACAGGACCTGGGCGCTAAGCGAATGCAATTCCACAACTTGTACTCTGTATCCTGTGACAAATCTTAAAAATACAAGTCATTGGTGTAGAGATGGATTCGAACCAGGGTGCGTTAGGATGAAAGAAGACGCTGAAACCGCCGAGCCACACTCGTTTGCGCAACTGGAAAAACTCGAAATTTTATTCTGCAATGTTATAAATGGTCATCAATTAGCCATGCTACCGACACTTACCGATCACTTAATTAAGTTAAGTACTCGTTTTGTTATCAAGTGTTTAAGTTAAAAGCAAAAACCGCGAAGGCCGCCGAACGGAATTTCCTAAGAGTTCCGTTGTATGTAACATGCGTTTTAAATCAAATTAGCATGCACTCACTAAAAAAGACGATGACGAGAAAAAACTACCTAGTTATAGGTAGTTACAAGCAGGATTTGTTTGGTTAGCTTGTTGCTTAACATTAATGATGACTTTAAAGTAAATTAGAAGCAATATTTGGAGACAATTAACTAATTTTTTCAAGTTTAAGTGTCAATTTTGTTTGTCATTTTATAATTATTGTAGGATTGGCCTTGCCCACTAAATAACCCTGTTGTATTAACATTAACAGTTATCTTATAAGCCAGGTACTTCTAATATTATACTTTCTAGACAACTGCAGCGATGAAGTTATCTTAAATCTTTCTAATCCTATATTACAAAGTATTACCAGCTAAACCGCTATAATCAACAAAGCGTATTAAGTATGCAAAACTCCTATGCGGAAGAGGTAAGAAGCCACTGAAAACTAATACGGGAATCATCATTCCTAACCATCATATAAATCACCGATGAATGCATGTGACTTATAAGAACCACCTCTGAGTACAAAAACACTCGTCAAATTAGGCATAGAGAACTAAACAATGAACATTGTACCAGTAATTAAGTATGATACTCGCCAGGGATAACCCAGTGATATAAATATCCGCCAGCTGTAAAAACTATAATAGCTGTGGTTACCTACTTTATTTTACGACAGCTTGGCCGCTGTTACCTTACTTACGGTCTCTTGGATGATTTAAAAACTCTTGACGTCAGTCGCCACTCTTATAAAAAATCACTTGTGTCTGTGTGTGTTTGTCAGTCTCAAACTCACATACCGAAACACCTGACGCAAATGGAAAGCCAGTGATATCCCAGCAACCCAAAGCCGTGCGCTGTTATTTCAGGCAGTTAGGTTGGCTGGAATAGGTTAGTTGAGGGGGAAAAGCAGAATACGCCCCAAGCGGGTTGTCAGTGCAGGACTCATCGCCCCCACTAAAAATTAGAATTAGACCTTGTGTAAAGGTAATTTCACCATATGAATGTTAAAGGAGTTTTCACCGTACACTATACAATAGTGTACAATCAGATTATTAACCATCTGCTCTACTAGTCACCTGAAGTGACTAATTGCGACAAACAATTAGTCCAATAGTCCAAGTTCATGCCTGTACCGAAATTAAACTGGTTGTCAAAGGAGGATGCAGGAACACTCATTAAACGCTTGGTGCGAGATTTTTTAGAGTGTTAGCTGGTCACATGGCAGCATTGTACATTTTGATTTTTTACCATTAATAGCTTAACCTATGATTAAGGCACCAACATTATAATGTATTATGTACATCGTCGTGTAAGCAGTTAGCCTTCTGAGCTAATTTACCAGAATCAGAATTAAGTACATTAACTGGAGTTTATGTAATTCTGTTTTGTAAAAAAAATCGACTACTTATTTTTCGGTAGGTATGTATATAGGTTCAACTTAGTCGTTGTTTATTAGGATGTGGTCATTTGATTATATTGCGGATTTAATTTTATCAATTTTTTTACGTCATTATAACGGATACGTTCCTACAAATTTACGCAAACTGATTCTGATACCAATTTTATCAGATATATTGAATGATCGAGTACATTTTGGCCAGACGTATTTTTTTTATTATACTTATTTGCAACTCTCGGGTTTTCCAATTAGACGTAAAGAGTACTTTCCATTTAGGTATAATTAGGCTTATTACCTAGAAAATTCACAATGTATGTATGTATAAAAATATACGTGTAGGTTTTCCTTCACCAGTAAATAACATGATATTAAGATCAGTAGCAACAGCCCTTTAGGCAAGAGGCGCATCAAGCGTACTGTCGCATAATTATTATGGAATAGAAAAACCAATGTATGGGAAAGACGTAATAATTCCCCCCGCGGAGCGCATCATGATGTCAATCCCATACATTAGTCTCTCTATTCCATAAGTATGCGTCAGAATGCTCACTAAACTACGCCTCTTGTCTAAGGGGGCAGGTGGTATGGTATAACTTCCGGCCCAGGGACTGCTTTCCCCGCTACGCGGCTACGGCGTAGCAGACGTAGCTGGTGCTACGTCTGGCTATGTATAATGTATTTCAGTGCTCATTCTAACTACCATTATCTGTTTCATGACTGACTAGAACCGGTTCTGTATGGAATTTTATGCATAAACCTACCTCAAGAACTTTTCCATAATAGATATGGGGCATTTTGTATTGTATGTACCTACAATGTACGGTTTATTCCAACTAGTCCTACCAGTAGTTCGATTGTCAAACTACTTAGGGGGTTTTTTCCAAGTAGTTCAACAATCGAACTACTGGTAGGACTAGTTGGAATAAACCCAATGTACATATTTATTGTAAAACAAGTAGGCATAACAAAGTAAGATAAAACAACTGAATAAGTGGATATTGATATTAAACAACTCTTTTTTATAAACGGTTTATCTAAAAAAATTGTCGTACTATCAGTTGGGTAAACAACCCGCCTGATGGTAAGCAGTCGGCTATGGTCACATATAACCTAGAGATGTTGCAACGCTTTGCCAGCTCATTTATTTTTTAATCTTCCGATATTGTAGCTTTATTGACAGCTGTAAAACCCGTAGTTTTTATTTAGAAAGGATTAAGTGTATCCTAGTATGAGAATCAGTTCCAGTAAATATAATTTGTCGGTCTTCAAGTCAAGAGTAAACCGGTTTCTTCTAGGCAAGCGCGCTAGATCGTAGATTAGACGTTGCTTGTTGCTGACGTTGCTTAACATCAGGCAAGTTGTAGTCAAGCGTGAGCCTATCTCATGTAAAAAAAAAATATTGATACGAGAATGTTCGTTTTTGGACATAATTGTTGCTTGAACTAATTTCAGTTCTATAAAATTTAGAAATATATGGAGTTGCAAATTGATCAAATATGTATCGTTTTATTTTACTTCACTTTATAAGATATAGATTAACACCATTTATAACTCAAGAACGGCTGAACGGATTTAGCTTTTTATGCTTAGAAACAGGAGACTTTTTTTTTTAATTGAATTGAATAAAATCCAAAATCTGATTATTTATTGCCTCCAAGGCGGAAAAGAGTTCGCCGGGTCTAGTATTAAAAAAAATATATCTTTAACCTATTTAATAAACAAAACCTAAACCACAAACTATACTTATAATTATGAAATATGCAATCGATTATTGTATATGCGTTAATTACTATGTATGTATGTATGTACAGATTATTTCCTTGCAAGCGGTTATGCCCCGAGTTTCTAAGAAAAACCGCATTTACTTCTTAACTAGTAAGAAATCTCGATAAAGCGTGGCCTATGCATTAATAGAGGTTATAAGTTAAGCATTACATTAGTAATTAACGACTTCATTGGTTGCTGTAATTGATTCCACGGAACCTGTTATCTCGGGACATTATTATCTGATACTTTTACGTCATGAAATATTTCGTGGTATAAAGTGTGTGATAGATTGTTGAATTTGTGATTAAAGTAATTTATCGGTAAGTACTTTATAGTTTTTCCAAAGTTTTCTGCAATGATGTCTTACGATAAAAATACATTTCTGACTTAATTTTATATTTTTTTATAACCTACTTAAGTTTATTGGTTTGTTTGCGGTCGAGGGTGCAACGAAGAAAACAAAGTTTTATAAAAAAAATAAGTACAAATTTAATTTTCACTTTCAAAACTTAAGTAGAAAATGTTACAGTACTTGTGTTTAGCTTTTAAAGCTCATTGTAACTATAATACGAGAAATAAATAAGTTAACTTAAATTTAGAATAGAAAAAATAAATACTTAATTGGAACCTGAGTTATTGCCTTTGGCACTAAGACTAGCGACAATCTGGCTGTACTGAACAGGCTACAAAATGCAACATTACTAGCTCAATACAATGTAAAACAAATAAATAACTTAGTCTAAGTAAAAAAGAGAGCCGGTTACAAAAGTCGGACTATACATATATACAGAGTTCATAAAGTTATAATAAGTTATCGCTTGACTAGAAGCAAATACTTTAGTCTACTTTAAATGCTTATCAAATTACCTACCTAACTTTCCTAAATAGTACCTAGTTGGAATAAAATATCATAATTATCACAATTTAGGAATTGCGCAAATTGAATTTACGCTAACATTTATAAATTTCTAGCTAAAATACTGAACAGAGATGTCGTTTTCAATCAGAGAATATTTACAACTTTCACAATACAAAGAGCTTACAATAGGAGTTAAAAAAAAATTAAGTACATCAAAATGAGTCAACCAAAAAGTCATGGAACAAAGTAGGTAGACTACTCACAGCACCTTTTGGCCCCACACGTGCTTACAAACTAATCAATAAGTTACTTACATCTATAATACTGTTTATATTCGAGAACTAGCTTACTACTAATAAAACTCAGTCGCTTTTTACGTATACTGTCACCTTATCATAATATTTGCAACATCGTGACAACTGATTTCGAGATGGGTTTAAAAACACATCTGTTGTAATTCAGCTCATTTTGGAGCAATGTTTTTGTTTCTTGTGTAACAATACTATCGTAATTAATGGCTGGAAGAGTCTTTACTTTACAATAGGGTTTAACTTCAAACAATTATAGTTATAGAAAGAACATGCTATTGAATAGGTTACAGGTTTTGTTTTGAATTCGTTATAGAACAAAATTAAAACTGACATCTTGTTGAGTAATGGCAGTGCCAAGTCCAAGCATGAAGCTTGTCAATTAGCTAGCAATTTTTCATTATATTTCACCACTTATTTTGGTTAAAGCACCGATTGTTGAGATGTGGCGCTGTTTTGTTGTGTTTATTCACTGTTTTGTTGAGTTTTACTCATAGCACTTGTTGGTAAGTAGCTTATTTTTATTGAATCCGCTACTTTGATGAGTCATAGCGCTACGTTGTTGAATTGCAGCACTATATTTTGAGTTGTTGCACTCTTTGTTGAGTCGAAGCACTATTTTGATGAGCTGTAGTGCTAGCTTCTTGAGTTGCAGCACCACTATTCATGTAGTAGCACTGCGTTTTTGGTTTGCAGCACTATTGTAGTACTACTTGTTGATTGTGGCACAATCAAGTGCGTATGTTTCAGCCTCTATAGAATGCCGGCGGGTTTAGGCGCGTATCCTGGGACGCTCCTCGCACGTGCATTTAGAACGATTCCACCTCATATTCGTCTGTAACAAAGGAAAAGAAATTGCTGATTTTGTTCTTAAAAGACAAAATATTGAGATAAAGTTGAATCATTACTTGGTTGGATCAGATTCAGAGGATTAATTTCTCTATTCTATTCGTTAAGATCGGACTTTTATTCATTACCTAGTGATTTTACAAAACTAATACTAATAATATGAAGAGATATGAGATATGTGTAAATTGTTCTAAGTTAAGTTAAAATTACATTAGCTGGTTCAAAAATGCAAAAAACGTATACAAAAGAAGGTAAATCATCAACAGCAAAACGAGCATGCAAGAATTCAAAGTAAAAATAAAAGTACACAGAAAGCTCTAAGTTCAACAGACGATGGATGTCAATGCAGTTTAGTGTAGAGTTGTGAAGTGTAAGTACAGTGTCAAGTTACTGGGCATATACATTAAGCATTGTTAAGAAAGCCGCTGAATAAAAAAATGTGATAGATTTTCTAAAGATATGTGCAAAGAATTTTAAGTACTTGTACCATTTTTGAGGAAGTAACTATATGAGAGCTCTTAGTTATTTTAAGAAACAATAGCTATAATGTGTTTTTATAATCTACTTTTTGATTCAAAAGTAAATTATAAAAAATACAAGTGTACGCATAGATAGTAATCAAATGTATTAGATTTCAGTTGAATACGTAAATTGTTGTAGTTTCTTGGACTGTTCCATGTAATCCAATAGACTAAACGAAAATCTTATCGCATAAGAAACATATAGCATTATAGGCTTGCAGGCATTCAACATTCGAGCGACAACTCTATCAGACAGTTAAGTGTGAGTAAGTAAAAAGTTCAAAGTGTTAAAAAGTGTGCAATTTGAATTCGGAACAAGATCCGGATTGGAAAAGAGGTGTGGTGCATAGCGGTTGCTCTAGGAGCATGCGAGTGCGGTACAGACAGTGTGACGACATCCAAGGTCTGACGAACCTGTCGGAGGCACTGGCGGCGCGCCTGCGTGTTGGGGCATTGACAGGCACACTTACGAGGCACATACACCTTGGGCGCGGCGCAGTCGCCGGCCGCCTTGCTGCAGCAGCCGCAGCTCACGTGTTCGTCTATCGTGTACGTCGCGCACATCTCCTTGTTCGTGTCGGCGTTGTATATTCGTACCTGGGGACAAGAGAATACCAATATTAGCTTACAATTGATCTAAATATACGATTTTTGCAGGAATATGTTGGGCCAATAGGCCGCATGCAATAGTAAGGACAAAAACTTAGTTTGTATTTAAGTATAATCTCTAACCACGTGTGTAATTACTGTTACAGTATTGGTAGATATTAAATAAATAAATAAATATTCCGGGACATTCCACACAGCGCCATCTAGCCCCACACTAAGCAAACGCTTGTGTCGTGGGTACTATTAACGGATATAATACTTATATACTTTTCTTTTGTAAATACATACTTATTATACATACAAACAACCAGACTCAATACAAGTAATTATACATTTTAAAATTAATAAATACTTGTGTTATACGGGAATCGAACCCGCAACCTCTATATTAAATTGAATTTCAAATAATAAAGACCATTTCTTAAAATGACGCAACTTTCCATCATAACCCGTATTTACCAGATAACAGTAGGCAAATACCAAACAAGTCACAATAGTAGCGCGTGCCGCCGACTGACTGACTCATCGCCACATCTTTCCGGAACTAGGCTTCAAACACTTGACTTAGAACATGACTTTACAAATTACAGTAATCTCATATAACTAGATAATGATCATCTTGTTTGCATAACATTTTCTGCTCTAAAGTTACTTTACAGTACCTACAGCTAGATTGCTGTTTGATACACCGGCAAGTTTAATAAATACATTTGCCCTTTTCAAACACGCATTTGATTGATATAAGCATAAGCAATATCATAGTTATTTTAAAACATTGTATAAACTTCGCCATAAGTACCACAGTTATTATGCGTAGTTACGCAAGCATGTTCAAGACAAGTGTGTCAAGGAGAGACAGAACAAACTAACAGATAACATTTGATGTGGCTACGATCACGCAGATATACCGCGCGTTTCATTCAAGCGGTTTAATGATAATGTGATAATACGGTCATTTTGGAGTTTTAGATGTTTTGTTTCTGGGCTATATACAATTCGCATACAGTAAAATCTATGGCCTGTAATACAATGAAAGGGGAAAATTGGGTAAATGTTATAAAAATGTATAAATTTACCGCATACTAAATAGGTTTACGGGTTTCCCCGTACCATTACTATAATCGCATTATATCTGAATGTTTATCCATTCATTACATTCCATATTTAGCGTAACTGAGAGCGTAATTATATCAGGTCTAATTATAGTTTGTCGTAGGTCTAGATCTGTATAACTTACCGGTATTTCCCGTTTGACGATGGCGGTAGGTACGCACGAGCCTCCGTTGTCGAACTCACAGAGCCCCACGCAGCGCTTCACCCACACTGCTCCTGGACTCACCTGGAACAAGGAATGAGGGTTTATAGGACTTAGCTGATACTAGAGATAAAGGAAGGGTACTTAGGAATAATGGCGACTCTAACGTTGGGGCAAATAGTTATGTATACCATAACAGACATACATACACGTGGCTACACCCTTATATAAAATGAGGTACAGTTACAATGTGATTGCTTTTGATTTTTGCTAATTATTATTATATAATGCTTTAAATTATGATAATTATATCGTGAACAAATGGATACGAAAATACGGGTACAATAGTACACTTGATATCTTTCAGTGGCAATCCTTTGGACCCAAGTCACATGTTGGATTTCTTAATATCCGGGTGCAATGAGTCTAAAATTTAAATCTGATTGTAAGAAGTAGGGTGCATCTCAGTAAATGGCGGTACGGGCGGTATTTCGAGCGGGGAAACACACTCGTTACGCGCACAATGCCTTGCTACCGGATTTTCACACGCTAATAGCATTTGTACGCGGATGTAATCTAGAAATTGAGAATTTAATATTCAAATGTTTGAGGGTCGTGGCTTGAACCCGCGTCTCGCGTATCTGGGACGAATGTGGGGCATCACGCAATTCGTGCTTCGTTTGGATAAAAAATGAGATGATTTACATCTTTTTATCAAATGATTTGCGTCAGAGCTGATTAAGGATTGCAGCAATACTCATATTTATTACAGAATTGGATTCCGTAATGGAAACTGTTACCAATTTTCTTGTAGATTGGACTCATGACTTTGGGTGTCTTATGGACTTGTAAAATAGGAGATCAGGTCATAGACATACAATGTCATAGACACTAGACTATTTACTCAAATGACTTTTCTATTTTCCAGACAATTCTCTTTGCGACTCATATTTGAATATCACGATAACTTTGCTAATTGTATCAATGATATAAGATTTCAAGTAAGATTGTGCTGATAGTATTTTCCGTGTGTGACGCGAAAATTTTGTCACTATTTTGTCACGTATCTAATTACGTGTGGTGACAAATTGATTATCGTCGGTTTTATTTCGTAAGTAATGAGTAAGAATCATGTGAGAGAGTTGGCAAGAGAGTAACAAAGCTGCGAGTAGGTATGTAGGCGCATGCTACAGATCTTTTCGATAGAGATGTATTTTCTCTACAAGTGGGTGGCGGTCTTTAGAAATTGTTACTTGCTATTTTCAAATTTATTTTTTTAATTCGAAATAACAAATTGATGCATTGTTTTACTAGAACATTTGTTTTTTCTAGACCAGCTTGCTTCATTATAAACCACATGTCTCAACTTCAGTGTGGTAAGGGCTAAGCGTAAGCCATTGTTTCATTAATAAAGACTCATTAATTAATCTATATAATGTTTGTATAATATATATATCGATACCTTAATTGGCAAACCAGCTAACTCCATTTGAGTAATTTTTTCAGGAGAGACTTAAAACTTCACGCTTAGTGACCGTTACGATACAAATCACACCATATAAAAAAATTTGGTATTAAGTGGAGTTGGCTGGTTTGCCAATTAAGGTATCGATATGCAAAATAATGATCAGTTTGATCGAAAAGGCATTATAAGTTCACGCGTTAGTACAAAGACAACCATTGATTCATGAAGAGGTCAAGTGATAATATTACTACGCCTTGATTTAATATGTATCAGCTAATTAATTCATAATTGATTTCAATAAACTTCGCATCAGTTAATCGCTAATAATATACCCCGAACGAAAATAAATAGTAGTGAAGTTAATTTAATTAGAATTTAGCACAGAGCGCTTTCTTTGATGAGGGAGTCGTATTCAATAAAAAAGTAAGTTAATACAGTTAGATTTTTATAATAACTAAAGAGAGAAAAGTTTTGAGAAATTAAGCTTAAAATAAACATACCTCTTCATGAGAGCCCTTGGAGTCTAGAGGTACGAAGACATCCCGTGGAGCTCCGCACCTGGACTCCGCTATTATTTTGTCTCTCTCCATCCCTCGGTCTCCCGTGCAGGCCACTGGAGACAACAATATAACTGTTATACAAAAAAAATATAGGCTAGGTTGTGATTGGGTGAAGTTAGTAGAAAGTATTTTTCAAAAGTTGAGAAATTTTTTGAAGCTTTCACAAGTCTCTATTTCAGGTTTTGGGAAGTCTTCAATATTTTTAATCTATATTAAAATCATACATAAAAAAACCGATATTCTTTAAGAGTTGTAACCAAAGTTTGCAAACCAAGTTCACTGTCATCATTTCACTATTATCATTTAACTAGGACACAATTTGCATCATTCTAACTTATCATGATAACTTTCACTTTTTATTACTTTTTGATTATTTTATTAAAATATTACACTAAAAATCATATTCAATTAAACACGTGGGAAAAAAATCCTTTAAATTGTATAGTTAGTAAAATATCACAAATTTTATGAACTTAAAATCCAATCACAGCAATCTGAATATTCACCTTTTGTGTATTCACCTTTGGAAGGCTGCCTGTCGTGCTCAAACTTATGTGGGAACTTGGGGTGGTGCGGCCGGCGCGCGGATACCACCACCACCAGCATCACCACACATAACAAATATCTGGCCATCTTAATACTTTCACTTATCACTCACTACCAAAAAAAATTAACACAGTTTTTTTTTCACGAAAACTTTTCGTCACAAACTTTTCACGTGTTATTATTTAGTATCAGGTACGTGTGCACAGGTTGTTATCACTGTCCCCACGTGCTACTGGCTCGGCTGTCTGTTGTGTTCTGTGGTGGAGTCGGCCGGAGGTGTATTATAAGGCGGCGCACACACCCGCGTGACGCGCCGCTGACGTTGCATGTTTGATCAGCCGTCATTGCGCCGACGTCACGCACTGAGCCGCTGCCGAATTTCCTTCTAGGAACCGTTTCGGGACATTCTGTGGCCCACATGCGGTTAACATCTCTATCCTTATTTTTTCAGCTTCAACAGAACATTCGTAACCTACACATATACGAGTAGATATTCTAGCAAAAATTGTCTTTCAGATAATTTAAATCATCGATTGATAATGATGATTTGAACAAAAATTTCTAGATATCAAGACAGTATTTCACAACGTTTTGTATGTTATCAGTTACAATACTTTGGACTTTTTGCTTCGGTTAGCTATCTGTTATCAAGTATTAAAGTATTATTGGATTTCAGCGTACGGTATAAGTAGTTGAAAGTTATTAAATAGAAATAAGTGTGACTGCGATTTGGTGTTTGGGAATCCCTATTGATTTATGATAATCAAATGATATATATTTAATCGGCTAGTGATACCAGCATACCGATGAAATAATATCATTGTCGATCGATTAGCTTGTGTGGAATCTAAGCATCTAAGTACATACTTACAATATGTATATGTTGTGTGTCAAGCCACTATTGGCGTTTATTAGATTAGATCTACCATTAGTTCGACTCCGTCGGCGCCGGCGCGTCATCTTTGACTGATAACAGTGATAAGATATCTTTATGAAACACTAATTTAAATCAGCACACGCAATTGATGCTCATACAGAAGGAATGTTAATACTTTTACATTTGATATGATAAAAAAATGCCATCAAAATATTTTCTACAATTAAAGTACCTAATCATGTAATAGTATTTAAGTTTAACTATGGTGACGTTACAACAGGTTCTTGAATGCAAATTTTAGGCAAAATTACTTTTTTTTATCAGCCACAGGGAATATCTTAAATAGTACCTAAGCTATTAGATTTAATGTAATGTGAAATATATGTTGCTCGAAACATATCAATAAGTTAATAAGCAGAGCTGGTAAACATAACTTACAATCCAAGAACTTGCGCTTAAGCTCGTACATTCGTACAAGGTATCAGTTTGGGCATTCAGCGAGGTAATGCTGCCAGCAATTGCGACCAATTGTTTAAAAAATGTTATACTCGTATTTAATGACCTATCGTAAGTCATAACATAATCATTATGTATCATATAATATATTCATTATCGTGTGATAAAGTTATAGCGCGTAACTTTGATAAGTAATAACATAATACAATAAACTGATAAAGTCAAAGCAAAGTTGAAGTACCTGTTATTTTTGTGTAAATACCTACTCGTTACTAGCAAATAAATAATTAAATGATTTTGCAGTTTTTATTCAAATTTTCTCAAATGACTAATATATTGAAATATATTTTAGGTGGTTAAAATTCGAGAACTGAATGAATGTAAAATTGTGCAAAATGGTATCTTTAATTCGCGCAATTTTAGTTTTTTTTTGTATCAACAGCTAAAAAAACTACAACTCCTACTACTTGAAATAAAATTTACATGTATAAAATGAATAATTTTATGATGAAATTATTGATTTTAGACGAGTATTATATTTCCGATGCCCAACCAAGCGTGCGACCTCTAATACAGTTCAACAGTAAAACTCACCTATTTCCCTAATTACACAAATTATCCAATTAAAACCATTCAGAGAAGCTCATTACGCCTGAACTTTCAACATTCAGTTTTACAGGTTCTTGTAAAGTATGAATTATGAAGGTTCTGGGAACTTGGGCGTGTCGTCATGGTTTAAAGCAAGTTGTGACGACACCATGACTGGCAGTCAATGTACACCACCCTTAGCGGTTAACTGTTTGGTTTACTTTACAGTTTTACACTCAATAGGTGGGACGGTGGTCTAAGGTAGAAGAGATTGGTTACTAAAGTTTTTTGGCGGTTCGTAAAGGTTAGGAGTTTTGTTTTTTTTTTTTAACATTAAGGTTTTCTGATATATATGAAATAGCAATTGCATATTTAAATATATCATACCTACCCACATACATTCACTTAACGCTTCTGTAGTAAGCTTTATAGATCACTTCTAGACAAAACCTCCGACAATCATCTGATTAGCACGTTAGCCCGTGCTTTACACCTTGTTAGACTATATGTACACGTTTATATATAGTACATTGAGTAAGAAAAATAGTTCTATGGGCAAATTTCAGTGGTGTGAAACGAGTACTATGAGTCAGTGCCACAGTATATCACAGTAGTAAAACTTGCGTAGATCACACAATGGTGTTGTACCTAATCATGTTTAGAAAACTTTAAACGGCCGCCGCCGCCTCACGCAGCTGAGATTCTTGCGACGTCAGATACATGACCGGGTGAAATATGTTGACCCGGGGGACCGAAGCTGAGATTCTTGCGACGTCAGATACATGACCGGGTGAAATACGTTGACCCGGGGGACCGATGACATATGGCATGATCATCATCTAATATATTCCGTTCAACTTTTATGAATATTTCTATAAATCTCTATAGAACCATGATTTTTTTTTTCAACTATTCCTGTTTACATTGTGTTTCAAAAATCATCATTCAATTCTAGCTCAAAGAAATCATCAAAAACCGGATACAGCTAAACATAGCACATCAATTAGTAAATTTCTGGAAAATCGTAAAATGAAAATAAAGTCAATGTGTGGGATCAGTAAGATTTCTCAATGAAAAATTGTCCATCGGTAAAAGAGGTGTAAATGTTAGTGTCTATTATTTCGTTGGCACGAACAGCGTCTGGAAGTCAGGTAGACATTTAATACAGTTCTTGTTCAAATCAAATACACACCGGTTTCACACTAGATTCATGCCTTATTAATATAAATTACATTATATCTCTCACCTTAGTTATTATATTTATATTTTTACCTAAATGAATAAATAAATGAATTGAATATATTCAAAGAGCACATGTCAGTAAATAAATATATCACATCACGAGTTCATCAACTTCTCAGCAACAGGTTTCTTAGTGCACACCTCAATAAATATTCATAAGAGCCGTAAAGCAAAATATCACAAAAGATAGATTGGTAGATTTATCCATGTTACATATTTGAAATCGGTCTTTTGTGTCATACATTTTTGTTTAAAGCTTTTGGTTTTCACTTTGGCGACATGCAGCCGAAATCACATTTCCGACGTGCCCCAAAATATAACAGATCTGTAACCACCTCTCTCGATAGTAGTAGTATTGTTCTGCCAAGTCTGCTCACCTCTCATCTATCACTGCATCCGCTCATGAATGGAAGCTGTCAATTAGACACAGCCGAGAGTGTCATGAGACTTGTAGCCTTGGCGTACTATGTGACAGGTATATTTTATCACTCAGACAACTAGCCGATAATTAAGAATTCAAACGCACACACATTCAAACGCTATTCAATTTACACGAGTATTGTACTACTGAATAAAGCATATTGGAACCCAAGCTGTCTCAAATACTCACTCATTACTCGCGTCCTTCCTGAATAATATGTTGACATAAAGTAAGCCTTTAATTTAACTTAGGATATAAGCTATTTGAATAGACAGTTAGGTTGAGTTGAGCCTTAAAAATGATTCGCCTTTCCACTCTCTATCTCTTTGTTCTTCTAGTCTTCCTAATAAGCAAGTAATTGTGTGACAAAATAGCCTTGTCACTTAGTAGGTTTCAGTTTTTTTACACGTTTGCGTAATTTTCTGTGAACTCCCAATTAACCATGTACTGCTATGTCTACCTTGGGTAGGTTGAAACAAGGTGATGTCGTTTTCTTTCCTAGAAATGAAGCATG
Source organism: Macaria liturata (assembly GCA_964023185.1). Classification (NCBI taxonomy): domain Eukaryota; kingdom Metazoa; phylum Arthropoda; class Insecta; order Lepidoptera; family Geometridae; genus Macaria; species Macaria liturata. Next base: position 3,276,838 of record OZ026806.1, on the reverse strand, counting down.
AAGAGGTAAATTACGCGTTTTATGGCCTTGTGCAATAGAGAAATGTCTTACTCTGGGAATTTTTAATTATCTATACCTAGCCATAACTTTTAATAGCCATGCAAAATACCCCTGCATATAAATTCATTCAAAGTCCAGTTAATTCAATGGCTACGGAATCATCTAAGACTCGCTATATTTAGTATGTTGTATTTTAATCTAATTTATGCAAAATGTTACCATTTCAAAAAGCCTAGATGTATGAGTCATCGCCACATAACTTGTGTAAGCTTATCTTGAACTAGCTGGTGCGCGTGACTTCGTCTGCGTGGAATAGTTATTAGCATAAAAACGGTTTAGTGAGTTAACCTTAAAAGATAGACATGTACTGTTTGGGACATTTTGTTAGATCATTTCAAGAGGAATAATTCTTTTCCTAATAATAATTTTGTCCGTTTTTTCCACATTTTCTATTGTTTCTTCGCTCCTATTAGTTGAAGCGTGATGTTATATAGCCTAAAGCCTTTCTCAATAAATGGTCTAACCAACACAAAAATATTTTTTCAATTCGGACCAGTAGGTAGTTCCTGAGATTAGCGCGTTCAAACAAACAAACAAACAAACTCTTCAGCTTTATAATATTAGTATAGATTTAGACTCCATTATGTAAATAGAAAAGTTTCAAATTATCTATCATTGTGCAACACGATGACACTACGAGTAGTAACATCATCCAACTACATTTACTTTCTATTTTTCTGATATTTCCCAACCTTATGTTGTCTTTTTAATCTCATTGATTACTTTAAAGGAAAAATAACTGAACTAACTTATAATTAAGGCTCTATTGTCTAGTACAACTAGAATGATCTATTAAGGGTAAGCCTAGAAGAGATCGCTTCCGCTTGTCATCGACACTGTGTCCTGAAATCCTTGACACCAGAAACTGCCTTGTCATTGGGGCTGACGTGGCTCCTCCCCTAGTTAACGTTTGATACAGTTGTCGTAATATAAAATTAGAGCTTTTAAGTACTTATATCGACTATTTATTAAATACCAATAGTGTGTAAGGTCAGCAATGGTTATATTGGTAAAGGAAAAGTAACATTACGTTATGATTTGCTCTAACCACTATAATCCTAATCAAATAGTTATTACCGATTAGTGTAACAAGTGCGTTACAAAGTATTCTCAATAAGATTAATAACACTCATAACTACTTTATTATTAAAAGCCTGTGGTGTTCTATTATCGGGCAAGGGTCCTCTTATGCTCGCTCACTTGTTTTCTGTAGCAATTTTATGAGGTATACAGAAAAAAAAACAAAGGCCACAGCATGCCGCTATTAGTGATTGCGTTACCCATTCTAACGAAAACCGACAGCCATTCAGCAGCAGAGCTTTCAAACATAAATTCAGCGTTGGTCTTTCAACATTTTAACCTGAATTCTTCATACAAACATTTTTCATAAGGTATTAAAACTCTGATGCAATGAAGATGCAACAGCAGGATAACGAATGGGTATTACTGTTACGGCGTCGTGTTTCAGGAGGCAAGATGGAAACCCGCGCCTTGCGAGCGCCGGGAAATACGCGAGTGAGTGGAGCACTGGGAAACTGACCTGAGGCTTACTGGGTAAAGTGGCAAATATACAAAAAGTATGTAAATGAGAAAGGCGCAAGAACAACATCTGTGGCACATATAAGAAAGGGTAACCCAGCAGTGAGCCAAGCAACCAAGGCTGAAAATGATATTTTTTTTTTTTAAAGGAAGTTTTTCATAGTGTAGTTTTGAAGCCTGTCATCGTTGCTGTTCATTTGCCAAATGATATTAAGCCAGCTGCCCAGTATATCTTCTTAAATACATGTCACAAAATAATAATCAAAATATTATATCAAATGTATCTTAAGTCTATCTTTACTGAAATTACATTTCTACATTCATAAAATAACCCTGTAGACCTATAGGTACTCCCGGTGCACTATGTATGGTGGTGCAGTCGGCAAAACCGGCAGCGTGCGTATTTCCAAGGCTGTGCGTATACGCATGGTAAGTACGATGCACCGGTTTGACAGGAAAAGATACGCGATCTCATTATCTTGGCGTTTGGCGCGCGTCGTATGCGCGCGCGCTGGTTTTATAAGGTACTTAAGTTGAGCTAGTAATTAGGTTTTTCTTTGTCGGTTCTCTTTATTGACTTGCTTTAATCGTTTTATTGAGAGCAATGTGAATACAAAACAGAAGCCAAAATAAATAACACAGAAGAATTTCACTGAATTACTTTTAAGTCTTTTATTTAAATGCCTTCCATTTGTGTTTAGAGAAAGTCAGGAAAGTTGCGTAAACAAATCTAATTTATATTTTACTAGAGGTGCCCACTTATAAAAAATAGCCTATAGAAGGAATAAACACTTTCGTACATTCACAATCTTTTGCCTTTGTAATACTAATGAGTTTTAATGCGATGTTGTGAGACATGTGTTAATTCATAAAAAAATGCTATTGTTTATTATGTAGTAAAATTCCGGCAAATGATGCATGTTTCATTAATATTTGTTTCATGATTGAAAAGTTACTAAAATAGTCACAAAACAGCTTATAATGTTCAAATTTAATTTTACTTTTATTTTTATTTTATTTTTTTGAGTACCTTTGATTTTAGACAATCCCATTTTGACGATAGATATACATAATATTGTCTATTGTACTCAATATTTGATTTTTAGTCCCATGTGTACAATAAATCATGTTTCTATTTTTAGGACAATAGTGATCGAATCTATAAGTAAATGAAACGTCAATTAACGATAATGATAACTAATATCTAGTAACTTCATTCGTCAAAAACAGGTGACTAAAATACATCCTTCAGTTACAATAATAGTGATTTATCTTTGAGTATTTAATCAATGGTTGAATCTTGGCACGTAAATAAAATTATGATAAAATAGCTGTCGAGTTGATTCATGTAAAGGCGAAATGTGAAGTTATGATTAAGTTTACTATCAATACTTCGATAAAACCACTTAAGGTGCGTTACCGGGGCCTTTATAAATGGTAGAAACACTTGTTGATTTTACCAATGTCTACTTAATTTCACGTAAAGAAAAACTTGGTTACACATGTTTTAATATATTCACAATGAACAAAATCTTACAGTATGTCAATTGTCAGCATATAAAGTACTCTTTTATGAATTAAACCTAATTATGATGTTAAAATAATAGATTTCAGTGAAAATAAAACTAGGAACTTCTTAAATCGGCTAGAACTAAAAAGAATATCACAAAAATAAATAGTCGTCGACTCAGATTTCAATTAAAATTATTTATTGCATGTTTTACTAGCCAACCAGTAATACAGATCTTTCATGGGTGTAGTAGCTATGAGAAAAAAATTGTTGCCTGTAAAGTCGGTATACGGGCGAAAGTTTTACGTGACAACGACTTTGAGTGGTAAAATAATTTTAATGTGAATATTCATTCGTATAGTAGGAAGAAGGATGAAATAATAGTAACAATTTAAAACATTTATTAGTTGCCCGCCAGTTAGGCGGGCTAACTGTGCTCGAGTGGAAGGGACGCGTGCCTTTCACATTTTATGTCTGTCTCTCTCGCTCTTAGGCGGGCTAACCATGCCCGAGTGGAAGGGACGCGTGCCTCTCACTCGCTCTCATTGTGAGCGCATAACGTGAGCGGAGCGTAACGCAGTTTCTTGAAGTGTCACCCGGCAAACCAATTTATAAGACGTTGTCACGTCAAAACATCTGCACAGCTGTCTTTTAATTTTCCTTGTTGTCATATTTCAGGAATGTAATTATTTAGTATTTATCTGATCATTACAATATTGGTGATCTTATCTATTTGCGCTTCCACAAAAGAATGATAAGAATAGGATTTTATTATACATCTAACAAGGATATTTGGATAAAGTCAGATAATAAAATTTTAGTTAGCATAAAATTTAGTGTAGAATTGAATTCTTGAAAATGGAAATGCAAAAACAGGGCTGCTTACAACGAAATGATGTTGTTGATTTCGTAGCAAAGTTCCCAAATTCAAGTCGCCTTCCGATCTTCCGCAATTTTAGTAATTTCAAATTCATTAAGGTTTTCTATATATAAAATTTAACATCAAATGTACCAGCACCTAATTTGCTAGTTTTTTCTGGCTATAATTCCCTCTATCATCACGAATTAGATCATCAAAATATTTTATTGGACGTTGTACAATGCCACGTAATCTTCAGTTGTGTATTATCAATTCTCAATGATGCAATCTATTAGGTTTACAAAATACTCGAGAATTCTCTGATCATTAGATCACCAACATGTCTGGTCTCTTTCTTAGAAAACTCTATAAAAACTATTCTTCTAAGATGTTTAAAACACTTGAGTGTATTAAAGAGGCGCAATTAGACAATTATACGTATTACCATCTACTAATTTCCAAGATAGAAATAATTACCGTGAAATATTTTAGCTTCATATTTTCTGCCACCAGCTAAAATAATCAAACTAAAAATTCAGGCAAACTGACAAATTGCTCATCTTGAGCTAAAATTCAGCAATTGTTAAGAAATTTGTCATATACCGCTCGTCCCTTCTACATAGGCATGCTAAAATAGACAAGGTTTTTAGTTAACCTTTATTCGTTTTAACTATCCATGAAGAATCCAGAGGCATTTATCAATGTTTACTGATCGAATTGATATGATTGTTTACAAATCACCGCCTCTTGAAATAGACATTCCTCGTAGATTTACCAATCTGTCCGTGATCGTATTGACCCAGACGTGGAATTATAAAGAGCATAGAACAGAACAAATTAGTATTAAAATGTGTGTTAATCTGTTTCTCCATAAGAAGTATGTAAACGTCCAAACTTTACTGTCGTCAAATAAATTTCTGTATCATTTGTGTAATTTTGTAAAATGTTCGTATGTTTTGTAAGAGGACATTGAAAGATCGAAAATACAACCTTTGTCTGAGCAATTAAAAAGTAGACGTAGGTTCTTTACGTGAAATTCTAATACCCCGAACTACACGCTTAGCGCTCAAACAAAAAAAGCCACTTTACCAACAACAAGAGAAAGAAAGCTTTAGCTATCTTTCTAATAATTTCCTCTGCAAATATTTGTACAGGACGTTACGGGATAAATTAGTTCCAGAACCAGGATAAGAAATAACCTCCGTCCATTCTAACATGTTTCTACAACAATGATTATGACCTAGTAGGTTTATTGCTACCCACAGAATAGTCCTAAGTGAGTATGCGAGTTTGCCAACAAATTGTCTATCGTTCTCCGATCCATCAAAATATTTACGAATTGACCTCATCTACTAAACAAATTTCTTTTCTCTATTTTAATCGATGTTTTAATTTCTGTTTGCTTTGGCTGCCTTTGTTCACTATCGTGCACGTTATCATTGTACACTATGGTTTTGTTTACTTATGTTTATTATTCTACTACCAAATAATAACATCTATATTGTAACATTATCAAGCTTTTAAGCAAATTCTCCTAAGTAACGCACAGAATAGATTAAAAAAATAAAATCTTTCGAATCTATTGGCTATTGTATAGCTCGACTAAATAAAAAAAAACTAAAAGTTCCGAAAATATAATAACAATCTAAAATCCATACACTTTTTGAATGTCAAGTATGAAAGGCTGGTCTGTTCTTTCACGGAAGCAGGTGTGCTGTCTCCTGGCGCCGCGACAGTAGAGGTGTGGTATCACAGTGGTACGACGCGGCGCCGGCTGGAAGCGACAGTGGCGGTGGAACCACACGGCGGCGGCGCCGTCACCGCCGGCCCTAGCCTTCGCAAATCACAATGATGTATCGACACGAGTCGGTGGTGAGTAATCTCTTGAAATTACTCAAATATTTGGCCGGTTAACCAGCTACTGGAATTAGGAATTTGATGTAAACACTGGCCGCAATGGTCCCACGCCTAAAACCACGCTCGCAGGAATTTCACCAAAAATACTCGTTACTCAATAGACAGCTATGTTCCCGGACACATGACAAGTTGGTCGAGGAAGCTGGCTGCGGTCGCGTTAATGTGGGCCAGTGGGCGACACATCCCAGGAATGCGCGTGAAATACTGCTAGAGGTCGCGATCTGCGTACGATCTGAAAGTAGACTCCAAATGTCAAACATGATTAAAATATTTGTCGTGATAATGGGCTGAATGGTTTTGTTTGCGCCGCGGTGGTCGCGTGCGATATGTCGAGTGAGGTTTAATAGCTACGGGAATACGCCCCCGATTACTGACGACCGTGTTCACTTTACTTTCCTGTAACTGTGAATACGTAAACTAAACTAATTAGGCACCATTATTCGTTTGTTGCTTACTACCGATACCAAATTTGACAAGTAAATAAAAATAAGTAGCAGTTATTGGAAAATAATTCCTTACGTCAATGCACCGTACCTAGTACAATATGCTATGCAGAATTAATGTATGTATGTACATAATATGTACCTATATAAGGTCAAGCCTACTCAAGTATACCAGATAATAAGTTTTTAAGTTTTTAAATTCTACTTTATTTCTAATTACACTAATAACTACAATACCTACACTTACCAAAAATAGGCATAAAATAAAAATACGCAAAAAAAATACATTACCGTACCTACATCATCATCATAATATACCCCCACTTTACGAAGGCAACAGTAGTTTTCGGATTTCATAGCTGCATTGCGCAACTTTCCTATCATTGAATGTTACGAATTTTCATCAAAATCTACTTACGGAATTCCCTCATACTAAATTCGGTAACGTCGAGTACTTGTGTTACGTCACGTTGTGAGTCAATTGTGTCCACAGGTAGTTTATTTACAATTCATACTCATCATTTACCTCGTAGGCTTTTATGGTATACTAAGTTGTGTTATTAAAGGGATTCATTACGTAAGTATATTGTTATATAATTTTATTAAATATTGTAGCTTTAATAATACAACTCACAAAATAATATCAGAATTTACAAGTCTTAAACATAAAATTAAACCATCTACAAATATATGTACTCTCTCTTGAGTCGTATTTCCTCATAACTGAGGGTCGTGACTCCTCCGATGAATTAATTCGTTAGGGGAGTTCTCTCGGGCAGATACATCGTGGTGGGCGCCCAGGTCCTTTGGTCCTCAAATATGTCGGTTTCCTCACGATGTTTTCCTTCACCGTTAAGCTAGTGCAAATCCACACTTTACATAAAAATAGAAGTCATTGGTGTAGGCCGAATTCAAAACAGGGTGCGTCTGGAGGAAAAGCAGACACTGAAACCGCTATGCCCCACTCGCTTTTTAAAAGAAATATTATCATGTCGAGTTTCTTATAAAGAACCACGTTAGTAATTATTTACATACTAAGTTATATGTGTAGATATAGATATCTTATGCATTTAAGCGGCACGCTGTAAGACATTGTCCTGTCTATCAACTTGCAGCCATAATTCACTACAAACTGTTCCAGCGCTTTGATCTTAATTAGGTTCGTTACAACAATAAGCCAGAGTATTACAAAAATAACTTTCTATACCTACTTAATTTTTATCTATGGAAAATAACTTGGGCTCAAAATAATCTCCTTGTATTGTATTTTGTTTTCTTTCTGTTTTGGATTAATTGGGTTTCTTCTGGGCAATTGTGCTATATCTTATTCTAAGTACCTACATTGCCACAATGTTTAAACTTTTTTAGAGAGAGACAAGATTATAATCAAGACAAAACTATATTTTTTCATATCTAATTTTCATTAAAAAATACTATACCTATACCTATACACATGTAGATAAAAGGAATTCTACATGATAGAGAGAGTAAGCAAAAGCAACTACCTTTTATCACCTGTCGAACAGCTGATGCGTGATTCATTCGATCACACGGCAAGTCGGCATTGCTATCTCTAAGCCAAGTCAAAACAACACATATCTGAATCATTACCGCCGGTTTAATAACAAGAATCCTATTTATAGTGTGTGCTGGGATTCAAATAGATATCTATTTATAATCTCTAAACAATGAAGGATAACTGGTTGCATAATAAAATGTCGCTGCCAAGTTTTTGTAGAGTTAGGTGCCGACTAAAAACATCTATTGCATTGGTGTGTTGTATAGTTGCAGGATTGATCGTCAAAGTATAGTCGAGATAATAAATAATGACATATCTATAAGTTTTTACTGTTATAAACAAAGGTAAATAAAATGGTACGTAAATAGCGTGATTTCTACAATAATCGACACGGGCCGTTTACAATTAAAAAACAAAATTGAAAGTTGTTATGACAGAATTGGATCCATCGACCAGTCATCGTGACTGTGTCTGAGTGTTGGGGCTCTGGGGGTCGAGAGTTACTTTCCAAGATAAGAATTTAACTAGATTTTCATCGAAGCTTTTTACTATCTGTTATTTATAGATATCTGTTTCATTGCGTATGTACCTACCTTAGGTTTGCCTTGGTTTAGTCTTATTTGTCACGGTGTTAATTGTTTGTAATCTTTATGCCTGCATTTTGTGTCTGTACCTTTTGGAAATAAATAAATAGATACATTATCTGCTACGCCTAACCACGGGCTCACACAAGGCATACATTATATGAACATTGGGCATGTGTGTTGCATTTCATAAACTAAACTAATATCCTAAAGTCAGACAGGTGTCAGTTGCGAATAGTCACATGTTTGGGAGTTTTCCTGGTGTGATAGTGGCGCCACCATATCACCTGAAACTGACTCATCTTGTATTAGGGCATTCGCCTGTCGCGTGCTAATTTATTTTATCTCTATGATACTACTGAATACCATTGGCTTTTTAATGCAACACCGCGTTCAAAGCGAGAGTGAATTGGTTCTTGCTGGGTAAGCACGCTCCACCCTAGACCGTAATGTCGTTTTACCATCAGGCGAATCACGGTAAAATGCAACTCATTCCTTGTTAAAAAAACATGCATTAATTATAATAAAACATCAAGAAATACTCTAAAAACTTTTTGTTTTTTTAACAATTAACATCGTGTATTGCAGTTGGCCCGCTTTGTAAAGCAGATTTCTATAAGCATACTAAGTGGTTTATAATTCTGAACATCAGAGTTGGTCACCGACATATACGTCGAGGCACTCGATTACTTTAATAAGAACACATTACTATTCATGCTTTACTGGTTTTGTCAATACAAAATAGTGTCTGAGATCACTTTCAACTTGACTGCTCATTACCTATATAATTATTATAATGAGCGTAACATTAGTTAATCTTCACATCTTTCAGGGAAGCACGCGCATGACTCACAGTTCTATGGAACAGTTCATGAAATCATCCGTGTACAGCTGAGGTGTACAGTATATACAGGGTTACAGAGTACCTACTTATATATACTTATTATATACTAAAGATTTTCGATCGAAATTATTTAAAATTAAATAAACTTTTTTTCTATTTATAGCAGACGGACCAAAACAAGAATTTATTTCTTAAGCCGCATACCGTAGTTGAATATGGTCATAATAAAATAAATCTCTGTCTGTATCTTTCTCTTTCAGACATAAAGAGTTTGTGATAAGTTTTATTTTTTTATGGGTTAATGATATAAATAATTAATTATTTATAATCGTTGCGCCTTGGTCACAAACGATTACATTGAAGATTATCATATTAATGTAATGGAGCCCGCTCTCAAAAGTGACACATTAGTTACACTATATAGTAACTCTGAAGAATATAAGCGAAGGTGCGCCTGAAACTGACACAGAACTGAACGTAGTTACCAAAACCTATTAGCAGTTTTTCAATACTTTCGTACGGTTGACTCATTCAAACTAGGCAAAGCGATTGCCTTTCTTTAATGGAACTAGTAGCTAATCGGGAAGATTTATAGTTAGTGGAAAACTTGTTTAGGTTAACAAGAGGCTTTTCGGTGAAATACGCGCTTTTATAAGGAGTGCTTTAGTTTCGAAGAAATTCTGTTAATATAGTCACGTGCCAGCATACTTATTAAAGTGTGCGATACGGCTTTTATGTCTATTACTTAGAAAAAGCCTTATTAAAATTAACAGAATTTAACTAAGTAATTGCTTTCATTTTTAATCCAGCTATCTTCAAAGTGAGAGTGAATCGGTTCTTATCGGATAAGCACGCTCCATCTTAGGCCATAGCCTTTGCTTACCATCAGGCAAACTATGGCCAAGTGCAAACCCATACTAGTTAAAAAAAATGCCGAGCACGCTGCCCTCTGGCAGTGGGCTGGAGCACTTAGACCATCTCTAAGCTTTTCTAAAGATTTTCTTAGTGCCCCTTTTTATTATTAGTTGGAAGGGATTTGTTATATACAGATTTCCTCTAGGTATGCAAACATAATATATATGATAGTAAGTATACCATGACGCTGGTGAATTTCCTATAAAATGAAAGCCGTATCGCACACTATAAAATAACTATAAAATTCATGATTAAATGCAATTACGTAAATGAGTTTTACAAATGTTTCCTGATACTTCCCAGATACTAGGCAGTTAGGCAGTTTTAGGTTTTATTATAAATAATCTTTCATTATTTACTTGTATATAATCAAAGTAAATAATATATTTCTAAATAAATATCCGATTAAATAAGTACCTGATGTAAAAGTTTAACTTAGGTACACGGGCCGCCCAATATTTATGGCTTTACTCACCAAAAACTTTAAATTTACCTTTTTACGAGTAAGTATATGCATACATAGAATAAATTTTATCAGCGAAGGGAATAACTACTTAACGTATCGCAGGTAAATTGGAGGACTTTACCAAATTATCGTAGTGAGAAGTGATTCAAGGTGGCGAGTTTAAGTGCCAACACAAGTGTATGACTCTTTAAGCTATTTATAACATTCATTGACTACGGAAATTAATCAGATCTGCTTTGTTGAGGACCAAAGTTTTTACCTTCTTAGTATTTTTAACCGACTTATAAAAGGAAGCTTTCGAATTACTTAAAATATTATATAAATAATTTTATGTAGACTACTTTAGATAGATAGATAGATATATCTTGAATTCACACCAAACAACAATAAAAACTTAGAGAAACTAAAACTAATTTAATGTACATTGGGCGGCCTTAGCTATCTTCAGAACCAATCAGTCCACACAAACGGTACCTGTATCAAATAACAATATTTTAAAGTATGATAATAGATAAACATTTATAGATAGAAACATGCAATTTTTATGTACACGTCATCATAACCTTTAGGTAAAACCAGTTTTACAAACAATTCAAAAGATTAAAATCTGACAAATATGGGCTTAATACGATTACAACGTCATAATAATATAATCGATCTACAGACATTAAGATTTTCAGACTAAGTATTATTGATTACAATAAAATTGACATACGTAGAATACTTGCAATGTGATAGCAGATACTACGCAGCTATATAAAATAGTCGTCATCCATTTGTTAAACAATGGTATATATATATGAATTCTAAATAATTTGTAAAAATAAACATTAAAAATCAAAGTCATAACCCTGCCAACCATAACACTGCAACGATAAATTCATGCCTGCCTATTGAAAATAGTAGTATTGAATTTTCCTAAATAGACGTGTACTTTAAAATTACACAACTGTATGAAGATCCGTATTTCCCAACGTCCCACATAACTACTGTACTGACGTAGCTAAATATCTCAGTTCGAAACTGTAACCAAGCATTTCTTCTTTCTCTTTACCTTATTCCATTATATGTGGTCGGCACAGAATGTTCTTCTTTTCCAATTCATTCTATCACTCGTCATCTCCGCGTTCACTCCTCTCGCCACTGACCTCCATTACTACTGCGTACTTGTACTGATGGAGATCAATGCCTCTCGCACACATATCCTCATTCACACAATTCATCCATGTCTGTCTAGGGTATCCTCTACCTACTATGCCACTTACCATCAGGCCCATACTCTTACGTATGACATTTTAGTCAAATTTAGCTATGTTTTGAGACGAGTGATGTGCAAGTAGTTAAATTTCTATATTGTGCTGTGGTGGTTTTTCCCGAAATCTGGCTTCACAGGACCTTTTCGGTACCTAGTGCAAGTTTTCGGGGTTACCTCACGTACCTGATACTTGACTGCACCTATCAAACTGTGTTCCCAATGAATGTACGAGTAAGACTAAGTACTTTTTATCAATAAAAAATTGAATTTGAATAATTTTACGTGTATCTTCTCTACGCATAACATGCTCATACCGTGATAATCACCCGCTTTTTAATTTGTCTGTCTCCGGAGCCAGATATCCAAGCCACGATAGACAAAATTACATAGACACCAACTATCAGTACTATCCAGCTAATTCATACTAATTATCATCTCAAATTTCCACATTTCACACCGCTACTACGGCGACCTCGTGCGTAGGTACTTTATGAATGAAATGCCTCGTTACGAGTTACGAGCTCTTTACTCCTGCATTTGAAATACAATCCTCTACCCACGCTGTTTAGGCTCACATTTCGCTTTATGCGGTTAACAGCAGAGACAAGTACCAGAGACATTCGAAAACCGCTCTAGTAAGCTCCATTACATAGTTGATAATATGTTGGTGAATTGGTAGAGTTAAGCCGTTTCGTTGTTAGATTTAAAACCACGTGGTGGAAGTGTGTGAGTGCCAATGTCATCGCTCTGGCAGCGGCCGGCGGCAGCGGCGTGTTATCACGAGGTCGGAAGTTTACCTGCAGATTGTAATAGGTCTATGTAGATAGCGTGACTGGCGAGCGACGAACCAAAGGTGTGTCTGTACAAAGGTCATATGTTTCTAAGCATGGTGTAATACGGTAATACTGATTATTCATAACATTGAGGTATTTATTTAGTAATATGACTATGAGTTAGTAAAAAACATTGAACTATAATATTACTAGCGTATAGTAATATCTCATTGGTAAAAAATAATATTTAGACAGGCAAGATAAATATTAAGATTATGTACTTAATTGATATTACTGTGTGGCAGCTAACTCTGTATACACATATCATTATATTTGGTTAGTAGTTAGCGGTAAAGATCCTTTTTGTAGGTATATCTAGGCATTTTGCTAGGAAATTAATCATATTTATTTCTCCTCTCGCCGACCCCCTTATCAGCTACCTAGTTGTGCCGTGTGACTCTCAAACTTCATTTGCAGTTGTCGCAAGTCACGGACGTACTCAGCTTTTCAAACAGTGCCTAGTGCAAAGGTTCCAGTTACATTGAAGAACCGATGTGAATGGTATGGAGGTCGATTAGACCCTGGATTATTTTATCCCGGATTAACACGACAGACCATTTCAGAGAATACTACTAGGTAATATCTTAGTCACATTGCATGTAGGCTCTACCTGCCAGCCCACTGCTGCTCCGAAGGTCTGTCAGCAGACACATGACAGGCACATGACAATGACTCGGGCGCGCGCCATCTTGCGTCAGATCGAGTGAAAGTAAAAGTTCTCGGAATGTGGCCAAATATCGGCCGTCGGGGACAGGAAAGGATGCTCAAGGTGGCCTAGATTCTATTGTTTGATGGACATGCAACTTTTGTAGTTTTTGCATCTTGTCTGATAAATGTTGAAAATGTAGTTTACAGTGTTATTTGGTGCAGTAGCTTCGGCTACTTTAACTTGTATATTTATTTACGTGTATTTACATGTTTTATATAATCGATAGATAGCGATAAACATTTGAACGTATCATTATGGGTCGTAGCATTGGCCATCAATCCAAAATAACATGCATAATCTATTAGTAACAGAATATTAGATTCATTCATGACTCTGGCCTCGTAACACAGCCTAACGGCTACCACGAGGTCAGAGGATTCCAAACATATTGTGACAATTTATTTGGTAAATAAATGATTTTGTATTTGTATTTTGTATTTTGCAATTAATCTGCAAACACGATTGCGCAATAGCCCGTAATAACAAAATGCTATATTTAGCATGTGTTATCTGTACGAAGCAGTGGTAAAATAACTGTGCGCTATATTGAGATTCAGCACGCGGTCGGTGGAATTTAACCGGCATTCTTGTATAACGTAATGTATGATAAGGAAAACTGTTTAAGAAGTTGGACTTTTAATGTGAAATTTATTTACCAAACTAATTAAAGAAAAATAAGGGTAAAACCATATTACTACTAACTACTATAGATTTAAAAAAAACACTTAGTAAAGGCCGAAAGATGGTCTAAATGTTCCAGCCCACTGCCAGAGGGCAGCGTGTCCAGTTTTCTTGAACTTAAGACAATGAATTTGAATTACCTAAACCCTTTTTGATAGATCAGTTGTTGGTTTCTTTTTAATATTTTGAAATTATATGGTGCCTTTTCTTTCCTAATTTTCTTTCTAATATAGCTTAGTGTAAAGATAATCTTTGTTTTTGTCAGACTTAACCAGTCCTGATTGTATTCTATTGCTCAGCTCATTCCAATTAAAAAAAACGATAGACTAGGAGTTAAAACAAGGAAATTGTGTTTAATGTTGAAGATAAAAGGTTCTCGATCTAAAGACTTAATTTTTTGTTTACAATAAAAACATGTCTCATACAAATAAATCACACACACTCACACATACATACACACACACACACACACACACACACACACACACACACATTCAAACCAATATTTTAATAGATAATAAAATGAATGTAATGACCACAAATTGTTCCTATAAAAAAAAAAACTTGCCTTCTTATTAACTATAAACCTACTATGTAACTGAATGAATGATTTATTTATTTATATTGTTCGTTAATTAAATAGTGATAATTTCATGAATTAAGATTTGTATTCTATATTATTTAAATTCAAAACACCTCATAATTACAAATGGACTAAAATGTACTAATTGAAATTGCTAAATATTTATGTAAATACTAAATAATATTATTAAGACTTTTTAAGGAATGTAGAAGACATAATCATGTTTAAAATATTTTGACAAATATCTTATGACATTCAAAAATTTATTTTTTACTTGTTCCTAACTGTATTAATGTAAGCAAGATCACTGGAAGGGACTAGCTAACATAGCACGGGTGTGCCCTCACCCAGTATGTTAGGTAGTAATTAAGAATTATTGTTACACTTATTCTGAATAAATGAAAATTTTGAAAATGTTTATTTTAGATGATTACTTGTCTGGTTGCTGACATGTTGCTGGGCAATTATACCTGACCTACCAGAGAAAAGTAGATACATATTTTACCTATTCAGAATATAATTTCTTGCTCACGCTCAGATCTTTTTTTTTACATTTTTTTATGAAGTATTTTTGGTTTACTGGTGTTACATTTATGCGAGGTAAGTAACAACCATTTTCATTTCAAACTTACCTCAATTGTATATTTTGTACATGGCCATTTGGATTTTTTATCTTTGTTATTCTTGTGTCGTGGGTACTAAATAACGGATATAATACTTTTATTATTTTTTGAAAATACATACTTATTATACATAGAAACGATATAGCTGCCAATTATGACTAAAATTTTTATTCAATGACAAACGTTCTACGTAGATATAGGTATGTTACATAGTGACTATGAATCAGGATGTTTTCATCTGCACTCCGTGACGATCTTTGTACTTTTCTGTCACTATCCAAACATGGTTTTTATGATGGTTTTACTTTACGCAGGACACGTAGTCACCTAGAATCGCATGTGCGCAAATCTCATTAAATATTTAACACTCCACATTTATGATAAAAACATGAACAAAGCCATAAAAACTAAAGAATCTAGTAAAATATTTGTTTTGTATAGTCTTGTTTATTTTCTATAATTTTCCATAATTGTGAAAGACGTAATAATTGTAAAGACGTTAAAGGATGCTTTGGTAAGTGATTTCTGCAATGGCGTTAAAATTTATAGCTTTTTCTACATTATTCAATAACTTAAGTAACTTTCTTGGTTTCAAATCCTGGTAAATTGTAGAACTGATGCTCGACTTCCTGGTCGCTGCGGAACATAATCTAGCGAAGAGAAGAGCGAATCGGTTCTTACTCTGCTCCATTATTAGACCGTAATGATTGCTTACCATTAGGCGAATTATGGTCATGTACAGACCCTTACATTGTAAAAAAATATTTGGAAATACGTAGTAAAAATACCATGGTCCGAACCAAATATATCCGCTAACACTGAACTCTGTCACATAACATTTCGATGAATAATTTGAATGGTAAAACTTAGCCTCGATCGTTGACCTTTGCAAATCACAGATTAGCAGAATTCGATGATATCATTCATAACTTTTTGAATACAGCTTACGAAATTGTCTACAGGAAAAATAGCTTAGAAAAGAGTTCACCTTGCTCTGAATTCTAA
This sequence comes from Macaria liturata, assembly GCA_964023185.1. Lineage (NCBI taxonomy): Eukaryota > Metazoa > Arthropoda > Insecta > Lepidoptera > Geometridae > Macaria > Macaria liturata. Next base: position 3,260,493 of record OZ026806.1, on the reverse strand, counting down.
CGGGTATTAAAAATGTAGGTATTCAAGATGCATTAAGACGGTGCTAATGCACTTTTGTTCTTTATTATCTTCTTCTGCTTTTGTTTTACATAACAGTAATTAATTGATATAGCTCAATGTTTTTTTCTAATGTTTTTCAGAACTTCAAATATTTCATGATTAACCCACGAAAACACCCAAATGGATTACCACTATTATACCGTCCAAAAACTGACCGCATTAACAGTTGCTTAAAAGATAGCTGAGTTTCGAGCGTTTTCTTCCTCTCTACTCTATTCTTACGGTTTCCGCAAAAAAATAAATCTATTTTTATTCCCTTTACTGAAGATAGAAAGCGTTAACACTTGACTGCTGATAGCAGCAGTTCAGCATGCTATAATCATCTCTAAGACGTATGTCTAGTTGTCTACTCTAGTATTCAAATGAGCGTACACCTTTAGCCTTGTTACTGGATGGTTAGCAAAGTGCGGTGATGATTTCATCATTGTCACACTATGTCACATAGTTTTTGTATATCATATGAACTAGTTCCGAGCCTCGCCCACTTCTCTGTTTGCTCTTCGCTCGTGACAGACCGTGACGCCGCGCACGTCATGAGCATGGTTTGTGAATTAACAGTTATTTTACGAGTAAGTATTTAGTTTTAAAATCATTTTTTTAAACACTCAAGTACATTTTGCAGTTACCTATTCTTATATGGAACTCTGTACTCGAATTGATACATTCCCACATTTCTGGAATCACACACCAATATGCTAGATAAATTAAAAAAACAATTTGCATACCTATAAGATATGCCAATACCTATAAGGATTTTAATTCGATGATCTCTCGGTGGGCATGCTTCTATAGAAAAGGTTATCTATTTTAATTTACATACCACCACCAATTATGTATAGGACCACGTGCGTCCGTTTAGAATATTGTAGAATGTAGGTATGTACATTGTACATATCTACATTATGTTTTTGTCTGATTATGTATTCAAACAAAACCACAAACTAAAACAAAAGACTGCTAGAGTGCTAAATAACTAACTAAAATTATTTAGTCTACATATCTAAATTTATAATAGTTTAATATAACATTGCGTAACAAACACATCATCATATATTCGATGACGAATTCCGCTGATAGTGTGGCTTATCTTGTAGGAATGTGTGAAAACTGCTCCGTCATTACTGGGGCGGCACGCGACTCGGGCGGAGATAGGAATAGATAAGTACCTAATTCACAAATATATCCATAATAATCCTTTATTATGGGCATTTTTGAGAATATGGCCAGTTTTTAAGAATGTTTATTATCATTGAAACAACTCATTTAATCTTTTTCTGCTTATCAAATGAGAGTGGCCAACTCTGGTGTCCAGAGTTTATCAAGTACTCATTTAATAATGTGCATACATAAATTCATTACTGGGAGCTGGATGTTAAGATACCACGTGAGGATTGAGTGCTTGAACTATATTTATATGGATCTTAAAGATTATCCAAGTTGTTTCTTTCGTTCTTCTCCTTTTGTCAATTATGAAACGTGGTTAATTACGTGTTATATTTTTTTAAATATTGATTGTACCCAAAGTAATAGATCTTATAACAAAAACTGTAGTGTATCTACTTTGCTATAACCAAGTTATACAAGGTGCATGTTTAATAGAAGTTAAGTAGTAGGTTTAGTATTTTATAAAATACATAAACTATAAACTGAAATCACTACTCACAATTGAAGACATAACGGTCTTCTGTTAGTGAAATCGTACCTCATAACTTATAGAAAAAAAACGATAGGTTATCTACCTGGGAACAAGTGGTGGGACTCATAATAATATGGTGTAACTTGCTTGAAATACTTTTACAGATATATTCTGAGCATGTCCAATCGTATTCAAACTTTATTTGCATAATACCTACATTACGAGTCATTGTTATACTTTAAGCGTTTACTCATTCTTAAAATCTTAATTTATCTACCTAAAAGTAAGAGCATATCAGTAGAGGAAACTCAACCAACCAGAAAAATATAATAACTGTCCACGATCCACGGTTATTTGATATTCAATTTTCAATTATTAAACAAAAAATTGGAACCAACGTTTATTAATAGACGTACATGTATATGTCGCAGACATTTTGTATGATTCCGCCGTTTACATACGGCGTCGTCAGTTTATAAACGCTTGCTGTTTTGTAAAATGCCGAAGGCAAAATGTATAATGCCTTGGCTACTCCTTGCTTCGCTCGTCGTCGCATGTGCGTGGTAGAAAGCAACCTAACGAACCTAATCTTACCTCCTGTGACAGACAAGTGACTTTATAATACTCCCATACCGGGATTAGAGTAAATTTGTAAAATCATAAGTTATAACGGATGCAAGATTTTGGACAAGCGTTTATAAACTGACGACGCCGTATGTACCTAAACGGCGGAATCATACAAAATGCCTGCTACATATACATGGCGTAACAGCGCTTTGCATATTTGCGAATACCCTTATAGTATATAGTTTCAAGTTATTATATTACATCCTAGGCTGCAGCAATGCTTAACATTAGGCAGACTGTAGTCAAATACATGTAACAATGCGAATATTGAGTTTATTGTCCAATAATGTGTAAAAAATCAATGGTTATGATTTCCAACATAGGTACATACTCTACATAACACTCTCCATGTGACCTCTATTTGCATAAAACAGTGTCGCTATTTCGATTTGCATAAATATATTTTGATGAATCTGAAACATGTTCCGACTTGTTCAGAGATAGCGGATGTCTCGGACAACTCCAAAACGTGAGCCATAAAGTTATTCAACCGTTTATCTATACATTTTCCTGTTATATATTTTCAATATCGTAATCACTACATAAAAGTAGCACAATATAAAAGTAGTAACAAAGCCGCTTCCCGCGCCTGCCTGCATATGTAAGTAGGTATGCTTAAATATTTAAAACTACACATTGAATTTGAAGCAGTTATTTAATAGATAGGTAAAGTGATTTAAGAGGAAAGTTTATTTTTATAATAACGCGCGCGAAGCCGTGGTCAACCTATCCCAAGTTTTGAATTGGACTCACGTGAAGTAATACCTAACTGTTGATAAGCAGACACTTGACCGTGAATTGAATAATTATATCTCGTTTTATAACAAAAAATGTAGGTATTTGCAACAACGATAACTCTGCTTGGTGACAAATTAAACTCATTCATAATTCCGAGAAAATCTGTTGCTGGGGAAACTTTAAATTGGGTTGGTAGATATTTAAAGTGTTACAACAAGATACAATATATAATAATATTTAAGTAAATACTTAATGATTTTGATTTAATTTGACCGAATTTAATTTATGATCGTATGGATATTTATGTTTGGTAAATTAGTTTTGGAACTCAAAATTTAACAGAAATAAGTTAATCCTGCAATAAATAATTTTCAGAGGATCACATTTACCTCTATAAATCGTATAATCTGCATATAAATTCTTACTTGTATCGGGACCTGGCCAAGCGTTTAGTGGAAATGACAGGTCTCCAGAATGCTGGTTGCTACTTTGCTCAAAAGGTGAGCATTGCTATACAACGCGGAAATGCCGCCAGCATTTTGGGGACGTTTCCTTCTAATTCAGGCATTTTAGATTAAGTATTTTAGTTTTAGAAGTACATAGTTTAAGTTTTTTATTCTATTGTTAGTATTTAGTTTTTTAAATTAGTTTTTAACAAAATGTAAGTTTTTGGAATAAATATGTATATAATTCTTATTAAAATATGTACATATACGAAAGTAATTTATCCATAAATATTTTATCTAGAGCCAACTTCAGGATTACTTAATTCTACTGATTTCGTCACCGCATCAGTTGATAACCTAGAGGTCAATTAATGAAGTTCCGAGAAAATTCTCGGTATTCTTGAAGTTTAAATAAATAACATAAATTACTGTTTCTTTATTGATAAGGTATAATATTCTTAAATTTATAAATATTAGGTAATACTTTATGTAGAACGTTTTAACACGACAGATTTGCTTCTGTGTGAAAGTATCGACAACTCTTTGAGCTATGAACTTGACATTACTCAAGAGAGTCATTCTTTTTTTCGAGTGTTTTTTTTTACAAGTAATGGGTTTGCACTTGACCATAATTCGCCTGATGGTAAGCAATCATTATGAGTGGAAACATTAGCACCATCTTACCAGTCTGTAGGGCTGCAGCGGTGGCAAATAATGCTAAGCTATACAAGAGACGCAAATATTCTAGCCTCGGTCGTCTACAGTTCATAAATGAGTCTTTTGGTCGAGGCACTGATACTGTCGGCGCCGGGACCCTACAATAGTTTCCAAAATATCTTAGAACGACTGCTTGATGTAACATGTGCCTAAAACTTTGGCTGTTGAGAACCAAGCGAATAAGGAAATTGGAATTATTTTTTGTCAAGGTTTCTTTCCATTACATCACATCGAACCACTATCAGAAAGTGATTTATTAATCAAAATAATTTCTGATAAGTGATGTGATCACAAAATTAGTTAAAATCCAAAACATGATTTATTGTTCCTATTAAATATCTGTGGTCGTTGGACTTAATACAGCCAATATAACACAGATCAACTATTACATTATACTAAAAAGTATGAAAAATAAATTACACTTTCACAATTTCGTAGCCTAGGACTTTTACGTAGCTCGTAGAGGATGCTACAGTACATGCTACGACGCTAAAAGCTACGAACTAAAGAAATGGTCACTATAAATTCCCTCGATTTATCCATACTGAAGAACGTTTTAACAATAATGAATATGATCTATAGGGAATATTAGTCAAAATGTGATAATATATACCTATATAATATGAATTACGAATTTTAATAGGAGGTATTGTAACTTCCTGAATTTTCTTTTCATAGACTGAACATGACGAAAGAAGTATTCTAATAATACTTTACAAAATATGCAATCTGCACTGCAGTGTGAAGTCGTCATGACATGTTTAAACCACAGGAAGTACGTAGTCGAAGACAAACAAACTCAATCATCGCTGGTATTTACTCATGACTGTTCAAATCAGTTAATCCTGCTTGATCCCGGAGAATGTTACTTTCTAAGAATTTAACGTGAATATGAACTATGATAGTAACTGTATAATGACGTCACAATTGCCGTATTATGACGTCAAATTACCGACCTTGTATCACGAGAGGGAACCGGTTCGTTAGCTCTTAAATCAGTTTGTTCCTTTGGTCTTTAAAGGTTTGCGCTGTTTATGATTGAACGAGAGGGTTTTGGAGAGGCCATGTTTTCAAGCACGATGATTTATTAATACTCCACCATTTTTTTTATCCCCCCTAAGCGAATCTTACATGGTTTATGCCTGTGTTACGACCCACCGCTGGGACCTACATATTAACGTGTCATCCGATACATGGAAGTGCCCAAATGAAATCCTGTTTTGATCACCTATCTATGAACTGACCGCGTTGACATTTGCCAGCAGCGAATCAAACCAAGACTAAGCGGTCTTAGCTTTATTAGCTAGCTGAATAAAATATCAAACTATGTAAACATAGTTAAAAAGCAAACTATCCAAGGTACCAAAAGAACTGCCCACACGTGGGCTGATTACTGCTCACATGACTGCACGAAATGGAACAATTTCACACACACACAAATTTGGGGTATGAGTAATGTACAGATGGCGCGGCTAAATAAACTTTATTGTAAGTTTATGTAGGAATACGTCAATTTACGGTACCCAAAGATATTTTTTTCATCCCTCTCTTTCCCTCACGGTACCTCACATCAGTCGTGGATATACTTCATTTTTTGATACAACATAATAACAACCCAGAATGGTCTCCATACTTAAAAAAATGAAATGGATTCAACTGACTTTGATTCCTGTTTAGAATTTAAGGCACTTCTGTAACTTAAAATGTAATTATACAAATGCCCTGTTCCTACGAATTTTCCTTAATTATCAGTTAAGTTACTTCAGCATAAAGTAGGTATGCATTAAAATAAATAATAATAAATATTTCAGGACATATCACACAGCGCCATCTAGCCCTATACTAAGCTTACGCTTGTATTATGGGTACTAGATAACGGATATAATACATATATACTTTTTATTTTGTAAATACATACTTATTATACATAGAAACGACCAGACTTAACACAAATAATTACAAATTTTAATATTCATAATTACTTGTGCCATGCGGGAATCGAACCCGCACTCCTAGATTAGAAGGCAGAGCCACTACCAACTAAGCTAACGGAGCAGTCGGTTGTCGCAGCAGTCGGTCATTAAGCACGCATGGTTGTTCCAAAAGTAGAAGAATTTTAAACTTACTCTATCAAAAGAAATATATGTAAGGGTACTGTTATCACATTCTATTGTTAGTTTTTTTTTTGTATTTGTATGTTTAAAACTCTTTCCTGGGACTTTTTGCATTTTATATTAGTTTTTTCATTCTCAGAATAAATATATAATAAGGAACTTTAGGTACACGTGAAAGATATCTTATAAGGCGTGATAGAACCTTTCACAATGATATTTACATTCCCTTGATGTCGTCGGCCGTCGACTGATAATTCCGATCGGGCACAAAAACCTTTCGATTTCGTTCAAGTTGTAACTTGTTCCAGTTGGGTTTTGAGTTTCAAAACCATTTAGTCAACTGGCACAGGACGGCGCTGTCGGCACGTACTGATAAATATAAACAATCTGATAAATATATTTACTGTAGGTGAATATTGATAATTTCATGAGAAATGAAAAAGGTCAATTGAGGTTAATTAAGGTTATGTTAAGCTCTAATTTATATTTCATTAAAAGCAAGTAGAGATAAAAAAAGTGTTCTTAATGTGAAAGTCATTTTTTTCTTATCTCAAAATCGAAACAATTATTTTCTACTTTAACCTATTTAATGAATCCAGGACAGATTGATATATTAGAGTTATATTGAAGGTGTCAATCATACACACATACCTACACACACGCGCCAACAAACCTCTGCATGTATAATATTGTCTATTGCGAAATGGGCTTCTTTCCAAAGTATTACAGCAGAAAAGTCAAGTAATCAGTGGAAACATATTCTACACTAACCAAGGTTCGCGCTTAATTTGCTTCACCTCTACTGCTACTAGTTGAATAGAGCACTAGTGGACGCCTGCGGCTTCGCTCCCATTATTTCGGAATAAAAAGTAGCCTATGATACTCCCAGGACCTCATACTACCACACCAAAAATCATGATGATCTGTTCAGCCGTTTTTGTGTTTATTTATTTATTTATTGTAGTTACATGCTGTACTTACAGACTATTTCACCAAAACATACAACATGGATTAGAAGAGATACTTTACAAATATACTTACATTATTATTAATTTTTTAGCAAAGGAATAACAAATTCGCTTACATAATTTAAATTTAAATTTAATTTAATTTGAACAAAATACATCAATTGTAGTATTGTGAGCTAGCAGAGCATTGAGCAGAGTAATAGCTTGCGCCGTAGGAGCGTGTTATGCGCGTTTAAATAAACAGACAAATAGTTAAACAGGCAAAACTACGAAAATCTGCTGAACGTGTTCTGTTATCGATTTAAAGTCTATCCATTTTTTTATATGTTCTATGTACAGATTTTTGACCCTCTTGGTACTTTATTAATGTATAGAAGATATAGATAGATAGATCTCCCACTACTCCTGAATCACTCCGCGTAGGCAGGAGTCCATCAGGCGGCCTATTTTGGTCTCCGAGACAGCGGGGCGACATCCATCACTCTACAACACCACTGCTGACATAATCAGTGCTTTATTGCTGTTCTCATAATATTGATTCTATTGCTTGTTTGTTGATGAATAGATTCATGTGTATTTGTGGATGCCTGCGGCTTCGCGAGCGGCGTTATGGAATGAAGACTACTCTAGATATATCTAGATAAGTACTACTGTAGGCTACGCTAGATATGGATAAGATAACAATAAGTTGTTTACAATAAGAATGTATCCTGTATCGGATTGAAATGTAAAAATGACATGCCAAATAAGACGTTGTTGTAATTACTGGTGAAATAAATAATCCGGCTCTATGTTACTTCAGGAACATCATACTATGCCCTCACAACAAAAATCATGATGATCTATTGCTCTGTTGCAGCTTGAAAGCGGAATATACAGACAACAAACATACTTTCACACATATATTATGTAAATAAAGGTAAGTACCTATTTATAGGTATCTATTTTGGTATGAAGAACGGCATTTTGAATGTTTTGGTGTGATAGCATATAATGGGTCAAAATACAGACTCTAAAGATCAAATGTTATTCATGGAGTTTCTAGTTCTTTAGACACTTGGTTTTATAGACAATATCAAAAACTTAACAACCGTGACTTAAAAACGAAACAAACATAAAAACTATTTTTTTTTACATTAAATTACATCTTCAAGCTATCGTTTTCAGCTTAAACCCTATTAGGTACAGAAAAAACGTAACATTCATCATTCCTATTCTTTATGTAGATCAATATCAAACTCCGATAAATCCGGATCACCCCGCCGTATACGCAAATCGCACCCACCGATCACATTTCGCACGGGTCTTGCCTTCTAGAAGACTCTGTTACATCCGTCATTATTTCAACGAAATCCGTTTCATGTTGCACCGTGCTTAGAGCCTAATCAGATGGACAGTTACCTGCGTCATTGAAGCAAGATCTTTTGTCTACCTGGGGAAAGTCCCAACTACATACCCAGAGGTGAGAATAGCCGAATATTGAGGAGATCAATAATTGGTCAGATAAGTAGATTACAGTAGATTGTACTAAGAGTCAGTCATTGGGAAATAAGGTCAATCAAGTTCTTATAGCTTTGTAGACTATAGATGTTTGTCCTTCCCTTTGTTGTGAAAGAGCAACAAATAACCGTAATTTTCGGGATAGCGCTAATAAGCCATCGTTAAAGGTACAAATGCAGTTTTTTTTACTGGTGAAGCGCTTGTCGGTATCACTAGTTCAAAATTCATATAAATAAAGACGACATGTTATAAATTCAAACCAACGACAGTTAGTGATGTCAATACATCATGGTTAGCTGATTCTTGAACAGTGTAGGTACCCGTATATACAGCAAAATAAACTGATAAATAAGTATTTACAACAAACCTAATCAGCATTAGGTCCTGGGTAATACGTTCGCAAAATATGTTTCGCTATCTTTGATTTATCAGTAATATCGTAGTGGGAATTCCGTTTGATTTGACGGCGAGACGCGGTACGTCAAAGTATCAAAGAAGGCTTTCACGATTCATCACACAAATACATGTAGTTCCGGCTGAGCGTCCGTCAGGCCTGTATATACGGGGAGGTACCTGACGATAAAAAGTGTACAACCTTCTTATTTCTAGTTCACGTTTGAAACATTGTTCAGTTAAATAGTTACCTCAAATTCCGCCTTTCCAAATGAATCAAAATGCAGGTACTGATCGGCACAATATAGGAAATGGTATGACTTTGGGGCCGTGGGGTCCGGGAGCCCGCACTATTTTCCAAAACATCTCGGAGCACTTGGTTGACGCGACGCGTGACCAAACTAGCTAGAGCCAGCAAAAGGCCAGCTTTTTCTGGCTCAACGTATCAGCATTGTCACCCAGCGTGGTAATGCGGCCAGTATGCTGGACACGCTGCCCTGTGGCAGTGGGCTGGAGCACTTAGACTAACTTAAGACTTTTCTAAAGATTTTCTAAGTGCCCCTTTTTTGTTGTAGTTAGAAGTAGTACCTATATTTAGTTATTCTTCCCTTGTATTTATATATTATTATTGTAAATAAACTATGATTCAAATAGTTAAATATGACCACAGTACCGCTAGTGGGTGTGTAACCAAGTGCTTAAATGTCTGACAGTCAAATTAAAAAAAATATGTGTTAAGTACATCATCAGGTGAAAAGACTAAGTCTTGCAACATAAACCTAACTACTGAGTATGTGACATTATACATATATGTATGTATGTAGATTACCAATCGATTAAATAAGCTATTTCATATCACTATCGTGAAACAATTAAATTTACAGCCTCGCGCATACTTTCCTACTGAAACATCCAAATAAGGCGGTGCTCGGTAACCGCATAATTCTGGCAAGTAGCTGGAATGCCGACGCAGTAGCTACGTAAATCACTTTTGACACAAACCGTTAACATTTTATTATATCTTTATGAATCAGAAGCCGCATTAAAAATACCGCACGTACGTTGATAGATGTCTAAATATTGACCGCTTGATAAAAATAAGACGGGCAACAATCTGAAAATATGTTGTAAATACGTGTATTACGAGAAATGGGAGCGTGAGTCAGCCACGCTGGAACACAGGCTGGAATCCAGGATACTTGGCCACGTCGCTGTGCTGGGGTGGATTATCAAAGGAGATTCGACAGATACAGTAGGTATATGTATAGAAGGCACACTTAGCTGCAATTCTATTCACAAAATGTTGCCTATAATATAAACATTATCAGATCAGGTTCTGTTGTTTTGTAATGAAAATGAAAATTGTATTACCTGTCTTGTTTTTACTTTCTAGGATAAACAAAAGGCTTTCATAACTATTTACATGAATAAGAAACCAAATTAGGCAAATAACGTCTAAAAGTCGTTCTTGGTCGAAGACGGGACTATTGCTAGTCTGTATTCCTATTATTTCTTGATATGTTAATGTTTTAGTAACCTTTTGTACGTTGTCTCTTTCCTAGCGCTCCAAGGTTGCCTGGAAGAATTTCTTTCTTATAAGACCGCGCAAAAGAGAGTAAGAATAAATTACTCACTATTGCTAACACAAACAGTTCAGTTTGAGCCAGGACAATTAAGCTCATGCCAAATCATTTGAATGAGGTAATTATTTCTGTGTGTAGGTAAGTTGCTTTCCTGTAACTAAAATTTTACAAAATCTTTTCATTGCTTTGCCATCACTATTTCCTATAAAACCCAATAAAATCGGTAAGATGATTGCATTGGCTGATAGAGAGGAGGCTTAGACCCCAGTTGATGAACACAATGGCTGATGATAAAATATGTTTCTTTGGTCGTAACTCGACCTTATGAGCCAGTCTTTACTTAACTTAGCATCATTACTAACTTACCGTATATATCTATGTGATTGACAAGATACAATCAGTCACGTCTCGCACGGAGGTGGGGTTGTGACGCTGCGCTCGCGCACGTCACGCCGAGTCACGCGCCCGCGCCGCCCGGATACCGCGCTAGTTTCCCGCTAACTGCGAGAAAAACCGCAGGAAGTAAGTGTGTAGATTTATATCACAAGGAAGTAAAGTACTTAAGAGGTTCAGTAAGTAAATACATATTAATAAATTAATGATAGGTACTTACCTACTATGCAACTGGTATTCCCCGGAGTAGGGAAAGTAAAACAATATTATATTTTCTGAAAGGAAAAATTTCAAACAAAGTTTTGAAAAAAGTTCAAACTAGGTATGTTAAAAAAATTACATACTGTTACTGTATTCGTAGTAAAAGTTGTAACTGGTATATTATATTACTCCCTCGAGCATCAATCAGCGGAGTTGACAAGTAATGAGCGAGTGGGACAACTATATCAAGAAAACCTAAGAGCGAAAGAGACAGGAATCGGATTTTGTCTTTGTCTAAATTTCACTTTTTGTTTCGTTGGTCATTACTCGGTAGCGCCCAACATGGCAGTTGCGTGAAAAATATTTTTGCTTTTATATGGTGATTACGAGTGCTAAGTGTGAAAAAACTTGATTTACATAGTGAATTATTGAAGAAAATTTCATAGAACATGGTGATTTGCTATGTAAAAGGCTGTAAGAGCCGTAGTGAACGGAAAGATGAAAATATATCCTTTCATACGTAAGTACGATACTTTTACGACAATGTGACTTGATTATGACTAATTTAGGAGCAATGAGAGCCCTGCTTTATTGAAACGCTATTTATATGGATTATAAATAGTAAAATAAGACTAAAAACATAAATTGTTTTTATGAGATTACTCGGCTAAATTTAAAGTATAGTAAACTGTTTTACTCGCAAAGCGTTTGTCAAACATAGTTGTCATTTTGCAGTATTTTGAATTTGATCGGGTTAAACGGTTTTTGGTGATACCAGTTTCGTTTTGGCAATTTACCCAAGAAATTAAGGCAAAATATTTTTTTATAAAGATGATTTGAGTCGAAATAGGCATAGCAAAATATAGGCATATCACTCTGCAAAGAAGCACTACAATAATGACAAAAAAAAAACATTTAGATTTTTTAATTATATACCACATATATATTTATTTTTATTTATATAGATTTCCGATGGATTTCCGATTTTTCAACACGTCCTGAGGATGCCACGTGGAGAGGCGAAACCCGTGTCGACGAGAATATCTTGCCGAAGGAGAACTACAAAACTTGAAGACACAAGGTACGGTGTTGGTAAGATCTTAAGAGCCACGGAGGCCACTTTGGTTAGGAGGAGAGGTGTGGCGGTAGTATATGGAGGTACACACCAAAAAACCATCAAGTTTGTTGTTTGAAGTCGGTTATGGAGCAGTCGCAGCGGAAAATCACTATATACATATTTTTTCCAGAGTTCCATAAATAAAGTACTCTGAATTGTAATGAAAAACAACGTAATCTGAATTTAAATAACAAAAAAAATTGTTAAGAAAAATACAAAAATAAAAGTTAAAAATGAAGTACATGAATTTAGATATTCCAAAGGAAAATTTCTGTTATTTGTAATATTCATGTACAGTTTTAGTTAAGACGTTTTGTAAATTTGTAGATATGTTTAAGTAGTTTTTTTTAATATTCTTACTTTAAACCAGAAAAAATATTAACAAATTATTTAAGTAGTTGGTTATTACTTTATTCTTTGTTTTTTCAATGTAAATAGTTTTCCTTGAAATAAATATACATATAGTTATTTTGTTTACAAATCCTACTTAGTATAATTTATTCCTGCTTAAAAGTTTATCGACATACTGTGTGTGCCATTTTTATATGAGTCCCTTTTTCAGGTGATAATAATGATTACGTACAACTTCTATACGTGTGTGTATGTGTGTAAGTATGAACAAAAGTAGGGGAATTTTTATGACTCTGGCAGCCCTGAGATTCTACGTCATTTGTCGTCGTCCCTTTCGGGTATACGCGCTTTTTCTGGTCCACAGGATTGAACGTCAAAGTATTACTCTATGGTTGTAATTGTGACACATATGAGTAAAATACCTACAGATTTTCAAACTGCGAACCATTGACGTTCAATCCTGTGGACCAGAAAAAGCGCGTATACCCGAAAGGGACGACGACAAATGACGTAGAATCTCAGGGCTGCCAGAGTCATAAAAATTCCCCTACTTTTGTTCATACTTACACACATACACACACGTATAAAAGTTGTACGTAATCATTATTATCACCTGAAAAAGGGACTCATATAAAAATGGCACACACAGTATGTCGATAAAATTTTAAGCAGGAATAAATTATACTAAGTAGGATTTGTAAACAAAATAACTATATGTATATTTATTTCAAGGAAAACTATTTACATTGAAAAAACAAAGAATAAAGTAATAACCAACTACTTAAATAATTTGTTAATATTTTTTCTGGTTTAAAGTAAGAATATTAAAAAAAACTACTTAAACATATCTACAAATTTACAAAACGTCTTAACTAAAACTGTACATGAATATTACAAATAACAGAAATTTTCCTTTGGAATATCTAAATTCATGTACTTCATTTTTAACTTTTATTTTTGTATTTTTCTTAACAATTTTTTTTGTTATTTAAATTCAGATTACGTTGTTTTTCATTACAATTCAGAGTACTTTATTTATGGAACTCTGGAAAAAATATGTATATAGTGATTTTCCGCTGCGACTGCTCCATAACCGACTTCAAACAACAAACTTGATGGTTTTTTGGTGTGTTCCTCCATATACTACCGCCACACCTCTCCTCCTAACCAAAGTGGCCTCCGTGGCTCTTAAGATCTTACCAACACCGTACCTTGTGTCTTCAAGTTTTGTAGTTCTCCTTCGGCAAGATATTCTCGTCGACACGGGTTTCGCCTCTCCACGTGGCATCCTCAGGACGTGTTGAAAAATCGGAAATCCATCGGAAATCTATATAAATAAAAATAAATATATATGTGGTATATAATTAAAAAATCTAAATGTTTTTTTTTGTCATTATTGTAGTGCTTCTTTGCAGAGTGATATGCCTATATTTTGCTATGTCTATTTCGACTCAAATCATCTTTATAAAAAAATATTTTGCCTTAATTTCTTGGGTAAATTGCCAAAACGAAACTGGTATCACCAAAAACCGTTTAACCCGATCAAATTCAAAATACTGCAAAATGACAACTATGTTTGACAAACGCTTTGCGAGTAAAACAGTTTACTATACTCTAAATTTAGCCGAGTAATCTCATAAAAACAATTCATGTTTTTAGTCTTATTTTACTATTTATAATCCATATAAATAGCGTTTCAATAAAGCAGGGCTCTCATTGCTCCTAAATTAGTCATAATCAAGTCACATTGTCGTAAAAGTATCGTACTTACGTATGAAAGGATATATTTTCATCTTTCCGTTCACTACGGCTTTTACAGCCTTTTACATAGCAAATCACCATGTTCTATGAAATTTTCTTCAATAATTCACTATGTAAATCAAGTTTTTTCACACTTAGCACTCGTAATCACCATATAAAAGCAAAAATATTTTTCACGCAACTGCCATGTTGGGCGCTACCGAGTAATGACCAACGAAACAAAAAGTGAAATTTAGACAAAGACAAAATCCGATTCCTGTCTCTTTCGCTCTTAGGTTTTCTAGATATAGTTGTCCCACTCGCTCATTACTTGTCAACTCCGCTGATTGATGCTCGAGGCTGCGAACTCATAATACCGAACTTTATCGTATCAAACTCGTTGCACAGATTTTTAGAAAAAATGCCAACCACGTGGAAACCTCCTTCGTTAGTACTTCAATCACAAAGCTTTGAAGTCTTTTTGAAGTCCATGCTTGTTGGGCGCGCGCGGGGGCGATGTGGCCCGATCGTTGTTCTGTGACTTCAACGTTCTGCAGCACGCGATCTACAAAAAAAGAAAAAGTTTGGTGCCTGTAACTTTTTTTAAATCATAAAGTGGATTGCTATGACATTTCTAACAGGATGTATACCAGCTAAATTAACAACTTAATGTAATTATTTCTTATCAATGGGAATTAATAAGAAATTATAAAAGTAAAAGCTTATTTGCACGGTATCTACAATAATATAATACAGAGTCCTAAAATTATGAAAATAATGAATATTATCTATATTCGTTTAAGGCTACTAATTTTAAAAAGTTTAATATATATGTTGCCAGGTGTAGTTATATTCTTAAATGAATAGTAATTTGACACAAATAGAATAATGATAATGATGTTTTTCTGTAATGTACAGTTATTTCTCGTGGTAAAGAATTTATTTATGAAGTTATCATTTTAATTTTGTATTTTTTGTAATTGAGAGTTCTTTTACAAACTGTATATGAAGACTTGATTCTAAAGACACATGGTAGGTGGTATGGTCAGTAAACGTTTAGAATTTTTCACAAATATTTGAGATTTTACTGAATAGGTTCTTGACCCTATGCTGAACCTAGAGTACTAGATCCTGGCATTTTGCTTTAGACTTAGGTCCATTCATTAGGTCCATTCCTGGTATATTATTTTACTCTATGCTTAGGTCCAATGTAAGTGTTTGATTATTCTTTAAGAAATTAGGTAAATAGTAGAAATATATAATTTTGCAGTGGCAATTATTTTGAGTGCTTGCTTACACGTCAAGTCAAATGGTTTCTGCCAGCGATTTTCAATAAAATGTTCAATATTTATCGCTAAAAAGCCATCTTACTTTAATTATTTTATAATAACAATTAATACATAATACAAATAAAAGTGCCGCCAGTGTCAGCAGTACATTTAACATTCCCTAGGCTTAGAAAACTAATGTTATAGAGCACCTGTAAGCTTATCAGAAAATGGGTGAGTGGATTTTCCGTCATAAAACTATAAAAATTGGCACAATTACAGAGTGATTAAGTTTCGTTTATTGTCGTGTTCAAGGTGGACTATTCAGCTACTTCCGTGGGTTGCTAGGCGCAAGGGAGATGAGGATTTTGATCCTCGGTTTGGACGGCGCCGGGAAGACCACTATATTGTACAAACTGCAAGTCGGAGAAGTTGTTACCACTATTCCTACTATCGGCTTCAACGTGGAACAAGTCACTTACAAAAATCTAAAGTTCCAAGTGTGGGATCTTGGAGGACAGACTAGCATTAGGTATGTAAATATGTGTGACCACAGCAGACAGGTTATGTGTCTCTTTGACATAACACAGTCAATAGCCATGTTAATTACTTGGTGAATAAGTGCATGTATAGAGCAATAAACTGAGTACTCAAATAGGTGGGCATTAATCTACAAAGTTTGTAATACAGTAGTACTTGCTTGTTGGGATGTAGGTACATCTCTTACATTTATTACTGTCAATACTTAATATATATCATATACCTATATATGATATATCAACATATCAGATAGCAGAGTTTTACCTATAAAACTGCTTACATTATATATTTTCTGTGTAACACAGTGAAACCTGCTAATATGTTATGTGTTGTTTAGTAAAAGTTAACTGTCCTATATAGATATAGACAAAAAAATTAATTGCATAACATTGGAACATGACCTGTCCACCCACCATGTTCACCTACTGGTGGGTTCAACAGTATTTGGCACTCCCCTTCCATTTATCACAGTAGAGATTGGAACAAGTTAAACAATATCAAATGATTAAATTGTGTTAACAGGCTAGTACTTACTCTAATTATGTCAAAAATTTGTAGAGCAAATTTTGAGTGTGGTTCCATCATCAGATCATCATATCAAATGATTAAAACCTATTTCTTTCGGCATTGACTTCAAGTACAAATACAAATACCACCTATGACACTTTACAGCTGTGTAGTGTTCTAAAGTTTTATTCCAAATCAGCACACTATGTATCTGACTGATGACTGAATGACTCTGGCCTCGTTACACAGCCTAACGGCTACCACGAGGTCAGAGGATTCCCAACATATTGTGACAATTTATTTGGCAAATAAATGATTTTGTATTTTTTTGTATGTTTAGATTTGTAAAGAAAGTCACATATTTAGAAATTCAGTTAGTGAGAAACTTATTTTGATTTAATGCTCACCAAATGTACTAGCCTACTTATGTCTTATTATTTCATAAAACAGAATGACTAATGGTAGGTATCTTTGTATTTTTCAGGCCATACTGGCGATGTTACTATGGAAACACAGATGCAATAATATATGTAGTAGACTCTGCAGACAGAGATCGAATAGGAATATCTAAAGATGAACTAGTGCACATGTTAAGGGTAAGATTATATTATTAATTTATTTCTTACTGTATTTACATAAATAAAAATTCCATTAATACTAATTTGAAGAATATTTGGTACCAGAAGAAGCTTGTTTTGATCCCACATCAATTCAAAATAGTTACTTAATAGTCTATGTGATAATCCATCTAATCTACATCCATACCAGATTCAAATAGAATCAGTTTTATCTGTTCCAGAGTGAACAAAGAACCAACATTTAAATAAATATAAATAAATAAATAATCCGGGACATATCACACAGCGCCATCTAGCCCCACACTAAGCAAACGCTTGTGTCGTGGGTACTTGATAACGGATATAATACTTATATACTTTTATTTTGTAAATATATACTTATTATACATAGAAACGACCAGACTCAACACAAGTAATTATAAATTTTTAAAGGTCATAATTACTTGTGTCATGGGGGAATCGAACCCGCAGCCTCTAGATTAGAAGGCAGAGCCACTACCAACTAAGCTAACGGGCCAGTCCATTTAAAAAACTTTTGTCTGTATATTATTTGTGTGATTTAATATCCTGTTTAATAAGCCTAGTTTAATTAAAACTTGTGGTAAAGCTACTATCTAAATTGTAGCATGATTGATATGAGGATTTCAATAATTGCGACGTTAAAAAAAAACTCACACACTGTCAACCTAACAAATTCCAGGAAGAAGAGCTAGCAAACGCCATCCTAGTAGTTCTAGCCAACAAGCAGGACATGGCGGGATGCCTGACGGTGGCGGAGGTGCACCAGGCGCTAGGGCTGGACGCGCTGCGAGACCGCACCTTCCAGATCTTCAAGACCAGCGCTGTACGCGGGGAGGGGCTCGACCAGGCCATGGACTGGCTCTCCAACGCACTGCAGGCTCGGAAATAACACTACAATAGGGTGAGCACAGATCCTTGTCGGGATAGTTTTGTTAGTATTATTTTGTAACATGGAATAGACATGCAGCATGTCTGACGTTCAGCAACTGTAGTCTACACTTTTGTAGTTAGTGATATGTTGGCACCTGGCCATGATTACCAAAGTTAATGAATAGGTGATTGGTGTCAAAAAGACATAATGCATTTACATCTGGGTGCTTCCTTGGATCTAGCTGTCTGCTGCTAACTCTCATCACCACTGTAAGCCACAGTCATTAAAACTTACTTGACAAAAACATTTCTAGTTCTCAGTAATAAATATGTAGCCAAAGAATATGGATAAGTTTAAATGATGCATCATATCTTATTTCACTTTTACTTTATTAGACTCATGTTTAATACATCCTGCCTGATGTTAGGCACCACATAGAATAGGAATAGGCCGGTGCTATGTGGCAATTTAAATGCTCATACCAAGTTAAGTTGGCAGTCGTTAAGCCATGTCAGAGGTCGTTAGGGTGGTTTGAAAACTCTCGACATCAGAGTTGGCCACTCTCATTTGATAAGAAAAATTAATGCTTATACCAAGTGACATTAAAAAATTTTCAACAATTGTTCTGCTAAAAATTGTGAATGGTTTAGGTACTGTACTATTATTTAATGTTAGCAACATTTTCCACAAAGTTACTAAACATAATGTTATTCATTGGCAACACTTGTGCAACTATAAATTTGTATTACAAATAGGAAATTAACACATATTAATTGATTGTGTATAGTTACATAGTAGAAATAAAATACTGCATTTACAAGGAAAACCTTTCAAAATATCTCTACAATCTACTCCTTGCTAAATATATCTGTAATTAACTTACCACTTCATTTCCTTGTACTAGATATCACTAACACAATTTTAATGGATATTTTATCTCGTTTTCAGGTTGTATTGAATTGGTTGAGATATTTATCGGCGTGAAGGAAGATAGTTGGATATAAAAATAGCCATCTGTGAACGCCATTAGTTTAGTACTTAGCTACGACACATCGAACGTGACACGGTAAGGCCCTGCACTGTGGCTAGCACTAACCCTGAATTGATATTACAAAAAAAATATACAATGAATTATGTGAAAATGAATTTTATGTGCATGCAATATGATCTTAGTATTAGAGTTGAGTAGATATGATCTGATATGATTATTTGCAGTTGCAATTATTTTATTACTGTTAGAAGGAGGTTTGCAAAATTACAATGTTTACATTGCATTGTATGTTGCAAATGACTTACATTCATCTTGAAAGATGAATGTGACAGTGCCCAACTCTTCAATATCACCTTGATAATATTTTTTTGAAATGATTCAATTTGAATGCGAGACTTGCGCTCGATTATGGACTTTATTTCTGCAGGATACAGTATAAAGTTGTCAAGCAAGTTAAGCAATAATAATCAAATTGATCCATTTATCTTAGTCATATTCAATCTTTTAGAGTTGGCTCTAGCTTCCCTCTTAAATCTAAACCTGGAATTTCTGTAATTAATGTTATATGATTTATATACAGGCGCAATATAAAATTGAACAATGACATGCATCTTTCTTCCCCATTAATATGCATATACGTCTCTAGTACTGGTATGACAAAGAATTTTAATTGAAGCCCTTTGCTCGATCTTCCAAATGGTGTTTGCAGAAGCAATAATTAGTTGTAATTTGATGGGAGAACACCATTTAACTTGTATGTGGGCACAGATATCGACATTATTGGTGTGATTTAAATTGATAGTGTTGACTGTTGACTTTCTAATGTCTTACAAAGTAATGGCTGTCAAAAACTACTCCACTTTTTATCATGTATACATACCTATGTGTATATCTATCTATTACGTGTACATAATGTTTTGTTATTTAAATGCTATTTTGTGCGTTATATCAAAGTATTATGATTTATTTTCCATCCTTAGGGTTTTGAAAATACAAATATGGCATTGCTCTGTCACGTTCGATAATATTGTAGCGATTCGTGGTCGGCGATACTGATAGTCAAGTATTTTTATATTTTAGTTTTATGATAAATTATTTTCGTTTATTAGATTATATTTACATATAATTTTCCTGTTTCACACTTAACTCTATTATCTGATTGACGTAATGTTGAGCACAATTTGCTTGTTATACGAGTTACTTTAAATAATGAATTGTGAATGTAAAAATATACCTAATGAGAGACTTAAACATTTTGATACATGATAACAGTGTTAATTTGTAAATATCAAATGACATTGAAATTATACCAGTTTGTACTTTTACCAAGAATGATTCAACTTCGTCGACCACGGAGTTTTATGTAAAATATTAAAATAAATAATAAATTAAAATGTTCTGTAGGGTGAACGAAGATGGATGTACCTATTACATAAGTTATTATAATTACATTTAATGATTAATTAATATATATTTTGTATCAGTGACATTCACCAAGCTATTATTTATATTATATTGCGGTAAAAGAGGAGACTTCGTTCCAAATACAATATCATGTATGAAACTCATTCTTTTATTATAAAGTAGTAGCTTTTAAAGGGATAAAATTAGTCTTAGAGGTCTATAATAAAACGTTATTAATTAAAACCACCGTATCTGCTATGGACTTATATTTTATTATATAAATTTCTAGAAATGT
Organism: Macaria liturata; assembly: GCA_964023185.1. Taxonomy (NCBI): domain Eukaryota; kingdom Metazoa; phylum Arthropoda; class Insecta; order Lepidoptera; family Geometridae; genus Macaria; species Macaria liturata. Next base: position 3,239,434 of record OZ026806.1, on the reverse strand, counting down.
ACATTCTGATTACAAATCTGACTAAGTAGGTAAGAAAATTACAATCATTTGCGTATGGTATATGTAGATCATGAAATTTCTTCCTTTTATTTCTTGAAACTATTTAACACGGATGCCTGAGCTTCTCCGATGCAATGTCGGTGCATTTTATCCTACGAGAGGTGACCGAAAACAATAAGAGCACCGTTTGTCTTCACTTTACCAAATAGAAAACAAAAATGGCGGACGCGACCAATCGCTGCACGTAGCTGCGAATCGACGCGCTATGATTGGTTGCATAAGCCGCCATGTTTGCTTACATAATTATTAGGTTAGATATTTTTCAATATGGTTACGTTAACTCCTCTTTAACTATTTTAGTGCTAATGGCACAATCTATTTTGGAGTAACAAATAATTTGCATGTAGTTGAGAATTAACATGGATGTTTGGAGCGTCGTTTGAATATGTCCATCAAGACGCTCTGTGTACAACAGGGGTACCTGCGCTTGTCGGGGGCTATGTCCTGGCACCGGATCACGGGGCACGTGCACTGAATGTTCTGCACCAGCAGGGCGGTGCCGCCCGCGAACAGGGTGAGGCCGAGAATGATCTTCAGCCAGCCCAGGATGCCGCGCCCGGCTGAGGGACAAACAAATAGAAATATACATACATATATACTTTATATATATAATAAATAGACTTTTAATACACCTTCTATTTTTGAAGTACTGATTTAGTAAGCTTAGACTATAATTACGACATATTCATATTCATTGACTCTCAAGGAAGAAGAGAAATTGCTCGTGGCGGAAATCATGCGTAAGATTCTGGGTCCAACTCAGGGGCAGGATGGTAGCTTGAGGTTGAGGAAAAATCTGGAGATTGAAAAGCTGGTGGGTGAGCCGAATATTATGGGAGAGACGAAGGCCCATCGACTTTGCTGGCTGGGGCACTTAGTATGAGGATGGGAGATGATCGTAGCGTGAAGCCTATCTCGGGTGTCCCGAGTGGCCGCCGACCTGTCGGACGGCCGAGGTGGTATCGCTGGAAGGACGCCGTGGAGTCAGATCTGCGCGAACTTCAAGTTGTTGACTGGCGGGAAGCGGCTCAAGACCGGGACCGGTGGCGAACTCTTGTATCGGAGGCCAAGACTCACTTCGGCTCGCTGCGCCAGCGGAGCTCTGATTGTGTAGATTTACCTGCCTACAACTACTCATGAGTATTTTTTTGAAGTGTGGCTACTGTACTGTACCTAACTAGAGATATATTTAAATTTAAAAACAAAATCTTTAATTAATGTAGTAGACCTAAAGTGAGACAGATCTAAAATACCTATATTAGACATAATATCTGTCGTGTATCTCTCGAGTTACCTAAATTACGAACAAACTACATTAATGAAAGGCAATTCGGCTAAATACGGCCGAAGCCAATTATTTTCGATTCTAAAACTTCGCGTTGACTAGCACATAACAAAAAAAAACACGATATCTGCTATGGATTTATTTACCACCCTTTACAGTTCAAGTTATCGATAAACTTTCACTTAGATTCTTCCCATTTCCATTTCCAGTTACACCGTTGCTATAATTTCCTTCACTGAAAATTTTCACTGTATCTCTCAAAAGTTTATCATTATTCATGTACTGCTTGGGTCAGGTTTCTTTAAATTAGTGTCGCAATTCATCGGCAGCGTGGGTCGGGTTCTGGCTCGGGAGCGGGTGCCATGAGCTCGTCGATCTTGTCCCGTATGCTCTGGTACAGGGTGTCCAGCTCCTCGCTGAGGCAGGGCCACTTGCGCTTCTCCCGCGGAATGTCGGAGCAGTGCACGCGCGTCGGGCACGAGCATTGGATGGACTGCACGAGGCAAGTGGTCGCGCCAGCTATTAGCGTCAGCCCCAGAATTATCATGAGCCATCCCAGCGGGCCTCGTCTCGCTGAGAAACAAAACAATTCAATCTTAGTATTGCACTGGAAGGCTCGAAGCAGCGATACTCCTAGCTACGACGAGGACCCGCCAGGGCCTGCGAGGGTGTTCCACCTTCTTGGTAAGCGAGCCAACCTTCGTAGAGGCTCGTGGCTCTCACCTCCTGGGAGCTTCATAGTCGAATATACGCATTGTATGTAGGTATCTACACAACACTCCCGAAGAAACAAAACGGGCAACCAAATAAAAATCATGGTTACGCGGAATAGTTTGTAATGCTCATTATAACTTATGATAAATAGTGTGGTATAGGTGTGTCACAAATTTGTTAATTAGGTGATCACTAAAGTTGGGTTGTGATACATTTTTGCACAAACATTTTTTACGCCAGTCTGTACCTACATAGGTCCTATCCATAGTTTACCTACTCGTAATAAAATCATTACGAGTGCCTATTCGTCATTATTTAGTTGGTACGTGTACACTGTTCTAAAAAACTAAACTTATGTAGCCCTATAATTTGTTGTAATCAGTTATCTACTTACGCCTAGGTCTGCGGCCCGGCGGTGATGACACGGCAGGTTTGGGCTTCGGACCCATGATAGCACCCGCTCCCGACCACTCGACTCAAACTTGTAAAGTTACCAAGGGTGTTCAAATCGAGATCCAAAAAGTTTGAAATCAACTCAGGATTGCTTTGAAAATCCATAGCATTGGATATTTATGCGCATTTTTTGTAAAAAAGAAAATATATTTTTGTACTTTTTAGTTTTGAATTTTTGTTTAAAAATGTGACAGATGAGAAGACAGAAGAAATGTCAGAAATCTTGACTTTCATAGAGCATGCACTTAGATTTTTAGCAAGTAAAAGAGGTGGTTGCTCCTTTTATCCAAGGTTTGACTATGCAATCACTGCAAGAAGATTGAGGTAAGAAGTTCCCATTTAATACAAAGAAGTTATTGTTCTCTGATGACCCTTTAATAGTCTGTTTCTATCTTATCATTCTGTCAAATAAAATTGTCAGTAACAGTTTCTTCAAAATGTTAAAGTTTTAAAGTTAATTTGTAAATCATGCAATAAAATGTTTAAATTTTCAGTTTGCTCTGGCGTTGTGAAATAAGTACAAAAATCATCTGCAATGTCGGATAGGGATAAATTGAAAGAATATCTTCCAATAATAGGTAAGTTTGTGTTTCTTCTAAAACAACCATTACAAAATTTGCATGTGTAATGATAGTGATTAAAAGAAGTTTGGTTTTTACGTGGGACAGGGTCAGGTTTGACTGCAGCCCGCTAGGGTGTAACACGCACTTATATACACGTGACTTATTTATCTTATATACAGTGTACTTTTACGTATTAAAATTAACTTACCTACCTACAAATTGCGTGCACCCTCTGATTATAAAACTAGTTTAGCGACTTGCGTTTGTCACAACCCTTAAATTATACCCTTATTGAAATGATTGGTTTGGTTGCTTTTAACGAATAGGCGTTAAGGCAGAGCCTGTTTCAAACAGTGGGACAAAACTGACTACGGTTGATGATGATATAAAAGGGGCCTTCGAAGCAGTGGGGCAAAACTTTAGAGATAATTTAAACAATAACTGTCCCCCATCATCAAATAAAACAAGCATCATTGTCCATTGAACCCTGTACCACTCGATCAAACCATGACAATAATGACCCCTCTCCGTGTCATTGGATGGTCGCCCCATTTCTCGCGGGAATTCTCTCCGCATGACGTGGCGTGTGGTCACTGCACTGCACCAAATAAATATCAGCTTGATTTGTTATATAGGTTCTATTACTAGGAGTTGTAAGTGTTGCATCTATGCATAAGTTGTGGTGACCGCTTATCATCAGGTAGTCCGTCTTTTTGCCAATTAAATAACATACTATGAACGCTACGCTACATAATGTGTTGCCGCTTATATATGTCCCAATCCCGATATAAAGGCTTCGCCACTAAGCTCGCGTCTATAAAAACAACATTCAACCGAATTGAGAACTTCCACCTTTTTTAATCGGTTAAAAAGGAAGAATATAAATAGAACACTACAACTGCAAAAAAACACAAAAGATAAAACTAGGCTTTAAAACGGCTTGTTGCAAAAGTTAATTATAACATTAAACTTATATTGACAAAAACTTGTGTGTTAGGTAATAAGTCAAAGTTATTTATTGGTAAGTAATTCTTATTTACATAGGTACATGTCATTGAACGATTGAATATGAGTTTTTTTGTTAAGTACCTACTACTTCGCGTTCAATGATTCAAACAAGTGAACTGCTTCATATGAAATTAAATTTGGAGATAGAGCCGAATTTGAACTAACTCGTCATAAGTATAGGTACTTAGTACATACTTACTTTAATCCAGAATGAGAGCAAGTATGGCCTCGGACCGACGTTAGGAAAAAAAACAGTTAAATACTTATTTGTCCCCTTTGATGGTGAATTCCCTTGACATGACGTGTCGACCGGTCCACATTCTCCCGTGTCTCGTAAACATGACTTATTTGAGGTAATTAGGTAGGAATACTGTTAAGGCAATAAATGACATTTTGGACAAGTTTGGCGAAAGTGAACCAAGGGATTAAATCCCAGAGTTGCAGAACCGTCTTCGGCATATTTTAATATTCGTAGCTGAAGTTGTTAGTTACCATAATATAGTTTGTTACTACATAGGCAATCGTGTTTTGAATAGATTTTATTCTTCTATCACGCCGCAAATTAATATATGTTCGGTGTTTCGGCCATGGATCAGAGGCAAACTATCTTTTGATATGAATGTAGTTCATACCTATAGGATCCTGATAATGACATACTTAGGTTGTATATTGAAACATGGTTTATTACAAATAGTCACTTGAAAAAAGCGATCTCTTCTAAAAAAAGATAAACAGGGGTGCACCTGGATTCAATCTGCACAGGACCGGGACGAGTGGCGTACTAGAAGAGAGGCCTATGCTCTGCAGTAGCCGATAACGGACTAACGATGATGATGATCTCTTCTAGTTTGCCAATCTGACAAAGTTTAAGTACAAGTACAATGTGTATGGTAAACGAGGTTTTTTAAATACTTTTTGTATATTTCAGGCGGTGTACTGATCGGTGTGGGTATATTGGCTATCCTGTACAAACTGTTCGGAGGCAAGAACGAAGGCTGGCCGTGTCCTGCGGTGGCCAAGGCACACTACGACCAGTTGGAGAGATGTAAACCTTGCAAGAAGGTAGAGGACCCTTGCGGCGGAAGATAGCAAGAAAATAAGTTTTGTGAACAGTGATATTGTTATAAAGATTTTGGCCGCATTGAGTTCTTTTGCTGTATCAGTTACTTTATTTATGCTAATGGAGGATGGAGGTAAGCTTTTTGAACTGTTTAATCTATGTAAAGCGACGGGTGATATTGTCTCATGGATAACTTTTACGTTTAACGTTTGTTTAACAATATATCAATATAGATAGTCAAAGTGGGTAGATGACTAATACTCATTTGTTGAAAATGTTTGTTACACTGTGTCCATATACTCGTAATGAGTTTTTCTCGATATTGCGGTTAGAATAGAATAGAAAATTCTTTATTGCAACACACGATAATAATTACAAAGAAGAAAAAAACAATACTTATATATACTAGTGCCACAAGTAACGGCCTTATTCCTAAAAGCAATCTCTTCCAGGTAACCATTGGATGGAAAGGAATAAATAAGAGATTACGTGACATGGTAATGGTATACAATAAAAGGAGAAAAGATTAGATTAAAAATACATACTACAAACCTACTTAATAAACTATACAATATAAATCATACACCGCACCGGTTGAACGGTTTACAAATTTTGACAGATGACTTTGCTACTAATGTGCTGACATCTCCAGCGTCAGAATAAGCTAATATGTAGTCGTCGTTACGCTACGCGGCTGAATCTATCCACAGTACCTACGAATGTTTCATGATTGAGATGTCATATAAATGTCTTTAGGTAGCTCTCAGCATCCCAGCACCTACTTTACGTTGGTCCAGTATTAGAAGTCCATGGAAATGGTTACAAAACAGTAGTGATTTATCTCGCTCGGCACCTACCTACGGCAGGTGGAGCCACTTGGGCCTTAAGGCGGCCCGCTACGGTCCACTATACACCGAATTTGGACAAATATGTAGAGAACCCTGCGAGGCATGTCTTGTACGAAATAGCTGATGGGCTGGCGTTCCATATCCAAAAGTCACAAATAGATTTCTCCGCTCGTAGGTTTTGGGTCGTGTGTGAGTGGGCTAAGGTGTGTTTTGGGGTGTGTGTGTAAGTTTGGGGCCGGAGCGCGGGCGGGGGGCTGTCGGACTGGTTGCGCGAGCGACGACCGCAGCCTGCGCCGGTACACTGCCGCACTTAATCCCACAATTAAAACCCCACGTGCTCGCGGTATCTTGATGGAAAGGAATTCACTTTTGAACCCAGGTCGATCTTTCATCTGGATCGGATGCTCGTTTTGCGTGATATTCGAAAGTGAAAAATACTTTCCTTATTTTTTAATCGGATTTTTCATCGCTCCATCATTAATTATTCATTTGTGAATGTTGCTGTCAATTTTCCAGTTTATTTACTGACAGGTTTTTGCAAGCATTAAATCGCAGATTCATTTATTCATCGTAGGGCTTAAAAATAACAAAAATAACTAGGCATTATTCATCTTATTCCTTGTTTGTTTTGCCGCGCATACCATGAGTTTGATTAGTACCTACCTAAATAAATAAAATCAAAACCCATTGACCTTTACATCAATTTAAATAAATCCTGAAATTGACATAGTCCCTAGTTTGATGTTTAAATTCCATTGAACCGTATAGCATGTTT
>OZ026806.1:3210454-3232468 GCA_964023185.1 Macaria liturata | reverse complement strand
GAATGGATGGCTAGGTATTACAACCGACTTTATAACTTCGCACGCTTCCAACCACCATTGTTGCGGGGAAAGCGCCGTTTTTAAACTTCTCATTGTTGATTGATGCTTAATTTCTGTATTGTTTCCAATTCGCGCCGCCTCCGTTTGTTTTTGATCGCTCGCTTCTTGTACGTGTTATTCTTAAACGTCTTAATTGTTCAACGTTTATTCTTTTACCTTATTATGATGGTTTTTACAAATTATTTTGTGAGATCACTATAGTAAGTATTTTAATTAAATAAATGTTCGGTTGGATGTTATGTACCTACTTATACTAGAAAAAAACAATATTATGCTCTCTGTAATTTAGATGCTCTTATTATTTTAATTGGGAAAACATTATTTACCATATGAAACACACCGAGACAAAGTTACTGATTCCGATATTTACAATTTTCTTGTTTCTACTAGGTATAACAGTCACATTTAAAATAATTTATCGAGAATTTTATACTAAAATATTTGTAATTTGAGATCGTTAACTTTGGTATCAGATCAGAGTAACATCATGGAATTTGTCAAGGTAATCAATACTTATAGCTTATCAAGTAAAACAAGTTTATCTAGATTTTTATGGTTAGATACGATAAGTCGGTGTATATTTTTACGTTTTGGTTAGTTTAACGCCGCTTTGCTTTTTTATGAATAGGACTGATAATGCCATTAAAATAAATCACTAAATAAAATACATTGGTACTTAAATTATTCCAGTAAATACTTCCAGTAGCTCTCAAGCACCTCAGTTAGATGGATGAACTAAACCTCGCCTGTTTAAAGCCCTGAGGAGGTATGTTGATGTCATCGGCACAACTACACCGGTTTTTAATGAGTTCCAACTTGTAATTAGGTATTATTACCTACTAGCAATGGCTGATATTAACGCAGTACCATTATCATACTTGTTCCGTAAATAGACACGTTATGTATAGAAATATGTCCACTAGGTATATGACGCGGCTCCACTTGATCCTGACTTTGCCATATTTTTGAATTGTCTTGAACACAATTTCTTGCTACTCTATTTTGAGCTTCTATTTCGAGGTAAGTACTCTGTTTTAATTTAGTTTTTGTTAAGTTTTCTACAACTAGCATTACTCGTCTAAGTTTGATCTTCTTTTGAGGGCGTTAATTTTATTCATGACATCAGAAACATCACCTATATTTGATTTCACTGAGAAGATAAGATATTTATAAGATATTTTAAATGCTACATGTACTTACCAATTTTAAAAAAATACATTCAACGCACATATTTTTGGTTCGGACATAACATGAAATTGTAAAATAATTCAAGCTATTGCAACCACTTCAAAATCTTCATATAAATCAAATAACAACAGAACCAACAAATGCCTAATCAAATATGCAACAATCAATAAAACAGCGACCTACATTCAATCCAGCTTACAAGTAAGTTTTCAAACAAGTAAGCTACAGCCTAGGCTCTAACCAATGTCCTGGATCTAATTTACGACACCTAGCGTGCCTAGCGCGGCTCGATTGTTGCGTAGTTACGCTGAAACTGCGAATAATAGGTATAGAAACGTCACTGGGTCAAATAATAATTCTACGGGATGGTCAATAGACGCCACCGCGGTTGAGTTGGTGGGCCCAACCGAGTTATTACAAAACGGATTTTAAATATTAGTCCTGGTCTTTAAAAATAAAAACCGGATTCTTGTTGCTTAGACATCACAACAATCAAAATGTCGACTTCAAATTGGAACTTTGATTTAACATTGGTACATTTAGACAGTTTGATTATTGGAGACCAACTGTGACCTAGCATTCTGCTGTATTCGGCTATTTCCGGCATCCGAACCAATCACTAGCCTAGCATACTCTGTGTATGAATATTATGCGGGAGAGAGATGAAATGTAAAGCACTTTTGACGCGACATTTGAAAGGGGTTACAATTCTATAGCCTATCAATTATTCGTAGCACTGAAAGCATTATCCGCATACTTGGCAGACTGGTTCCGTGGTGGATTGACTCTAATTAACCTACCTACTTCTATCTATCCACTTGTAGAGCTGGTTGACTCGTTATTGCAATAATGTTATTGTTGTACTTGGATGTTTTAAAATCCTTCGCAGATAGGCACCTACTTCGTCGTAGGAGTGGATCTACTCGTAGTTTTCAAATAGCCTTTAGGGCCTCTGACATGGCTTAGTCTACTGATGAAACAGATGTATGGAGATTCCCGTTACATATTTCGTAGTCTTCTCTGAATGTTCTATTTTTATTCTGTCATAATAAAATCGTACCTACTTATCGTACTTAGTTCTTTGACCAATTTTTATCCGTAAATGTTTGTTAGTATACGTCACATATTTCTTGTCTAGTTCCAATATCTCTTGTGCCTCTACACTACTTTCAATTTTTATACAACACATCTTTCACCAATCCCAATCTACATGTTCGAGTGAAAATCATTAAAAACATTTCCAATCTAAAATTAGTTCCTTTGATTCCCATATTCAAACATCACAATCGTTCATCGAGCTGCGCCGTTCAATAGGTAAAGCTTTTTATAGCGGTACGGAGAGTAATTAAATTAGAAATCTTCTTAGTACAAAGCGCCTCGTGCTGTCTGTCTGTCTGTCTATGAAGTTGAACCTATTCTGTGGCTGTACATATATCTTCCATATATATAAAAAGCTGAAGAGGGTCAAAAATCAGTGGGTACATTTGAAGATAGAAGATGTTATAAAAATATTTGGATATAAGTACTTTAAAACGATTATCTGTTTGTCCGTTTATTTAAATGTGCATCACGCAGAAACAGCTGAGCGGATCATCATGATATTTGGTATTTAGGTAGTATGAGGTTTTGAGAGTGTCGGCTACTTTTATGTCGTAATAATGCGAGCGCAGCCGCTAGCGTGCACTAGTTTGAAATATGATCTACAAAATATCATCGTGCTGTGTGACGTTCAACGACCCCTATCACTTCACTTTTGGTAATAAACGAATGAGGTTTTTCATTGCACTATTCAGTTACATTGATTTCTGATGTGTTATGTGCGTTGAGTTTTATTTAATTTGATCAGTAATGACGGGTTTTTTTTTTAAATAAAAAAGTGGCAAAAAGGCAGACGATCTGCCTGATGGTAAGCAGTCATCGTCGCCTATGGACACTTGCAACTCCAGAGGTGAGAATACCATTTTTAAATCTCCCCATATTGTAGCTCCGTGGAAAGACCTCAGGGGGTAGATCGTTCCACATCTTGCAAGTTCGCGAACGACCGCATGAATCTTGCAGAGATTGTGACTACCTGTAGATTTAATAGTTGGGCTCTGTTTCTGTGAGTGATTTGTACTTTTTTAACAGTAAATGATTCTTTGACTTGTCTTCGTTCCTTAAATATGTTTGATTGGAATCGTCTTTGTTTCGACCAACTTTTGTATGTTAATGGTTTTCTGATTAGCGGCAGACTGGACGTGTCCAAAAAACTTGTTCAGTGCGTTCAATTCGAGTTAATTCCACATCTTCTTACTGAGAAATTCTGTTAAAAGCCAACTTAACAAATATAATCTCTGCTTCATGGACATAAAGTTTAATTTACGTCGTTTTTTAGAGATTTTTGCGAGTTCTTTTTCCTCGGTAAGACAGTATAATGCGTAGGAGCTGCGTACGCGCAGTCGTTAAAGCTTTTTGCAAAGCTGTTAGTCGTTTTGATTTCGCTAACTTTTTTGAGCTTTTCGTCAGGTTTGGTAGCCAGTAGCCTGATTCCACATGTTTCTACTTACTCGTAAAGCTACTCTTAGTTTTCAGCACGCTATAGTTCTTATCCAAATCTACTGGATATAATTAGTGTATTAATGACTCAGGTACTTTCCTTTAATTCTATTGCTATATTCTTGTATTAAGTATGTTACGCGTCTGATAACATCAGCAGCAGCGACAGTTACTTAGGGTCCAGGTTGAAGATATGCATTCAAATAATATTTTTTTAGATACAACTAATATTACTTCTGTATTATTACTAGGATCCCATAAAGTGTGCCCCAGCTGTCCCATTACTGGCTAGTTAACTGGGCAGGTAGTTCCAAGCTCGGCGCCAGGTGTCGTTAGCGCTCCCGAATGAGGCACGAGCTGCGCTAATGGACTCTAGGGCTGCCCACTTGCTTGAACGAATGCTATGATGAGAGTATGTCATCTTTAAATACTTTTTAGCTTAGTACAAGATAGGGAGAAATTCCCTAAGCTAACAGCCAACCACCGTTAAGAAAGAACTACCTACACTAGCAGGTGAAAATCAGTAAACAGTTCGTAGAGTTAATCGGTTTCTTCTAGGCAAGTGCTAGATCGTAGGCTACAACAATGCTTAACATCAGGCGAGCTGTGGTGAAGCGTGAGCCTATCTTCGTCGTTCGTCGTTTTAAACGTACATCACTAATTGATGCTGTAAATAGTAAGACCCTAGATAGAATAATTATTTAAAAAATCTAACAATAGCTTTGAAAGCTTACTTCCATCTTGTTTGGTTTATTCCTTTGATCTATTTCAAAAATTTGTTTACTACACATTTAGAGATGCATCTTGATTGAAAAACTCAAAGCGTAACAGGCTTTGCAATGTTTATTTCGTTTACCTGCAGGCAAGTCTCTGTTATTGTTACCTATTTATTAAGCTGAAAAAGCTTTCTTGTTTTCATGAACAGTTATTAAATTTCATGGGTTAACTATGTTAAGTACAAAATGTCTGTTTCTATCTGCTTAGAATATTTCAACTGTAAGCACCACATTATTCTAAACGCCTAGCAGACAACCCTAGATAGCATTGACATTAAGTTAAATGTATTCCATTTCGCAATTTAATGCCGCCTATTTCGAAGGTCATAAGGTCCAATATGCCATGGTGCCGTTACATCAAAAACTTAGCGGTGTTACCAGTTATAACACTTATGTTACATGATTTAAAGTGGTATATAAGTATGGAAATGAGCGTAAAAAGCTTTGCTTTGCTTTTGAGCTCATTTATTTATATACATTGCTTATGTATTTATCAATTATAATTAATAAATCAATTATATTGCAATTAATATTAACATCTTTAAAAAAAGATACTGCATTACAAAGCTAATGTTCATATTACTTTCTGGCAAATAGCAAAGTACCACTGTTTTATAAAATTTAATTCAATACAAATGTAAGACGTCAAACGTTAGGTCCATTATAAATAGCCTTGCTCCGTAATATTATGTCTGTACTTACCGAGAGCAGATTTTCTTTATTATGGGGGGAAATTCCATAAATTTTAATTAGTTCACAATCTGTATTATCATAAGAATCGAGAAAGTATTTGTTATATAAAAGCCTGCGACCAAAGCCATGCATCTCGTGGGTATCTTCAACCATTTACAAGAAACATATATATAATTGATCAGCGAGACATTTTCTTATGAGAATAGCTTTGAGGCAAAAAGCCATGGGAATGGCGTTCTATAGGAGAAAGTGAGAGTTCATACAAAGTACCTACGGTTGTGGTTGCGGTTATTATAAACATTAGTTATGTTATTATGAAGCAAGTTCTGCCACATTACTAACAAGCAAGGCGTTTGGAATTTATTTTGTAGTGTTGGGAATAAAGCATAATTGTTGTAGATAACTTTATTTCTATTATGTAAGTAGTTAGTTACTATCGTCGCAATACATAGTTATCGTTATAATGCATTAAATGTAGAATTTATTTACCTATGCATATGCACCAGTACTTTCTGAGCTATGCAAACGAATCTGAGTAGGTACATGCTTTTTTTTTTTTTTTATTTATAGTTAATGTAAGTTGCACAAATATATATTATACATCAATACGTACATAAAACTCGTTCGATATTGAGCACCACTATGGTCTGCGATGTAGCAAGTTTACCTGGACTAAGACTAACCAACACAGAAACGCGCCTGTAGTAGTTACTCCAAGTCAATATTAGTAGAAAATCCCCTAATCAAACATTAGAATGCGGAATAGCCTCTTCCCTGGATCGGACATAACTTGCGGCACGCTCGGTATGCGGGAGGATGCATAAATCCTCCTTCGCTGCTTTTTTGCCTCTTTTTGGATGCCATTGTGTCAGGTATACGCTGTGGACGCCACACAGTCCGACCTCTTTCGGACTTTCTGTACCACTAAAAAGTTTTCACTCAGAAAAAAAGCTAACGTTTTTTCCTTCTTTTTTGGCAACACAGTCTTACGGTCCTTCCTTATTATTTTTAAAATATGCGTAAAGATATATATTTCAAGAGATACGGCCTCAATGTCGAGATAAGACATGATCACACGCTGTGAAGATACGCGAATATATTTTGGATGAATTATCGTTTTGTAAAAGATTGTGTGTCTTGAATTGTTTTAATTTCAAGATTGTCGTAACTTGTGATGGAGAATTCGGAATATTTTTAACGGGATATTTTTTTCGCGATTCCTAAATAATTTACTCGAAATTATGGTCACCGTAACCATATGAACACCTGCCACTCCCCTGAAGTGGATCCAGAATTGATTTCAAAGGCTTTTGATCGAAATGTTCCTATTATTTCGATTTAATGACCACATAAAGGGCTTTAAATGTCTACAATACATAAATTACACGACAGCCCGAACAATGGAATGTTGAAAGTTTAATCGAAATGGGTCCCTTTTGAAACATATTTAATTTTATGAAAGGCTTAACAAATTGCTAATCAAGTTATCTTTTTATATCTTTTCTTTATTTATGTTAGTCTCTTCAGTATTCTGTACATACCTTCAGATTAGTCAGGACTTTTTTAAAATTAATTTAACTCTTTTCGTAAAATATCAGCACCCGAATGGTTTAAAAATAGCAGCAGGTTTACTAGGATACGATTTACCAGGATCTCATGGGTTTTGGGAGACGTACTTATATAGTTAGCATTAAATTTCTACTTCAACAGGTTTCATGCCCTTACCGCTGTTGAACTCTTCCAGCAGGTTATACGGCTGAAAGTTCCACTAGGAGTTCATATGGCATGGCATAGGAGTAACATATTCTATCCGTCCCAGAAACTGTGTTTTCCAATGCACATTGAAGACGGACTAAATAGGAGGGACTGACGTTCTTAAAACAGGTGGTTAGTTCCAATAGCTACCAGGATCTCATAACTATAAAGAATATCTTATAAGAATACTGGACCAAACAGGTTGCGTTTGAACAAAAAGTCACCCAACAGGTGAACTAAGATGGATACCAAGATCTGTGCCAACGAAGTAACAGGTGGCATAGGATCAAAAGTACTAAGGCCTCATGTATGTTAAGAGTCAAGAACGTCCATTTTGTGCCACAGGTTACAAGACCAATGACCAATAGAAGATTACTCAAACAGGTTGTTAGACCACCAGAATTGTCTAGAGCAAGAGCAACAGGTGATGTCGAGTCAAAACTACCAGGAGATCAGAAATTGTAATAAGTCCAGCAATCGTTATATTTACAGAAAAAAGGTAAAGAAATATGTTGAGAATCATACAAGTATTTTTGGAGATGTCGCTGATCGATAGATGTCCGATGTAACAGGTGGCGTCGTGTCAAGGTAGCAGGGAATCAGAAGCCGTAGTTTTATGGGACTCCTACAGGTTGGGATCAATATGAAGAGACGCTAACAAGTGGTAGGGTGTGGTGAACCCATGACATTTGACTAAAACAATCTGCGCAGAAATATTCCTTCCAGTTGCAAAGGAATCTAAAGTTGACCAAAACACGCGCTAAAGTTTCGAGTTGAATTCTATGAAATCGATTAAATTAGAGCCTTTAATAACTTCCTGGAATCTCTGGCAGGGCATTGTTCTCGGGTCAAATGGTGCTTGGAACTGGTTGAACCGCAGATTGCAATAAAATTAATCAGATGGAGAACTTGGCCGTTTATTTTTTTTCGGTAAGATCTTATTAACTTATAAAGCTATCGAAGATGACGCTCATTTGTGTATGTAAATTAACAATGGCATGATTTTGAACATGAACATCTGTGGCTGTTTTTGTCTGCGATAGAATCGAATGGATTTCAATAGAAGTAATTCTTAGAACCGGCATCTACGACACGAGAGTGATATGTTGTATTGTGGAGCCGTTATACAATATGGTTGCAGATACGATACGCGGATACTATTGAATATAGATGAGGCTTTTTATGACAGACTCTATAAATATGCTCGGAATAGAATCAAAATAATTTCACGGTATTATAAGTGGGAATTAAGATGATTGAAGAGTTATTAAAGCCAACTGCTGTTATTGAATTGAAATACTTTTGAGGATAGTAATGATTAGGTTTTTTTATTTTAATAATATTTTGGAGCGACATAATGTATGCGGATTTAATAATCGTGTTTTAAAATGTATTTTCTCTAAACTTTTATCGATTGAACTTTAGTTAGATCAACGATTGATTTGTTCTATTTTTATATTCTAGAAAAGATCAGTTTTTATGTACCTACACTCAGTTTGGCATTTGACCTGTAGCTACAGCCACATAACCGACACTGCCCCAATCTGTGATCAAAACTAGGTCCAAATCCAGATAAAATCCTAAGGTCCTAAAATATAATGACCATACTTTCTAGTCTACTTGGCTTTATTTTCCTGTCCAGTAGCGGTCCTTATCTTATGAGTACAATATCTAGGGGGCAAATAAAGCGCCGGCGGGCTGAGCGCCCGGTAGCCGAGACTGTAGACATCAATCAGGGACGCCTGACGAGGTGGTAGGGCTGTCACTAGATACTAAACTAATGCTGTAAATTTAACTTTTTATAAGGCAGTAAATAAGTTTGCAAAATTGTGGTGTATTATGGACCTTACGTCTATCGCTAAGCGTTTTAGGATGTGTTCCGCCAGTCTTGTTTGAGAGTCAGTTCCAAGACAGTACATGTGCGCATTAGTAGATGTCGCTTTTGGTGTCCGGTGAAAAAATCAGATTATATTTTTATAGATAATAATTGATTTCCAGAGATTACGATACGACAACTACAAAAAAATAACATCTTTGTTAGAGGGGTTCTAGATTCTTCCTACTGATATGAGTACATACCTATATAACATACATATTTTAAAGTTATTATTTAGATAAAAGTTAGCTGACCATAACTCGCCCGAAGTTAGCCATTATTGTAAGTTAAACGACTTCCTCCTCGGTATAACAAGTTGCAAGGTGTTGGTTCAGTAATGTCCGTGGATTTGTTTAGTGCACAACTATATAACTGCAAACTTTGTATTGTTTGCTAAACGGTGGCTGTCATCCTTACCGCGTTTCTATACAGGGATATTAGGAACTAGAGATCTTGCGATATGTGAAGAACGCTCTTGCATTATAATCGCCTAGTTTATTTTATTCAACGCCAAAATAGATATATTAAGAATAGGTAATTACGAGTAGGTGGGTACATTCCACTTATTGTCTCAAAAAGATAAGTTCACATAGTATGTCATAGCTCAAGCCCAATGCGAAGACAATACTTTATTAAACTTTTAACATGTCATTTGACTGTTTACCTACATAATAAGTTATTTGAAGCCTTTTTGAACTTTTTAAATCTCATATTTCTCACATGAGAGTGAAAGAAATAACGCGATTTTTTACTTGTTTGTTTCCTATCCGCATCTAACCCTGTGTTGGCCACGTCTGGAGTCCCGCCCACTGTCATTATCTCCACAATTTGTCCCCGTCCCGGCATTGTCTGGACTCGGTCAACGGTACACAGCACACACTGCTATCTAGCACTAGAACTGCTGTTTGAGGAACATGCAGACTTATTTGTTATAAACAATACGATTTTATATTTACATATAAATGATTTGTATAATTCTAGTATACCTACATTACGAATCGATATCTACACATGTATTCTATACATTATTAAAGAGATTTTTTTAAGTTAGGCTGTCTGTATCTAAATCAATGGCACTGAAGAACAGTTTATAAAATTTCTTACAAAAATTAATTAATGTGAAATGTAGGTATGTACTTACATACAGTTAAACATAAATTCACAGATTTTATTTTTAATGATAGGTACAAAAAATATCCTACATAAATACATGTTTCATGATGCTACAAAGAATATCCCGTCCTAATTCCCTGAATGGTGGTACCTCGCGTGATAACCCCAAATGATCTTATAATACAGCCTGCAGGTACCAGGTAGCGAGGGCATTCTGTATTTCAAATAATCACTCCCAAATTGGTAGCAGGAATGTCTGGACGTTTGATTGATGATGTCCAAAGGCACTAATTACCCGCAGGCATGGCCTGGTATCCGGCATAACTTGACCCGCTGCATTCTGTAGCTTCCAGGAATTTGAGAGCTCTAACATTAATGGGTATGGTGCGAGCAATCATAATAAAGGCTACCTTTAGTGTTTCCGTTTGAATTGCTTGGTTTTGGATTTGGACACGGTTTATTAATAAAATCTGCGCAGTCTTTCATTTCAAAATCAAATGATAAATTATTCTTTGATCGGCTTTATTGTTTTAAGTCTTTGGTTTGTGTTTTGGCAACAAAAGTTTTGCTTGCTTCGATCTTCTAATCACTCCAGGAGCCGTAGTATGACGATATCCACGTTTTGTCTTTGATGTTGTTTAGTTTTGTTTGTCACTCACACTCAAGCCTATAAGTAGTCACTGAAGCCTATTACCTTAGGGGTCAGTTCCATTGTCTTCATGGCACATTAACTAGGCGTGGCTTCCTTTCATGTCCCTTTTAGGGAGCGCACCTACTGATGAGCCTGGCAATTATCGGGAGCATTGGGTCGAGTAAATGAAGTTGACTTTTTGAACTTTTGTATACTTAGATGATTTTCAATGATACTTAGATATCTCTATAGTATAGGTAGTTCAATATTTCTATGTGTAGGTACTCGTATTTAGTTGGCATGAAACATTGACCCATATGAGGGCAAAAGACCAAACCGATATGAAATAATAGTTTACCTATTGTCTCGATACCAAATACAAACCTAACAGCTAGGTATCGCTGTCCTGCCTTCTTATTGGAGAGTAGGCTAGATGCCTCATTCAAACATAGCGCGATAATTAAAAGCAATGTTGCCAATAATAATTAGACTCTTAGGTAGTAAAGTTACTTTAGGTACCTACTAGCAACTCTGTAAGGCAGACACCTAGCACAAAGACTCCCCTATGCCCCTGCGTCCGGCCAACTCCCGATGGTACCTATATACATTATACGTACATGTATATAATATATATAGCCACAGTTATAGACCTCAAGGGGCCCATTGTATGCCACATGTGCCCTGAATACAGAGCCAATGAACGGGAAGGCTAAATGTATTATGAAGATCAGATGATTGGATTAGGATATGATAGAAGATTATTGAGCTTAGAGGCGATTTGAGGATAGCTGTGAAGCAATCTTGCATTTCTCCTCGGATAAAGTAAGTAATAAGTGAAAATTGTGCTTTATCACTCAGGTTTACTCGTTACTAGGTGGGGCAATCATAGTTTAATTTGGGTTTTCATATGGGTAAACCCCGAATATCATTGTGGCCGAATGTACCAGAAATTGAGTTTGGAAGCGTATGCCTTGCAGTGGGCTTAAACTGATGATGATTAACCTTGGACATTCGTTTATTGCAACGTCCTTTACCAAATTTACGCGTAATATATTATATGTACTTATGTACAATTATCTGACTGTGTTGTTGGTGTTTCCAGTGAGGATGTGTGCAGTGTGCGCGCGGAGGGCGGGCCGGCGCTGAGTGCGGGCGGCACGGCGCTGAGTCCGGGGGCGGGCGACGAGCGCGAGCGCTGTGCCTGCGCCGGCTGGCCGCCGCGCCGCCACCCGCCCGTGCACGAGATCCTGCGGCCCAAGCCTAGGAGGTGAGATACTTCACCAGAGCCAAAATAAGTTGATTTACTTACCTACTTACATATTTGACTGAGATAGAAGCATACTGTACTTTCGACCTCAGCGTTGCTTGTGAGCCAATCGACAGTTGGTCCAACGCTTGCATTTGACATAATCAGCGAAATTCAAAGACTTTCATAAATGACCAATACTCTCAGTTCTCTGAAGCGCCCGTAGCTCAGCTAGCGGAGGCAATCGCATGCGATTACCAATGTCGACGCGGTCAGTCCTTGGATGGGTGACCGAAAAGTGGCATTCCATTTTGGGCGCTTCCGTGGGATGACACGTTAAATTGCAGGTCACGACTGTTTGTCTAGTTCGGCAGTCGTCAAGCCATGTCAGAGGCCCTTAGGGCCGGGGCGGTTTGAAAACTCTCGACACCAGAGTTGGCCACTCTCATTCGATAAGAAAAAGACGAAGTTCTATTATGAGGTATATCTGGATACTTACTTACCTCTCAGACATCCAACGAAGTGCTCATTACGCCTGCATCTTTCGTGGCCGATTTGTTTGGCACTAGAATACACAAATTTACCATCTTACATTGTAAGAGACTGCCTTTCTATCCGTGATACAAAACTGTGACAATCAAGGCAATAAATCCGGCGCTCACATTGAGGGCTTCGCAAATGAGAAGTGCTCGTAAATAGGGATAAAGAGGGCTATAAAGTGCGTCATTATGCCCCGGGAATGGGTCAAGCGAGGCATTCTGAGGTTCAACGCCGTTAGATGCACTCGTAGATTAAATTTTGACATAGACTCCTAAGTGCTTTCTATCCTGTTTACTTCTTTACTGTTGAGAACTAGATTTCAATCATCACCTGAAAGATTTATTTTGGATCGAAATCTGAAATATTATTACAGATAAACTGCTTCAATATAGCACTAACAGTGTACCTACGTTAAGTTAAAAGTGCTAGTGTGTAATTTTTTAAGCTAAATGGGTTTGTATTTCACCGCAAATCTCCTGATGATAAGCCGTCATTATGGGCAAAATAAGCTTAATTGATTTAGTAAAATCGATACACTCCTTCGCTTTTATTATGTTTTTTGGTTTTTCTTCACAATAATCCGTCTATTTGGCATAATGTTAGCTGCAAGAGACGATTGATCTGACACTGGCGATGTAGCTCAACTGGATACGACAGATGGGCAAGCAGAGGAAGTTGTGGATGGATAGGAAAGAGTGTAGGTCGGGTATGGAGGGCACAGATAGGATCTGATATGTCGTCTAGATAGGTGTAATTAGGTAGGTACTTATGATTATGGAAATGGGGTAGGTTAGTGTGGTAGATAGGCAGTTAACGCAAAACTTTATCGCTAATTTTGTATACAAGAAACAGGTTTCATCTATTCTTTATATGAGTATAGCTTCTTGTTTGCTATCTTCATTGTTTACTGTCGTTTCTAGTCTGAGGTGTTAATCAGACTGTTCTTAAATAAAATGAAAATAAATACCAAGATGAAGTACTTACAATTTACATATTATCCCTAAGTAAGTAAGCTTTCTGTGCATATTTGGGAAATAATGATACACATTTACATATTTAAAAAAAATACACAATACTGAAAAATCGTACTTTTTATCAATGCCGTAGCAGTGTCCTATATTTTACCTCACAATCCTACCAAAACAATAGTTCTCTCATTTCCCAACCGCATCTCAAGCTCACGAAATGCAATGTATCAATATGAGCACTATCAGATAAACCGGCTCGAATTCCATCGCAAGCTGCAGACCATTCAGGACCAGCATGTTGATTCAATTTGCTCTCTCATTGCGTTCTGTTACACTAAAATACCGGGAAATAAGTGACTCAGCTTTGGAGACGTTTTAGCGGATTCTGGTTTGTTCGATATGGAGCCTTATCTTCACCATGCGGTATTTTCAAAAGCAAATTGTAACGAATTTATACAGATATATATCTGCATAATATTTGGAGGTTTGATATTCTTGAGCAAACGGGAAACGTGATTTTAAAAGCTTGCAACACTATTTGAGAAATTCGACTGAGGCGGACTTTAATCTACAATTTAGACTTGGTACTTTATTGTTCGCGATACAATTCAGTGATAAGACGGGCCCTATGAAAGTAACACTCCCTATCCATTTATTTACGAAAGTAATGGCAATTAATCTCAAAGCTAAATACATCTCGCCGACGCAACTGTCCATGCGAAAATATAAAACAATGGTTTGTTCAAATAGAATCAGCTATTACTTTCGCCGATCTCATCGCTGGGAAATGCTTTTAATTGTAAACCTCACTTGAACAATACTTCTCAACATTTTATGCAACGAAAGTCACTGTTACCTGAGAGTATTTCACAATTTCTCATTATTACGAAATTTTAGTAATGTCTCAGGTGTTATTATGGGAATGTATTTTCTAGTAGGTAGAGGCTTGAAGTAGGTATGATTAGTACCTACGTACGTACATATGTACATGTTTGAAAAAGCGAGTGTGGCTCAGCGGTTCCAGTGTCTTCTTTTCATCCAGACGCACCCTGTTTCGAATCCGGTCCTACACCAATGACTTGTATTTTCAAGTTACGTGTGGATTTGAACTCGTTTAACGGTGAAGGAAAACATTGTGAAGAACCTGACATTTTTGAGGAACACAATATCCCTGTCTTCCGTGAAAGGACCTGGGCGCCCACCACGATGTATCTGCCCAAGAGAACTCCTCTAACGAATTAATTCTGCGGGGGAGTCACGACCCTCAGTCATGAGGAAATACGACTCACAAAATATGAAAGGGGTTAACATTAAAGTTTTCCTAAATCACTCGAAGGGCTTCGCTAGGCTAGCGTTATGACTGTTTGTGCTTTGCCAGACAACTGGGACCTACATTTGGGCGTGTCATCCAACAGTGTCTCAGAAGTTAATTTCAAACTACGCTTAATAATAGCCTCGCATTACGTCTAATACTATCATCGTATAAAAACAATAAAAAGAATACGCGTACATCTTGCTAAAACCCGCATGAGTTGCTTTCGCGGTCATTCTTGTTCTTATAATAATGCGTTGCATAAAATTTTTGTTGCTATTAAAGGCATTTCACCTTTCTCAATTAGCATCTATTTGCTACGAAACTTTGCATTATTTACATTAAATAATAGTTTTAGTAAATATTCCTACAAAAAAAAAATTAAGTCGCTACTTTTGTGTCTTGTACTTAAAATTTGTTTCAATGCATTCAATGTTTCTTTTTCTTATCGAAGTGGCCAAGCATGTGTCGGAGTTACTCGAGGCGCCCTACGGGGCACTATCATATAGGCGTCTAATATAGCTTATTATGTTTATTAGCTCAAATGTCACAAACGGTAAAAGGAACGAATTTTGTTAAGAGACAGATAGAACTAATATATTTTAACCCCCTGCAAAAAGCAAGGTGTTATAAGTTTGACGTGTCAATATAAGTCGGAAATACCTACCGAACCGAGTCTTTTTCCAATACAGTTATAACTTTATTAGTTCAATAACTTTGCCGCGTGAAGCTTTAATTGCATGTGTAGGTACCTCTAGTCATAGATATCGCAGGAAATGCGTAATTTTATGTGCACGCAATGATAAGGACATCAAAGCACTAACTAACTTGCTAAGAGGTATTATGTAAGCATTCGACTTATTGAAGTGCTACGGGAAATATCGAATGCTAACTACTTGTACTCATTGAGAGTGTCTTTAGAAATATGTAGGTACTTCTGTATTTTGCATAATTTTTATTTGAAGTTGCTAGTATTTTGAAGTAGTAGCTGATGATATCCTTTGCCGTAGGCTCAAGGCATATCAACACGTAATAACAACCAGATGTTTTGTGTCGGAGCAACAGTTTGCTTTAGATTCAGAAGGGCTCATAAAACCAAATTGAATTTATGAAAATCACGTTGAATACATTTGCTGCTCTTATTAGTATTCATGTTTCCTGTATATTTAAGCTTGAATATACAATCCGAAGCCTGAATTCAATTCGCAGTAAATTGTCGGCGCGTAGTGCGCGGGCCCGCTCCTGGCGTGTTATTACACGACGAGTGATGCACTAATAGCCCCCGCCGCATGCACTGCCACTGCTCTATATTTAGTTCATTACTTATCGTTCCGTTCACCTCTCATTGAATATAGACGAGTTTGAAGTTTTACGACCACGTGTTACAGTTAATCCGATAATGCGCATACGCATCGGAACACCGCGCGGTGAGATCTCGTGACCTTCCCGAATGCGAGAGGTTTCGTGCGAACGGTATCATAATCCGTGGATAACGCGCGTGGCGGCCGTAGCGGGGCGGCCGGCGGCAACAATGCTGCGGCGGCGCGGCGGCACAGTACTGCCGGCGCCTCCGCACAGACATGCTGTGCTCGGCGCGCTGCTCGTGCTTCCTGTGCCGCGAGCTGCAGTCCTGCCGCGCCGCCGACGCGCGCAAGCCTCACAACAAACACAACATGTGCGACAACTTCATACTCAAGAAGGCCGAGGCCTGGGAGCCCATGAAGTTCATCCGCGGTGCTGCGCGACTATCTGTGCGCCACTGGCAGAACAGGGAGCCGCTTACTTCCGCCAAGACGAGGGTCGCGCCGCACAAGTCCACGAGCTGCGAGCAGCTGTACCCGCACGCTCCCGAGGAAGAGCCCGGGGCCTTCGCCATGCGCCGCGCGCCTTCCACTGACAGGATGAAGCCGCAGGACAATAAGCCTCTGTTCAACAAACTGCTCGGTAACTCGCGTAGCAAAAAAACAGGAGATCACGAAGCTAAAGTCCGAAGAAGCGTTCTGAATTTCAGAAAGAACGAAGCGCCGACCTCTATAAATGTTCACGAAAAATATATTCCGCTGTCCCAATCACCTCCATCTGAACACATATACAGCGAGCCGCGTCCTTGGAGCTCCCAGTTCGACGAATGTTGCCGCCCTCCGGTATACCAAAGCGTAGAAAAAAAGAAGGAAGAAAGTAACAAAGCGCCCGCGAGCGAAAAGAAACTCTACAACAACAGACTTCCGTGCTACGAGGAACTAACGCAGAGACTTTCACAGGAAAAGAACAAGAAATCTAACCTTCTTGTTGCCGAAGGAGGCTTAGCGAACAAAATCACTCAAAACAACAACAAAGTAGTTATTTATTTTGGTGATTCTATCATCCGAAAGCATAACGAGCAAAAGAAAGAGGAAAACAGAATAAATAATGAAGCTCAACAAAAAGAGGAACAGCCTATTTATGTGAATAGGCTCATGGACGAGTCCGGAAACCTGGGCCATTGTCGGGACGTCGACAAGGGGGTAGGGGCTAAGGACGTGCAGCGGACGGAAGCCATATATTCAGAAATCAGAAGTGACGACATCCCGGAGCCGTCTGAAGTGGTGACTATAAATGATGCCACATACAAGAAGGATGTGTTTGGAACGGTGAGCTCGGACGGATTTATAGTTGTGGAGTTCGAAGAGAATTTTGAACGAGCGCGACAGTTAGTAGACCTGGTACATGGGTCCAGTGGAGTGGAGCACCACGAGGCCACGGTACTGGATGAGGACGAACACTGCGACTGGAGCTTCATACAGGATTGGCGGAAGCGGTGAGTGACATCTACATACAGTATCTACTTCTCAGCTTATGCTGTTATGTGTTCCAGACAATCTGACCTGAATCCCATTCCCATTGTTTTATAATAGTAATAATTCATAACAGTTACGGTGCGAGCTTGCCGCTTTAATTGTTGATTGTCTTGAGCGGAAGCATCGCAATGTAACAATGTTAACGCTATTTTAATTATAAGGCATTTTGTAAACAATCCGCTTCAGACAAAAACTAGGTGAACTCTCTTTAAAAAATTCTCCTCGTAAACAGTTTGTTCAACCTCTCATTAATCAAGTCCTTTTTCCGCGAAGTATGTTATCTCCCGAATCCGAAGCCATTAGCATTCTTGACGCCGATTAAATTAGACGTATCGTCGCTAATTCTCTGAACTTAAGTATCCGGGAAGACATTCGCATTAATTGCATAGCAATTCCCTTGATAACGATCGGTGGCCGTCGCCCCCGTGCGAGCTTCTGTGTCTTTGTTCCGATGATATCGGCGCAGGCGCATGGCTCGTGCTGGGACGCTTGCATTCTCGACCTTATGCCGCTGATAAGTTTACGTAACCCCTGGTTTCACACCTGACTCTGCTGGGAACACTTTTAACTTTATTGAATAGCTTTGATGCTCCTTTGTTCTGTCTATCGTCTGTTTTATCGTTGCCAAGATTGCCAACTTCTTGCCACTAGCACTTCCCTGAGACTTTTGCGTATCGAAATCTATTTTGTCATCATACCTAGTCAAACAATTTGTTTATCATCACTTTCTTATTAATTTCTATCTGATCAAATTAAGCTCGTATATTTTCTTTGGGGTTTAAAAAGGCTGAAGCTGAAGCTAATCGAAGTTGTCAAATTAATTTCATTTTACTACGAGAGTATAAAACAAAATTGCATGGGTGATTAATCCGTCATTAATTACACAAGGACGTTTACGTTTCCAATTCGTTGCCCGTGTCATTTATATATTGATCCAGCTTGTAAAATAAATTGGCTTGTTTTGGTGTGGCCACATTGTGACGTGCTCATGTACGCGTGACCATCATTATCCATACTCACTGATCATTCTGTGAGGTAACTTAAAAATTTGCGCATTTTGGTACATGTGGCTCACCAAATTGAGCAGATAAAGATTTTAATTTCGTTAAGATGGCTCTTTGGCACTCGGTTAGTGTGTCGTCGTGGATTTCCTTGGTATTGTTACTTTCCAATTTTCACTTGTTGGTGTTATATGATCCGCATATTTATATTTTATTTTAACCTGTACGGTAAATAAAGCTTTATTTTTCTTAGAATAAGTATAGAAAACTATTCCCGCATTCTAGAAACATAACTCTATAATTTAAAGCGGGGAACTTATGATTTGTTATTGAATGGCTTTTAACTACTTGTGTCGATCGTGGCTCCTTTTATGATTTTTAAATCCAAACCAACATAAAGCGGTGGAGTTGTTGAAGTTTGGATACCTAAACATTCTCGCCACGTTACAGTTATTCTCACACTTTGTTTTTTGTTTACTTCCGCGGCCGGAGCCGTTACAGCATCTTGTATCTAATCTCAGTGCAAATAAAACTTATTTTTATTATGCACATTAGTGTAATGTTCTTAATTGCTTTCGCGCGTTGCGTCAAAATTTTATTTCCTTGCTTTTACGATGTGTTTAGTTGATCGCCCTCCTTTTTATAGGATTCGTTTCTGATAAGTACCTACGTAAATGTAGTAGGTATGAACGAATTTTAATGAATATTATGATTACACCGTAAAAATTTTGAAAACAGAAATCCATGAGTCCAACCACATTTTCTTGTCTTTTATATATTCAAAAATTCAAAATTTATTTATTCAGATAAAGTGTTACAATATTTCTTAATTACTACCTAACATACTGGGTGAGGGCACACCCGTGCTATGTTCGCTAGTCCCTTCCAGTGATCTTGATTACAGTAATACAGTTAGGAACAAGCTAAAAATAATTTTTTGCATGTCAAAAGATTTTTTTGTCAAAAGATTTATACATAATTATGTCTTCTACAGTTCTTAAAAGTCTTAAAAATATTATTTAGATACTTAGTATTTACATTAATATTAAGCAATTACAATTAGTTCTAGACTTATGTTTACATTTACATTTCAGTCTATTTGCAATTATTAGGTGTTTTGAATTTACATAATATACCTACTTAGAATACAAATCTTAATTCATGAAATTATCACTATTTCATTACCGAACAATATACTCGTAAATAAATAATAATTCATTCAGTTACATAGTAGGTACGAGTATATATTATTATGTATTATATCCGTTATCTAGTACCCATGATACAAGCGTAAGCTTAGTATGGGGCTAGATGGCGCTGTGTGATATGTCCTGAAATATTTATTTATTTAAGGCAAGTATTACGATTTGGTATGGTTTTACGCTGCAAAGTTTTTTGTACACATTGATCAGAATTAATTGTTGTTTTTCTTGTGACCGTATTCCAGTTACCCTGCACATGGTTTTACGAGTCTGCTAGAACCAGACCAGGCCATCTATTCATGTCCATAAAAAACAGTCTAGAGTCGTTCATCAAGTCAATGAGATTAGTCTTGCCCGTAGCATTCGTCTCGGCCACGCTTTCCTGTTTAGTCGAGCCCTTTCTTTAGTTTTTCTGCCTCCCACCGGTACTGGCGTACTCTTTGATACTATCTCGTCATATATGGCGCCAGCTTCCAAGGAATCTGCTGAAGCCAGATATAAAACTGATAAATATGTCGCATCCTCAACTCTACCCCGTTACTGATTAAAATAGCTTTATGGCGTGATTACAAATTATGAGTTTCAAAGTGATCATTAATTAAACGTGTTAGTATCATGGTCGTATCTTTTTAATCTAGATTCTAGATGTTTTATCGGGCTAAGTTACTGTTCGCCTCGGTCTGTTTTATGAATATCCTTTTTCTCAGCGAAATAACTTTATTACCGGCTTGTAGCACCGATAGGTACAGAGATAAAAATGTACCTATATCTAGCTATTTCTCAAATTAAAATTAATACTTATGTACGTCCAAAATTTTAAATGATTTATTTTATCAGACAAATATGTAACAGACGCACGGAATAAGCCTGCTTAAATACCTAAGTGTAGAAGATTTTAGCGAACAATTTAAAAACGATGAATTACCCAGCATTTGTGTTTACCCTGATATTATTTAGATGCTATCGATGTGCATTGGTCGATTTATTTTCATCACATTACAGCATTATGATATGGCAATGCAAAGCGCATTAGGAGCGATCGAACTAGGCAAGTGAGTCAACAGTTGCACCTCAATCGACGCGAGAT
The DNA here is from genome assembly GCA_964023185.1 of Macaria liturata. Taxonomy (NCBI): domain Eukaryota; kingdom Metazoa; phylum Arthropoda; class Insecta; order Lepidoptera; family Geometridae; genus Macaria; species Macaria liturata. The sequence continues at coordinate 3,211,648 of OZ026806.1, read as the reverse complement.
GTCGTCGCGTCTTCAATTACTGACATTCACTTACACTACCGTTTGGTAGAACTCGGAGTAAGGAATAGCTTAGCGAGCATTTTGTACTGTAATCGAGATTAACTATGAATTACATATTAAAATTAATATTATTATGAATTATAATACTTATATAAGTATACGAGTCACGGCTGAACTAGATACGGTAACTTGGATTTACGATTTATTTGCCTTCATAGCTTATTTACTGGTAAACTAGAAGCTGCGTTTGATTTACCTATGTGTAATTTTCGTTTAACCATTCAAACTATATACCTATGTATTATTATTAAACGTGAGTTTATTCGTATTTACCTACCTACTCATTGCGTATTAGAAAAAGATGTGCTATGCTAAACGGTACTTGATACATAAGATTCTTGCATTTCCTCCATTGACATAATGTAACTATATCGTAAACTTACCTATATGTATATCTAGTGCATTACAGGTACAGACATTGAACTCCCCAATCACAGCATAGTTAAAAACCTCCTATTGACACACAAATGAAGTAGTAATTCTCAGAGCAATTTCAAGCATCATCCATTCCGTTACGTGCAGGTTACAGGTCGTCTCCAAATGGACTGTATCTGATGCGGACAACGGTGTCTCTTCGCTGAATTACTTCTCGTTTGCCGTTTCTTGTTGGACAAATAAATACGGAGACTTTATACCTACTTAAATAAAAAATATTCCAGAGCATTTCACGCAATGCCATCTAGCCTCATACCAAGCAAACACTTGGGTCATGGTTCTTTGAGTTTTTTTTTAAGTTGGCTAAGTAACCGGCCGTCACGTGTTCCGCCCTTTGTGCATTGACTGTTGCACTAAACACAGTAAACTAGCGTAAAACCGTTTCTTTATTTTTGGCGTCCTTAATTTATTATTTGGCAATGTCTATGTTTCGGTTGCAGAATAAACTTAAATTATTAATGAATACGATCTACAGCCAGTTAGCACAAATTGTAACGTTTTAAAGTTATCCATAAAATGTTAAAATAAGAATCTTTTATAATTTAGATAGATTAGATCCTATTATGACACTGAAATTTCATCACAAAAATAATCTTGAAGGACTCTCTTCTTTCAACACATTTTACTTCTAACTTAACATAATGATATGAAAGAGGTGAGTATTATTTAAATCCACTCCACTCCACTACTATAGCTATA
>OZ026806.1:3125834-3210254 GCA_964023185.1 Macaria liturata | reverse complement strand
AGATGAAACTGTTGAAAGAACTCGCAAAAATATCGTCAATATTATTCAAACAATAGATCTTACTGATACCCGCAGGCTATATATATAATCTTGCGATCATCAAAACGAGATTGAATGCTTCTTACTGGGTAAGCACGCTCCATCCTAGACCATACTGATCGCTTACCATCAAGCGAATTATGGTCAAGTGCAATCCCATTCCATGTAAAAGTATATTATTTATATTTTTTAACGATTTATAGACTAACTTTTGACTACAGCCCGGCTAAAATTAAGTACCTCTATAGACTAAGATGATTTATTCTACGCAAGCTTACAAATGATGTTAGACTATAACAGTGTATTTGCAATACTTTTCACAAACTTCTTCAAGTTTCGCTGCTGACTAATTAGGTACTATACTTAGGTACATAAATGAATGTGTACCTTGAACACCATATTAAATTTGTTACTTATCACAGTCACGCACTGACCTCCATTACTACTAGTACGCGCCTTTGAAAGTTAAATTACCCGATTTCCAAATTTGACCTCTACGGGCTTAATTTTTTTCAAATCTGTCTAATTATTTATACATTTTATAGGTCGCCTGTGGAGTAGGAAACCTAGAGCTGGTACAGTTGCTTCTGTCACATGGAGCAGATCCATTCCTGTCGACGCAACTCAACGATGCGCTCTGTTACTCGGCCGCTGCGCAGTATGGCTGTTACAGGTAAGAAACAAAAGTGTAACAACGGTTTATTTTTTTCACATTGTCTCAGAAAAACAAATTGTAACTTCAAATTTTATGCCCAAGATGTGAGTGCGTTCCAATACATTTGAAAGATAAGATAAGATAACTTTATTGATCAAAAACTTAGGTTCTAATACAAATTTTAAGAGTAGGTAGGTATTGTTATAATTTCCAATAATGGGTTTAGGTACAGAGGTTTCAAAAATTGTTGCTACTATTTACTTACAATAATTGTTATTAATATGCTCTACAAACAGCGCAGTAGCAGTATGTTGTTCCCACGGCCGTCGCGCCTGCCTCCGCGCGGCAGTCCGCGGCGGTGCGCGGGGCTCGGGCGCTGGTGCTGTTCTCTCCCTGGAAGAGGTCCTGGCTGAGGGCGCAGCCTCAGGCCCTGGAAGCGCAGGGGCTGGGGGCGGAGCCCGACCACCCACCTTTACAAAGCAGCAGCAACGAGCGCTTCAGGACGCCATGTATTGCGCTGCTGAGACTGATCATTTGGGTAATACTTGCTTGACTTCCTTTGTAACCAAAAAATATAGCTTTAGTTATTTAGTAAATATGAACGAAAAACCGTTACAGTCACATATTGGTAAAAATGTCTTACGATAGTTTTAATACTTAGTAAAATGTGCTATAAGATTTAATGAGAGAGAGAATATTGAGTAACGAAATGACTATTGCGTGTGTTATGTTTCAGATATAACGTTAGAATTACGAGCGCTAGGAGTGCCGTGGTCACTGCATGCCTGGACGTTGTCTCTCGCTGCCGCGGCAGATGCAGCGTTAGACCATGTCATTGACCAGTTATTGCAAGATTTCTTACAAGTTAGTATAACATTGTCATATGTAAGTACATAAAAGTCTACTGTTTTTGATATGATAAATTTCACCATTATTTTGTACATTTCCAGGTTTGTCCGTCAGATGATAGCCACTACAGTAAACAATTCATTTACGAATGTCTTCCCTTGCTATTCAACATTCTTCGATATAGCAAGGTATGTATCATTGATTTTGTTATTTTTGTATAGCTATAGCCCCATAGTTACGGCCCCTAAGAATTTAAAATACAACTATACAAAATTTGTCAAATTTATAACTGATTGATAGATATTCGCAAGTACCTACGTTCGTTATATTAAAACATAAAATTGCCTTTGTTTCTGTGAGGAGGATCCTTTAGTATCACAATTCCTTATCATGATAATGCGTCGTTCTTTTACGGTGTGAAAGGGGAACAAATTAAAACAACTCTAAATAATACACGCTCTAGTTGGGGTAAGAAATGAAATTGACATAACGTTGTGTGTGTACAGAAGGAGGGCACGGTGCTGCTGCTGGCGGACATCCTGTGCGCGGTGTACGGCCGCGAGCCAGTGCCCCCCGTGGCGCAGCCCCCGCCGCCCCCCGGCGCTACGCCTGCACCCGCGCGTGTCGACCCCTCCTACGTTAACAATCCCGAGCTCGCTGATGTTACTTTCAGGTAAGCTCATTTTAATAATAAAGAAAGTTTTTATATCAAAAATATTAGGTGATATTAGTCGCAGCAGACCTACATCGACAACTTGTGCATGTGGGTAAATGTGATACAATTGCTGGTAAGAAAGCAGATTCACTTTTTCTTGAAAGACATGGAACACAGAACAACCGTACAGCCTAAAAAGTAATAAAATTTGGAGCCGAAAAAAGATCCTCTCTTCACTGGAGAGGATGGCAAATTGTTTATATTATAACAAAATGTTTATCCCTTACAGAGTGGAAGGACGGTTATTCTACGGACACAAAATAGTGTTGGTGTCAGAATCCCCTCGATTGCGTGCGATGCTGGCGCCGTCACGTGCTCCCAGCGAGGCAGTGCCGCCAGCTAGTGCTGCGCCGCCGCTCGTACAGATCAATGACATTAGATATCATATATTTGAGGTAAATACAATCCAGGGCTTTTACAAATCTAGAGTTAATAATGTTTTCTTTTAGGTGGGTGTGTTACACCCTAGGCTGCAGCAAACCACGTAGTACATACGCAACCTATTATCTCTAATTTTTTTTAATAAATGTTCCGGGTCATTGCACACAGCGCCATCTAGCCCCACACTAAGCAAACTCTCTCTCTGAGTGAACTATGATATAATTGTATCGTGTGTTAATATTAAGTTATTAAGATAATTCTACGAAAATAATTAAAGTTGCATCTGTTAATTTAAATAGGTATGTTTTTTTAATTCGCAGCCGCGGCCTTATGCACTGCTTTTGGGAATTTTCTGGGCGTACCTATTAAATATTTAATTCCCATACATTGCAGCAAGTGATGAAGTACCTGTACTCGGGTGGGTGCTGCGGGCTGGCGGTGCCGGAGGGCGACGTGCTGGAGGTGCTGGCGGCCGCCTCCTTCTTCCAGCTGCTGCCGCTGCAGAGACACTGCGAGGCGCGCGCGGCCTCCACTGTCGACCTGCACAACCTCGTCTCCGTCTATATACATGCTAAGGTGAGTCTTTACGTATCGACTGAGTGAAACTTATTTGCACCCCTTGCAATGACTATCCGTCTTATTCCAAAACGTGGCTAAAATATAGGTCAAGAAAAATTTAAAAATAAAATGTCTGTGTTCTTGAAAATTGGCTTCCTTCTAAGAAACTATTTTGTTTGTTAATAACACCAAAACGTACACCTAATTTCAATGAGACTTATGTTATTTTTATTTTTCAGGTTTATGGTGCTACGCAGCTACTAGAGTATTGCCAGGGTTTCCTGCTACAAAACATGGTGGCTCTATTGACGTTCGATGACTCGGTCAAGCGGCTGTTGTTCGGCAAACGCCTTCCTGGTCACAACGTCCTCGGTGCTCTCCTCACTACTTTACAAAAACGAATCGAAGCTAGAAAAAGCCAAGCTAAACCTAGGTAACACTAAGACAATCCGTACAATATTAACGGACGAAAGTTCACTAAATTAAGTTATTATTCTGAAGTATAAGAAAGAGTACAAAAAACAAGATATATGTTTAAAACGATCTAATTTATTAAATTAAAAATTATAGTTCACATTGTACTATGTCTATTACCTATGACGCATTAAATTTAAATTCGGAAAAGAAAATATACACAAAACTGTCTCGTGAAGCTATGTAGATAATAAGCCGTGTTGTTTTTATGTTACAGAAAGTGTCTTAATAGATTGTGTATTAATTTCATTTTGTATACTGATTCCTGTCTTAACACAATCTTTGAATTTCTAAAAGTATTATATTGAAAAATGTATTTTTGTATTAAAATGTAATTATTGTTGAATAATTAAAGCTTTGTGTTATTAAATTGCTTTTTCTATGTATTAATCCCTAAGCGGTATCTCTTATTTTATATGCAGATTACTATAATGCAGGGTCGTGAACTTGATGGAGAGGTAACAGTAGTTTTCATGGATGATTCAAAGTATTCATAGCTCGTTTATACCGAAAAAGGCGAGAGTAGATATATTCAAACCACTAAAATAAAAATTCAATACAAAAAATACCACAATTCATCTAATCTAGTAGCCTCATGTAAATTTTGATCACGACTTCTGTAAACACACATAAAAATTGACGATTAATCAATGAATTCCTAATTTTATTACCACCAGTAAAATAACCCTGTATAAAGCGATAAGGCCGCCCAATGTGCATTAAATTAGTTTTTAAATTTCTTTTTATTATGTAATTTCTTTGCTGTGCATTAAAGACATATCTTATCTTTATAAAAACGAAAATGTGATTAAAATATCAGATTGTTGGTTTGGCTTGCATTCCGCAACTAGACGACAGATCACCGTGTTTTTTTACCGGTAACAGAAATAATATAAGGTTCTGCGCGAAACTAAGTGGGTGATAATTATGATACTGCATGCATCCAGTAGTATTTAACGCTCTTAAAACATTTTGCCATTTCAAAAGGCACTTTTTAAATGCTAGCAACATTTTCTTCTTATTGTCTATGGTTAGTCATATTTGCAGTCACTGTCATTGCTTACACAAGGTGTCAATGTCATTCGTATGAGTTGGAAGAAAAATATTGAATTGTCTATGAATAACATGAAAGGTGGTGTGATGTGATTGCGATGGTTTTTGCGAATTTTATGTTGATAAATTAGCGGAAGGTGACTATTATCTTGTTTTAAGTGCAGTGTAATGACGTGACAGTGAATCAAAATGCAGTTCTATAAGGAAAGAATACTCAACGCTGCTCAGTTGAAAAGACTCAGTGAACACAAGTATTCGTGCACCAGTGCGAGCTTCTTGGATGCTTGGCTGCAGCCCTGGTGGTGCTGGTTGGTCTCCAAAACGCCTCTATGGCTCGCGCCGAATCTCATCACAATCCTAGGTTTAATAGTAAATATAGTAACTACGTTAATTTTAGTATGGTGAGTACCCAAATCGAAGGTTATTTTTTGCACTTTGAAAAATTGTGTCAATTGCCTACGGAGCGTAACGACTTTCATTTTTTGCAATTAATCTCGCTGGTGGGTCTTTCGCTCACCTACTTACTGCTTCTACTAGACACCTGCGATGTGGGATGTGGATTGCACTAATGGTGTTTTCTTTTTTGTGAATGATTGATTTCGTGCTATTGGTCAAGACAATCGCGCCACTCTGATAAGATTATTGTACAGTTCTGAGTCTGGATGATTCATAATTTTTTCGTTTAATGAAATTTATCAGTAATAATTTCAACTTTCATTCTAACATTTCACAATATATTTTAGTCTTACTTATATATACCTACAATATATCAATAAAATGATGGTCCTAATATCATTACAAAATACTTTATAAACATATGAAATGTCACATGATATTCAAACACAATACAAAACAATCATAAAAAAGGAATTATAACATTTGCCACATCATAATTGTTACTTATAGTGTTTTATTTATGTAATATGTATTACATACTTATTACAGGATAACTATTTTCTAATATGTTATACATCTCCTTTTATGTTCTGCTTCATAATTAATAACATTTTAAGTTCATTACATGCAAAATTACATTCATAAATTAGTAACTTTTGTCAGTGATTTTGTAAGTTAGCTTTTGTAGAGGTTTCATACAAACCTCTATTATATATTATATTTCTAAAAAATAAGTAGTCTATTTTCTTAATCTAAAACTACCTAAAATTAAGTCAACCTTTAAACCTTAACAATTGTACATTACAGGTACAGTCCAGACGCCAGACATGACCCACCCCGATGGGCATGTGCTCTTTGTGCATTGGGAGTGTTCATCTACCAGAGTCTAGATGCCATTGATGGCAAGCAAGCTCGGCGGACAGGCAGCCAGTCCCCGCTCGGAGAACTGTTTGACCATGGCTGTGACAGCATATCCACAGTCTTCATTGCACTGGGAGCCTGCATAGCAGTGAAGCTTGGGGAGTACCCCACTTGGATGTTTTTCCAGGTTAGTAGAGATTTAACTGGTTTCCATGTATACAAATACTTAACATATATCAATAGATGACCTATTCCCGCAATAGTACCTACTAGACTGAACTAACTAATTACAATGCAGGTTAATGTTTAAGCTAAATGCTTTAACATTAACCTGTACCTTTATGACTAGTAATTAATAATAATAATAATAAATATTTCTGGACATATCACACAGCGCCATCTAGCCCCATACTAAGCTTACGCTTGTATCATTAATTATAAGTGTAGTTTTTACCATTCTCTACTCCTGCACATTTTGTGTACTTATAGTCCTATACATTATGTACGAACATAGGCATAGTTAGGTTGGTATATTATTTGCTATGAACCTTGTTATGAATTAAAATTTTGATATGTACATACATATCCATATATATGTAACTAAGTACCTAATCACTTTAATACAAGTTTGGAGCACAAAAGAAAGTAGAAAAGCATTGGTCATTATGTTTTGAACTACTTACTTATATTTTTATTGAAACACCTTTCCTTGAGGAAATCTATTCAATGACATTCTAGTCCATTGCAAGTGTGTATTATAATAACTGCTACTGGATTCCATTTTCATTGCACTCTAGAGACACTATTGTATTCTTATAATGGTAATGTAAGTAATAAATTGATGATATATAAACTCTTACTCATTTGTTATGGTCCAACACATATCATAATTATACTTATTATTATTATAGATATAAAGTGGTTTAAATAGATCCTTATCAATACAAAAAAAGTCGTAAAATGCTATCATTTTTGTTTTAGTCACTGATATATTAATATGAGTAATAAACATACAAAACAATCCTGACTAATTAATTCACAGACATCAATACAAATTAACTTTTTATCTTATTAATCAGACTAAGTATTGTTGCTTTTTATGCCATATTTTAAGTAATGGGTAATCCCTGCACCTAAGTTTACGCAAAAACTTTCTACTGTGTAATTCTCTGAATAAATACTAGTTACTTATCATCATTATTAAGTAACAAGATATACCTACATAATCTAGGAGTAGGTATGTAAAGAATGTCTAGGCTAATATCATTAGAATCTTCATATATTTTACGGAAGCATTCACCAAGGCCACTATCAGTGGATTCACTAATAAATTAGATTCACAGTCTTGTTTGTTCTCTTCATTTTATGATCTTATTTTTATAGCACACTTGTGTGCTCTTTGGGTGAGGCTGATTTTGATAGAATGGTACAGAATAAAGGCTCTTAAAATAATAAATACAAAGTAATAAGTAAGTACTTATTTTTTTTATAATTCTTTAAGTTTAGAATAGGCTGACATTTTATGTGAAGCACAACCTTTTTTAGTAATCAATGAAAGGCAAAAGCATCTAGTCTTAAAAAATAATAATGTAATTCATACTGTCTCATGTTGTATTTAAATATACTATTGTGTTGAAGCAGACTAGATCAAACAATCAAAATTCTAATAGAACAAAGTAAATGAGAAACCACACGGTTGTGTAACTGTGTAAATATCCTACTAGTCAATTAGTAATCAGTGTATAATAACAGCACATTCCTGTGTTATCTTATTAATTACTTAGCTCAAGTCTTCAATATATCAATATTTCTAGGTATATGCTTATAATTGTACTATGAAGTGAAAACCCAGAACTTACTTGCAATACTGGGACAATAGACGCCTCACCATTAGGAACTATTTCTTATCAACTATTTTTCATAAAAAAGAATTCTACTTATAGTAAGTTTATATGAGAATGGCCAACTCTGGTGTCAAGTTTTCATACCAGCCTAAGGGCCTCTGACACGGTTTAACAACTCCTTTACTATGCGAAACAACTGGGCCCTACAATACTTGGGCATAGTACAAATAATAGATAGTTTGTAACGTGAGCTAATCATTACGTTTGATTACGCATCATATATTAGAAAATGTCCTTGCTGCTGGTTGCCAAACAGTCGAGGAGAAGAGTTGTTGAACTTCTTCGTGTTTGGTGAGCAAACTTGGCCCGTGCCCAACCAACCTGCTAGTTTACTATGGAATATGCCTCTCATAGTTATGGCTAAAAAATTACTATTACTTAATTAACTAAGAACTTAGACATGTTATTTTAAGTATTTTTAGGTCACTGGTTTTAAATTCAATGTGATAAGACTAAGAACTGTGACATGTTAATTCAGTCATTTTTAGCTTCCGTAGGTCGGATGACACGTTAAATTGTAGGTCCCGGCTGTTTGCCTAGTTCGGCAGTCGTTAAGCCTTATCAGAGGCCCTTAGGGCGGTTTGGAAACTCTCGACACCAGAGTTGGCCACTCTCATTCGATAAGAAGAAGAAGAAGAAGTAATTTTTAGGTAGGTATCTGGATTTTTATTTCAATGGCATTAAGACGAGTTCGTCTTAATGCCATGTCACAAAAAACTTTACTTTTCATTCTATACAAGCTCGTGCTGTAACTATTACATGTTGTAAACATTAGATTTAAGGAACCACAAGTGGAATAATAACATAGTTAAGTGGGCACGCATACATACATACCAACATAATGTAAATATATAATGTACAAGTAGGTTTCCTGACATGTACATATATCCTAAACCTAGCGAGTGGAAATAGGCGGCTCGGGTCAAGTGCGGTTCACGATAATCAATATTAGGGCCTTGGACGGAATGAATGCCAATTTGAGATGATACTGCAGAATACGACTGTAACGTAGATATGACGTATGTACTCCATACATGCTTCTTTTTACGTATGTATTTGTATAGGTTCTAATATGCCTATTATGTTTATTTTCCTTCTAGTGTCTTATTTCTCATTACTGATGGTCGTGACTCATGGCTCTAATGCAGAATCAATTGATTGGGATTCTTTTGTATATGGTATCTCTCTATGATATACATACATACTTGCCCAACACTCCCAGATCCTTCCACTTACTTCCTTGATTTATAGTCTAAGCAGATATTTTTACTATTCATCCCAGCATTATGTAGGGTCGCCAATAAAAACTATCAATAAATCGTATCACTACTGACTGCAAAACGCTATCAATAAAACTTATATTGACTGTAAAAATAAATCAATAGTCAAATTATAGTACGCTATTTCTGAATCTCTTTATATATACTACATTATAACAAAGACGATATACGACACAAGGTCAGTAAAGATAAACTTTTTACTACGGTATTCGCATCGTACCCGTACGCATTGTAGCTAAATCCTGTGATAACATTATTATGATCTAATAATTTAACTGGCGCAAAAACAACAGTTATGACGAAAAACAACTACATGTGATAGAGATATACATAGCTAGTTGTCCCTCGGTAGTCCATTCCGTCTAGGTATAATGAAGGTTTTATAGGTATAATAAAACCTTCATTCACAAACTAAATGCTAAAATACATGTAGATTTGGATATAAGAAAAGACCCAGAAAAAATACATATATCGCTAAAACAGTTTAAAGTATACACATAACAAAAAAATAATTACTAAAGAAAATGTATTCACATTAAATTTAATTCCAGTAGCGATATTAAATTCGTTCTAACATTGACATAGCTGTAGGAAGCAGGTATATTTCTGTTGAACGTAATCTATTATTCTGTAATACAATGGGGAAAATATATGTGTTATTTACATGTTAAAATTGAAAATTAGCATATAGACACATCATTATATTCATTTTCAAATTTGTATGTCAAAAGACAAGGTTCATACTAGTAAAAAAATATTCATAAGATAAGAGGCACTAACAGGTAACAGGTATCAGGTTTCAGTTGAAAACTGATGGTAAACTGTTACTTGTATAGAATGAAAAGTAAAGTTTTTTGTGACTGTGACCATAAATAGCAACATTGTATTTATACACTGCTACTCAGTGCTTAGTCACATATGCGTGAACTCTGGCCTTATAATAAAAGGGCTATTAGTCACACGCGCATTATGGCTCCTACGCTAAATCTACCTTAAGATATAATCAGATTATCTTTCTTACATGTCACTTATGTATTAATATTTGCTATTTCCTATATCTGGCATGAAAAGTCCTCCTTTGATGCGAGATAAGTTTAAGATTCAATTTTGTTCCATTGCTAGGTAGAGATTTACAACTAACTGTGGAAAAAACCGGCCGTGGACAATGATTTCTGCTTATTATACCCCTATTTTTATAAGAAAATATAGGTATAAGGTATGGCCTATTTATTTTGGGTTATTAAAAAAGTATACCTATACCAATATGATTCAATTTTCGTCTGCTACATAGTAACTTCAATCTACTCTTCAAGAAAATGTTTATCTTCTTAGTTTCATATTTATCGTAATGAGTGAATAAGTAACTGGATTAGTTACACCATTCAATATATGCCATCCAAATAATTATGTATTCCTATATAATATACACGCAAAATAATGCATTCTATACGTCGAAGAAATCTTTTGACGTCCCGATACCCCAATAATAACCACGACAAACCAGCGACTATAGTACATTGTACACTATACATATGTGCTACATTATATACATACAACGTACAGCTTGGCCCCGGTGCCAAGAATACAGCTCCGATACTGAAGTTTAGAATGGAGCAGCGCCAAGAGAAAATCTCTATTTGGATTTCAGTTTTACCTAAACGAAACGTCATCGTTTTGTCGTCTACAGACTTTCTTAGGAAAGAGATATACTGTAATGTCCTTTGTAACCATCTGTATTTTTGAGTTGATGCTCTATTGCTCACTTCTATAATGTATTCCGGCAATGAGTATTATCTTCAGACCTATCTAAGAAGAGAAGTCTGCAAAATCTGCCAAATTTATTCAAATTTTAATTTCTTATACACTTTCTGTCATCTATTGATAATAATATTTACGTGAAGCTGTCGATTGAAAATATATAGTTTTACCAATGACTCATGTTTATTTACTGGCCTCAAAACCAGTTAGCCTCTCACAGTAGCCAGCTGTGAATACATTATGACTCCGAAAAATTGAAAAATTCAACTGTAAAACGGCAAATAGTTAGCTACAATTTTCCTTCCGCTTCCGAGTTTTTTTTTAAATAAGCTGCAGTAAAAATATAAATACGAGCATACTATTTACGACATAAGTAATTTTCCGTTTCTAATTTTTCCTAGCATATTAAAATTAACAATTATTATTTTCATAATATATATTATCTCTACCAAGAAAAATACATAGAAAGTCGCGTAAATGTATTCAAGTGGTTCATACATAATTCGGAATCGTACGCTCTGTCGTCAGGTTGGAGTAGTTACCGATAGACATGGAGTTTCATGGCCATCTAGTTGCTAAGCCATACACTACGGATTTGAGACATGTTACTAGATTCAATACTAGTATGGAATAGGAATCTAGGTTGAATTGATCGATTCCGGGAAAGATAATTTCGCAACAGACCGACCGATTATTTAGCTAAGTAATCACCACATTAATTAGTAATAAGTTTCACATCTTTTAGTTCATTGAAATAATGAATAAATGTATTTTCTTCAACGAAATATTAACAGGTCCAGAAGTCGAATATCAGTTTACTGACAAGATTAGATATAAAAGCACGCCATGTTTTTAGATATACGAGTAACGATGACTTGCGTTATCATAATCTAGATCTACTTTTGGTTTGCGGTTTATAATACCTGGCTTTGATAAATCCCGTTCTCGGTTCTCAATAATTATAAAACATAACTGGGATGTATCCAAATTAAATACACTTAAAAATATCATTAATTTAGTTGTTTATAAAAAATACACAAATATTAGTACCCACGACAGAAGCGTTTGCTTAGTGTGGGGCTAGATGGCGCTGTGTGCAATGTCCCGGAATATTTATTTATTTTATTTATTTATTTCTTTTTAGTGATTTACGCACTGACATAACGACGGCCTTAGTATGATAAACATCCGAGACTTACAATTTTCGTCCCACTTGACACACAGAAGCGCCCAAATAGAACGCCACATTTGACACACAGAAGCGCCCAAATAGAACGCCACTTTCTGGTCACCTATCCAAAGACTGACCCATCGCATGCGAATACCTCCGCTAGATAATCTACTACTATCTATTAACTCAACCAGCAGGGCTACCACGGCACCGGTACTAATAGTCTTTCCACCATTTAATCCACCTGTCACTATACAACAAGTGGATAAAATGGTGGGAAAGACTATTAGTCCCCGTGTCGTGCTTGCCCTGCTGAATACTCCACTAACGCGCAACTTCATTCCATTCCAGTGTTTCTGCGCAATGACCCTGTTCTACTGCGCGCACTGGCAGGCCTACGTGACGGGCACGCTCAAGATGGGCCGCATCGACGTGACGGAGGCGCAGTACTCCATCATCATCATCCACATGGTGTCCGCCACGCTCGGGCCCGGCTTCTGGGCCACTCAGGTAATGTAGTCCTATGTGGGTATATGGAGACCCAGCCTGCTTAAAGTTCGACTAAGGCATTTTTGCAATGTTTCTATATACTTATAGGCTTCTATATACTTATCACGTTGACTTATAGTGTAAATTTCACCGCTAAACTAAACGTTAAGTGATAAACGCCATGTAGAAACATTGTCAAAATTGCCTTAATGATAAAATGATTATTGTAAAATAATGTCGGTTTGATCTGGACATTTGGAAATTAAAGTTAGTATTATTACTAGTATTATCTAGTAGGTATTTTTTTTTGCCTTTTAAACACATTCAATTAAAATGTGTAAAGATTTTGTGAGTAATACAGGGACTGTTAAAGTTTATAAAGTGTCCAGATCAGATAACTTTAGTATTATAATAAAATCTGAACTGAGCGTATTGTTAGTGATATGAAATATTTCTGTATAAATAGTTCTATGCCAAATAACAATGGAGCTGATAAAGCCACGAAAAATGTGTGCAAAATTTGCCAGCTTTTGTCCGTGGCCAATAACACAAGCGACGTGCCAAGGCGATGCTTCTTGTAGCTGTATCACACACTGTGTCTGTCCGAGCAACACAAATATTTGCACACGTCCATCTAACACACTGAAATGTTTACTTCTCAAGAAAATAGGTTTAATTTTTTTGTTATAACTAGGAATGCGCTCAGTCGTTAAACTCTACATAAAATTATACACACAATGATTTGAATGAAAGTTTTGCTAAGCCAAAATATAAGCCAACTTAACAACAACTATTTACCAACTTCACAAAAACAATTATTAAATACATTTATTTGTCGATGACCTTTATAACAAGAAGGTTCGTTTACCTTTTGGCTTAGCACACTTTTTCTTATAAACCTGTTATTAAATCAACACGTTTTAATGAACTTGATAATAAGTGATTCTTTATATATAATATAGATATAATATAGATATCTCATTACTACGAGTATATTGGATACCTAATTTTTAGGTTAGCACAGAATTGTGGTCACGTGTAAAACCAATTCAAAAAAGCATTTTAAAAACAAGACCAAATTTGTCTGTAGCATTCAATTCGAGCTCCATAAATGTCTATGATAGTATAAGAATATATCTTTGCACTACATGACGCTAACAACACATATGTCCATGTATTTGTTCTTCACAGCAAAGCTCATTTCCAATCGAAGGAACATTCTATGTCTCACAATATGTGTGGCCGCGCTTGATGTAAGGTCGTCAGAAATATTTCAGTCTGTTTAAAAACACCCACATGAATATCTCCTATCTAAATATTTATCTGTATTATCTATTGACCGCTTAGGGTGCTATTAAATAATTAATTTTAACGTTTAGTGAAAAAAAAATTACATCAGACAAATATAAACGAATACATTTTTCTGCTTTGTACAGTTAAAAAATCTCATGAAAAGGTTATTTTTATAGTTTATATTTGGTTGATGTGACAAATACCTATATCAATATAAAATTAATTCGTATGTATATAGTTACGCTCTAAAAGTAACCATCAAAATATCTTGGGGCATGTTTCTAATTACTAAATAAAAGTATTATTTTCCCCGTTAGCTATTCATAATAATACTCCTAACTGGGTTCGAATTCTATAGAACAATAGGATGCGGATGTATAGAATATGTTACAAATCTAATTGTAAAGAGAAAAATAAAACTTTCAGAAGACTAGATAACCTCCTTTTTTGGAAGTCGGTTAAAATGAAACAAGATGTCTAACTATATAAACTTGCAAACAGTGAGTTTAATTTATATTATGTAACTGACATAGTCACACTATTACATATTATAAAAGCGAAAGATTATGAGCACGTGAGTGTGTATGTATGTATGTCCGCGTTCAAACCTTGGAAAACATATAAGATAAAATTTGTTATGGAGATAGATCATAAACCTTGAACATTCCTTGGGATGCAACTACTAGGGCAACACGCACTAAATGATATTAAATGAGAATAAAAAAAAGGTGCAGGATTTAATACTCTTAAGCGATCCTAAAATAAATATACTTACTAAATTTGCAAAGAATTTAAGACGTTGACCTGTGTATCTCAGTGTTTACTGCGTCAAAATATTGCCATCACGCTCAAATAAGATAAAGTTTTGAGCGTGATAGCAATACAAGAGAAAAACGGAGATAGAATAAACAGACCAATTTGAAAAAAAAACATGTGTCACGACCGGTAATAAGAAAGAGTTACTCAGGACAGCGTCCGTAATTTTCCGTCGAACAACAGTCGAGCATGACAAAAAGAGGTGACGCCGCAATGTAGCAAAATTGGTAGCAAATTGCACCAAAAAAGTAGTAACAAGTGGGCGGGTCCCCAGGTGGGCGGCGGGGTGGAGTGTCGGTACTCCCTGGCTCTGGCGGCGGTGGCGGGTGCGTGCCTCACCCTGGGCGCCCTCGCCGCCGCCATCGCGTCGGGCGGCGTCGGCAAGAACGGATCCACCGTCGCTGTGAGACCTCTACCTTCACTGACCACTGAAGCGGGACTTACGGCCCTTCTAAGAGACATACGTATCTCCCCGCTTTCCAAAATAATCTCGTTATCCAATGCTTTCTAGAACAGTTTATTTTTCTGCGCTGTGATTAACAACTCCTTTGACAATGCCAATTAGTTCATTTATTCTCTGTCCACTCATAGTGACAACTGACAAAATGTAATATAATGCGTGGACAGATAATAAAAGAGTTGGGGGCTTGTTGGGGGTAATAGTGTTTATTGGGTCAATTTCAACCTTATTAAATAAAGTTAATTTTTAAATGTTTAATGTCTGTTTTGACATAGGCAAGTAAAGTGATTTTGTTCTTTTCCTGTTAAAATTCACATAAAAAATAATACATACAACTATGTCTCTTAGAATGCAGCTGCTCAGGTCTCGTGGCAGGTTTCTTTCAGCTTTGGTGGTCGCTTAGATTCAGTTTCATCTTGGTGATGTGGGACTCCTGTGGCGTTTAGTGATTATATCGTCTGTGTAAACTAACATGCGAAGTTAAAGTTAAATTAAAATGTTAACTTGATTGTTTTCCGCACACTTGTTATTTATCTGAAACAAATGGGACTTTGGATCTCTTTGCTATTTATTATCTATTTTTGTTTTATTGATGAAGTTAACTTTAAATTCAGGAATGACAATTTCAATATATATGTCACGACATTCCCTGGAAGGCTCAGTAACGTAAAATCCATGAGCCATCTTGAGAATGTATTGAAAAACTTCTTTTAAAAAATATTATTCTTTTAATCTCAATTCAGTATTAGCTCGTTTATTGTAGTTTAAAAACTCCATTCCTTAAAAGCTAGTCCCACGCCACAGTTTGAACTGAGACTTCGATTTGGGCATATTTTCTAAAAGTTTGTTAAATCATCGATTGAGTATAATAGATTAATTGGCATCTAATTTAGTCATCAAGCACTTACTTCACGTTAAGCTTTTGAATCCTAACCGAGCGTATTTTCTCTTTTACTTGTAGTTTTAGAAAGCCTCCAAACAAAAAAATAAACAAATTGTAAAAAAAACGAATTGCAGAAATACAAAACGATCTTATAAATAAACTAAAATCTGTTTTAATTTGCAAGTGTTTGAAGGCTTCCTTGAAATTCTTAAAGCGATAGTTGTTAGTAAGTGCGATACGTTCCTCCGCTTATTTTGATTGTTAACTAAGGTACCGTTGGTCCATCGCTTATTATCATGTGGGTTTTTTTAATAGCATGTATTTAAAGATCACGAGTACTCAGTTAAGTTGGATTATGCTCACTGTTTTTATTTAAATTTATTTCCATAACATGGAGCATGATCTATAGAGATATATTCGATTTAAAGTAAAGATCACTTCGTAGGTTGGTCATATTAGTTACGTTTAAGTTGTTAATGTGGCTGGTGCGTCTTTTGTCATTATTTTGTTATGTTGTCGAGGTGAGTCTTCACTCATTGTATGTTGACGGCCAGCCGCAGTCGAGCGACGAGTATTTTTGGTCGTGAATGATTGGCTTAGTTTTCTAAATTGTGTGTGATTGGGCGAGTACTAATGTGTCCACTAACTGGCCCAGATCCCAGCGCTGGACGTGCCCGTGAGCCTGCTAGGCACCACGGTGTGCAATGGCCTGCAATGTATCTTTATCCTGAACTTCGCATCCACCTTCCGCGTTAGGGGATGCGGCAAAAACGGATCTACTATCGCTGTAAGAGCAACTACACGATCTGTACAGCTGTGTACAGTTGTACATGTACATGTCACGGGAGGGCGGTGTTTCCAACCGGGTCAATCATGCCTCTGCGAGCGGTGACATTCCGACACGCGGGCCTTCGTAACTGGCACCCAACGTGGAACTATTCAAATCATTTCATTTTCCAATTTGAATGGGAATCTTGACCGCTGACCGGCAAGTCATTTGATCATCATTATTGTTTTCGGAATGTCACCTAAAGGGGTTAAGATGAGCACTGTAACCTTACGCACTATAAAAACAAGACATGATTGATTCGTATCATACCTCATCGAGGTCTGTACTTGGACAGTACTCTAACTATGCATGAGTTCTATTTCATTCCGTAAATAACTTCAGTCGGAAAGATTCATTACTGGTGGATATTTATAAACATCTTGTTTCATAAAATGTCACATAAAGAGACTAGAATGAGTGAAGACAGCACATAGGTTCATAGTTTATTCCAGCCGACCCCTGGCTAGGCTGGTCCTACCTGATATTAATGGCATGTGTTTTTTCTGGCCGGCGCGGCGGCGGCGGCTCACTGCGCATGCTCACGGTCTAACACTACAGCTGCCCACACTAAACATCAGTTTGAACCTTCTGTCAAACTACGCGGTCGTGGTGTTCACGCTCTACCTTATATTCGGATACGTAACCGTGATTATGAAGGGAGGAGTGGGGAAAAACGGCTCCACTGTTGCAGTAAGACACTGATTTTTGTGCCGTTAACTCACGATAACAATGCACAACGTACTAATGACGTATGCCGAGTGACAGTTGACAGCTACGCTCGCACGAACTGGCCGCTCGCTCATGAGTCTCGAGACTGTAGTGTTGTGCTGTGCTGCCGCGGCACTACTTGTTATATCTACCGCATTTAACGTACTGAGCTAATGACAATTTTAAAAAGATATCAACAAATTGACAATAAAAAAATGTTGCACCATGTAGTTTGTTGTACTATTGATGACTTTCTTTCAAAATATTATGTTCTTACTTAAATTCTACATATATTATGTTCGTTCTAGTTCTAGGCTGTAAAGTTACATATTGTAAATTTCACACATATGCGGTATTTATAGCATGGTAGTGTTGTGGCTGTGTGTAGTCTTGCATGTGTATGTTACTCTACTTCAAACGCACTCTCATTCCCATCACTAGCTTAAGGCATGTATGTTTGTGCATGTAGCATTTTGTTGCATGTTATATTAATAAGTAGTTTTACTTTTTTCTGCTTAGTTTTTGAAATCATTGCTTTAAATGTCCTATTTGATTAAGTTTTTCGATTAATTTCAATATTTTTTTTAACGATTTGAGTTTCTTTATTGCTCTAATTTTGCTTAGGTGCCATTATTTTGCTTTTTCGTATCATCATAACTGGAGTACAACAAGACTGCTAAAGTTATACTGAGATAATATCAAATAATGATAAAAAAAGTTTTTTATTAAGTTAGCTCAGTATCGATTTAGATGTTACAGAAAATAGAGGAGTACCTATCTGACATCTAGAACTGAAAACCTTATCAAGTAAATTAATCCATTATGATAAGTATTCCTTAACAACCGACTTTTTCCAAACATATACTTGTTTTCCAAGAAGCTGTTTAATTCCAATCAAAATGACTAATAAATCTCAGTTACTTCCACCAGTCTCGTTGTCCCCCACCTCCCCACAAAGAGCGTGGTTCACCCCGTGTCCCCCGCAGGGTACCAGCATCCTGTCCCCGGTGATACCGTTCTCCTTCGTGGTGGTCCCCGCCTTCATCATCTTCCAGAAGAGCGAGTCTAGCGTGTATGAGAACCACCCTGCTCTCTACATACTGGCGTTTGGAATGGTCGCTGCTAAAGTCACCAATCGACTTGTGGTAAGTATATTTTCTTATTTATTTATTACTAGTGGGTGCTCGCGGCTTCGTTCCCAGTAAAACTTGCATTCCCTATTTCACCCCTTTAAAAGTGGCATTTGCTAAAATCCTTTCTTAGCGGATGCCTACGTCATAACATCTACCTTCAGTCCAAATTTCAGCCCAATCCGTCCAGTGGTTTGGGCTGTGCATTGATAATTAGATCACTATATCAGTCAGTCAGTCACCTTTGAGTTTTATATATTTAGATTGTAAGTATATTATTATTTATATCTAGCTACTGCTGTATGCTGATTGGTCACAGTTTCCTATTTACAACATCTATTTGGCATTGTTGGCAGAAGACCGAGAAGCAGATTTATCTTTTTTGATATGGATATATTATTTTAAATAAACGTTATTTTGCCAGAACAGTAATAGAAGCGAGAATCCACCGAGGTCTACTAAAATTTAGACGAGAGAAGGGTGATAATGATTAAATAATGTAATGGTGTAATAATAATAATAATAACGTGGGTGCCCATTCCATTTAAATTCTGTGCATTAAATCGAAAAACTCCCTAATTTTCCCTGACGCATCACGCAATTTAAACTCAAACACTTATAAAATAAAGTCTATTGTCCCGTTCCAGGTGGCTCACATGACTAAGAGTGAGATGGAGTACTACGACTGGTCCCTGCTGGGGCCGGCCATGTTGTTCCTCAACCAGTACTTCAACAACGCCATACCCGAGTACTATGTGCTGTGGCTTTGCACGGTCAGTGCTTTACATTGTTTTATATACGAGCAAAACTGTTTTCTCCTGCTTTGGAAGGGTGTGGTTCTAGAGTTTGATCAATTTTCTTTTTTTCTTTTTTTCAAGCATTGAATAGGCTTGCGGTTGACTACAGCCCGCCTGTTGTATAGCATCGCCGTAGTCTAAGATGTTGCACCCTTGCCTAGTAGAAGCTTATTTAATCTACATTTGTAGTAAATCTATTACTTTGTAACGACTTGCTTAACGATGTCTTTCGCCTACCTTGCTTAAGATATGAACCATGTTTGTACATTTCTCAGAACCGTTGTTCTATTTTAACAAATAGATCAATAAGTACACTTAAATGGGATTGTAAATGATCATACCTATAGAAATATTAACATAAAACATGTCCTTCCAGATATGGGTGTGCGTGGACTTCGTCCGGTACTGCGGGCAGGTGTGCCTCGAGATCTGCGACCATCTCAAG
The DNA here is from genome assembly GCA_964023185.1 of Macaria liturata. Classification (NCBI taxonomy): domain Eukaryota; kingdom Metazoa; phylum Arthropoda; class Insecta; order Lepidoptera; family Geometridae; genus Macaria; species Macaria liturata. The sequence goes on along the minus strand of OZ026806.1, from coordinate 3,190,310 downwards.
ATCAACCTGTTCCGCATCCCGCACGGAGCCGCGCTGCTGGGCGCGCGCCCCGCCACGCCCGCCGCCCGCACCGGCAAGCCCGCCGACAGAAACGGTACGAATGACCGACGTACCGTGCGTAAAACCAAACGTACCAACTCGCAGGCTTGAGAACGCTATGTATTATTTTAATCACAGCCTTTTTTCTATTGTTGAAACTTTTGTAAATGTATTTGGGAAATGACCGGCTAGTAAACACGTGAGATGGCAACTATTTTTTTCTGAAGATCGTGATCACAGTTTTTTTTATAAATTGTTAAAACTTTGAGTGTATTATTTGGAACATAACTGGTTTGTAGACATTTAATAATACTTCTGACGATAGGAACGGTACGAACGACCGACTTAGCGTACGAAAACCAATCGTACCAACTCAGGCTTGAGACTGCAGCTAATTTTGTCTCGAGATCGCAATCACAGTTTGTTTTATTATTTAAACAATATTTGAAACTAAACCAATAGTGACGTTAGAAATAATAGTACAAATTTCCAACGTACTGAAGATAGTGTGCGTACTGTAGGTAGTGCGTACCAAGTTTTGTGTAACATTACCGGCTTATAAAACAAACTTGAAGCTCACATTTTAACAATAATATACACAAACAAGTAATGTGAGTACCCAGGCCCTGTTATAAATAAATTTAAAAAGTAATGCGAAAACCATTCATAAGAGGAGTAAACCTGTCTAAACTAATTCTCTTCACATCGAAACTCGGAGAAAAGTAGTATTGATCTAACTGGATTTTGAGACACTTGACTTGTGTATTTATTACGAGGAAGGAAGGAAGCGATATCGTTCGCATATACATATAATAACCGTATTTAATGCACAGTCTGGTATATGACAATTATGATAGTTAAATAGTTTTACGGTCCCCTTTATTTTGTTCTGTACTTATTCTATTTTTTTTTATAAAGTTGAATGCCGTTTGTTCAGGTAGTTTCCAATGTTTTTGAGTTATGTTACAGGACGAGTGTAAGAATCATAGATCAAAGATTAGGTCTGTGTTAGATTGTAATGTTGTAAAGAGGGCAGATGTGATATGTTGGGACTCTTGTGTATACATATCTAGCGGTTACAATAGTACATTGTTCACCGAGAGGAGAAAGTGACCGATTACTCGCACTTTCTCTCGAGTGATACATAGTGCTACACCTGCTCGGAAAGTATCAAATTTACGGTAGAAAGTACTATAGTGTATGAAAATCCATTTCTTCCCGCTCAGATGCGTTTTCTCCTCGCATATATGTTCGATATGCAATGACGTATTATCTTCCGTAAATTTGATAAAGTAACAAGGTACTTTCCGAGCAGGTGTAATATAATAGTACATTGTTACCCTAGGGGTGAAAGTAACTTATTTAGCCCCGAGACGGGGTTTGGCGCCCGAACGCAGTGAGGGCGCCAATAGTTCGAGGGACTAAATAAGTCTTTAACCCGAGGTAAACACTGTGCTTTTCATTACAAATACGAGGAAAGTAAAAATAAAAACATGAATTAGCTAAAGAAAATATGAGTAAATTTTATTTTACCACCCAAGTCAAAACAAAGATACCTCAAATCGTATGATGATTTTCCGCTTTAGGCTCTTCTTTTATAAAATCAGGCGTTAAATTTATATTAAAATCAGATGAACTCATTTTATTGGTACAAAATACGTATTGTGACGTAGAACCTCTTTGAATGTAGGTGTAAGAACTATTTGGTTAAATGTAGGTATAGGAACTCTTTTGTTTTTGTAAAGAAGTTAGTAGAGTTCAAGATAACTCTGCGCGCGGATAAAATTAGAACTAAAATGTTCTGATTGCAATTTGCATCAGAGGCCAATTCTTGGCATAAGTGCTGCAGCCAGTCGCGCGCAGAGTTTTTACATGTTAATTTGACAGCTGTCAGTTGAAAGCGATTCTCCCTAGGGATGAAAAGTATTACTTTCAACCCGCTCCTAGGACCTACTTTCAGAGTATGAGTAATGAAAAATACATTTCGAAGCCAATGCTATGTCGAAAGCATATATGACAGTTTCTAAGCGAGATACCGTAGAAGAATTTATCAAATCTCAAAAATTCTGATATTATTTACTTCTCACTGAATTACTCCTATTATTTGAATTATTCTGAAGAGTATGGCAACGGCAAAGAGTAACTTACAAAGAGTAGATAATTAACTTGTATTTGTCTAAAAATTATACAGTCTGAATATCGTTTGAGCGGATAAATAACAAATTGTAAATACGTCGTCCACATACACGCTTTATGCTTATGTGTTTGTTATATTTTTATTTTTACTTTTCTATATACTCGCTAGATATGTATACATAGATATATGTTGTGTCGGTGTTGTTAATCGTTATTTAGTGTCATTAGTTTACACTGTACATATTGTAAGAATTTGTATTTCAAAAGCCAATACACACAGTTCAAAAAATATAGCACTGATTCATTTGTGAATGAGGCTACAGAAATGCGCAAAATTCCATGATAGTCCAAAGTAGGAAATTATAAAAATAGTGTGTGTACGTATATTACTATTCTAACTCGAAGCAATACCCTATTGGCCTTATTACAAAACGTGGTTTAAATATAAGTCTAGACCAAGTCCGTTTTAGTTGTTCGAAAATTGACTGTCTACTGTCATAATTATCAAACTGTCAAAATGTACCAATGTTAAATCAAAGTATCAATTTGAAGTTCACATCTTGATTGCTTGAATGTGATGTCTAAACAACAAGAACCTACTTTTTATTTTTAAAGTCCTAAACTAATATTTAAATCGCGTTTTGTAATAAGACGGTATGTGTAAAAATGGTCATTATTTGTCGTTTTTACAATATAATATAATTCTCGTAGTCCACTAGGATTAAAGGCGGCATTCAACCAAAATGGCGGAGTACAACCAATGGCAACGCGTACATAATATCTATGTAATACTCATCCGCCATGTTTGTTAAAACGTCAAATTTAAAATTGGAACTTAAAAAAATCGAATATAAAATTGTTAAAATAAACAAAAGCATGCATTACATACTTTAAACAAAGTTGTGTACGGAATCATTTGGTTTAGCTAAACTATTAATTTAATTGGGTTGTGCGTCTAATGAGTGGTGGTGGCCATCCTGCTACTAAATAAAGTAGAGAGTGGTGTGATTTCAGGTTATAGGGTGAACCGCAACATCGGGCGCGCCGTGCCGGCCTTTAGCAACCGCTCGCCCGTACTTGCTATTTGAGTAAATAACTAACTTTTAATACATTAGCTAATCCTGTATTATACGAATCACAAGGAATATGGAGTTACTGAACGGTCACATTGAATTTTCCTATTTTATTTCATTTTGGGATATCATACTAATCGGTTTTATGACCGTCTGAACGCATTGTCAAATTACAATGTTTTAATTTTTTTTATTCAGGGTTTGTTCTTGTTGTAGCTAAATTATAAAAATAGATAAGTACCTAAATTGTGTAAATATTGTCAAATTGTCTTGACTGTTTCTGTGACTCCGTATTCAAACGTTGGTTACGGATTTATTGTAAATACTCGTATCTAAATTTCCATAGGATTATCGTATATGCTCTTGCGCAAACAGACGTCTTTAAAGTCGAAAAGACATACTCTATTTCAGCTTTGCTATTTCTATAAAAAAAAAAACACCACCAAATGCCAAATTATTGAAGAGAAAATATAGGTTTTGATAAAAGTAGCGTTACCGCGGGACGGTGTCAAATTATAGTTAGTGGTTACATTTCTTTCGAAAAAAATATTCGGTTATTTATACCTAGATGTTGCTCGTTAATTAGACGCTAATATAGTACTAATTAAGTATTTATTTAACTCAGATAAAACTAAATACTTCAGAACTCCACAGTTAGCTCTATCTTAAAAATTTAGAGACCTCTATTTTAAACCATTTCTAAATGTAGCTCATACGTTTCTTTATAAAAATTGTTGCATATTTGTGCTTTAGAATATCTGATTGAGACTTAACCTGAAAATTCGCTGCTTGCCACTATTTTTATAACATTTAAAAAACCTTGTTAGAAATGATTTTCCAACGAGTGTTTAGGAATTTACCAATATATATACTTCTAATTAAATATGTACTTGTTGCTATATCTTGCATATTACTTGTACTAACTGTAAAAGTCTTCCGGTTTTTGGAATGTCAATCAATTTATTGCACCTACTTTGTCCAGTCAAATATTTGTTACTAATTGAACTTCTACAAACTGGATTAGACTTTAAAAACAGATTCCACAAGAATCGGTGTTGGCTGCGACTAAAATTTTCCCCTTCTCTCTTCTATATCTATGTAAAAATAGTCATAAGTGCTAGGATGCTTGCCATTCAATATAACACCTTATTGCGTTTGATATAAGTGAGAGTATCGCTAGCGTTATCTCGTCCGCTCAAACGGTGTTACCATGTAGTAGATTGTAAATATATAGTGGTATAAAGTGTAACACTGTACCGCTGCTGGCTGTATGACACCGTGTGACGTGTATTTTGTATGTCAAATATAAGCTAATGTACAATTTCAATAGTTTGTTTTATTGAGCGTCAGCACTTTTATGTTCACACTACACTTTGTGTATAAAAACACTGACAAAACTACACTTAAGTGTTTGACAAGAATACACTTGATGTTTCACACACAACAACGTTATTTTTTTTAATTTTGTGTGATATTATGACGTGAAAAAGTCTGCTAGAAATATATATGTATTATGCTAGTAGGTACATATGTTTCAGGTTAATTTTCGCACAAATAATATGATTATATTATATGCGGTGCAGTGATATTAAATGTTTTTTATTTAAGTAGTGTCTCAGCCATTGTTACCCAGATAAGTACTATTTTATTTATGTATTGGTCTATTTTTCGGTTTGCGTGTGGCTTGGAAAGTAACCTTACAGACAGGGTGATACTTTTACTAAAATGCTTAACCAGTACTAATCTATATTATCGTGTATAGCCTTTTTGCTTCAATACTAATATTAAAACTTTATTTATAATACAATACGATTGCAACAGTTTCTTAGTCTTAAAATTCATCGCATGCTTATTTTATACTTTATTAACTATAATTTGTTTTTAATATTTTAGATTTTTGACTCTTATTTATTTGCGTCGACAGTATATTTAAAAAAAATTATGTAGGTTGATTCTCATCATAGATTTAATTGTATTTGCTTTAGTGTGATTGTTGCATGTCGTTTGTAATTTATTTATCTAAAAAATATATATATTGTTCCGTTATACCTACCTTATATTGGCAACAGATACAAATATTATTTCATTCCAAAATACTTCTAGTTTGAATTAATGCGAATTTTAGTAGATAGCCTTAAACTTATACATAGTAGAATATGTTTTTATTACATTTCCTATATCATATACATTAGTTTTCTGGTTTGTTTTGGGGTTAATGCTTTATAGGGCGCTCATTCCCCATGTGTCTTATACATCTATCTCTTTCTTGCAGTATCGAGTGAGAGCGAGAGGTCCGACGCAGAAGACGCCGCACCATTGATAAACAACAATAGCCTTATTTAATATAAGAGTAGGGTTTATAATTAACAGTACATGTTGATAAGAAGAAGTCATAGATTATAATACAGTTATTGTAGTCAGTATAGATTTAAATCACACCTTTCTTATACACCTGTCTGTGTTATTTATAAAGTGATTTATCAAGATATTTGGTTTTGTACTAAATTGATTTATACATAGCTACATAGCATATAGATACTTATTGTCTATTGTAAATGAGAAAGATTCAGCTTATTTTACATAAATTACATATATCTATTTATTCGTTATGTTTTTTTAACTTGTACGTTTTTCTATAGAAATAGTTCTATAGAGAAAAATATTTATTGGTTCTTTTGAGTACTTACATGCTTTTTACTTCTGCTAGACTTGAACCGGGTACCTTGGATGTTGTTGATTTTTGTATAAAATAACAATAAAGAGATTACAATACTCAGTTGCATTTTGTTAACCTACCTATTAGTACTACTAAAGTAGATAGAATATAATTATTTACTGTAATTTATTAACATTATCAATTAATAATGTGTAAAGTAATATAATTTTATAGATACACACATGTTGATAGGTCGACGACATTCTTCGAGCCGTGGGTTCTTTATGGATGAGGTCTGCACAAGATCGACGCAGCTGGCACATTCAAAGAGAGGCTTATGCCCAGCAGTGGGATAGGGAAGGCTGTGGATGATAATGACACCCGTGTGAACAATGTTTATATTTCCAACATGGCTGTGCACAAGCTTCTTTCCGCGATTTCCAACGGTCGCAGAACATAAGTTGTTACTTTAGATGAACTCAGACTGTCTTTAAAAGGTTGCCCTAGTTACTTTTTGCGTTAGGTACCTACCTACCTATATTGAAATATTTATAAATACCTATCGTTTAATCGCGCATCAAAACAAACTCAATAACAAGATAAGAAATATCACTATCATACTTATCTGCATACGCATACAGGCTTACTCATAACATGCGAGGAATCACTTATTTCGGGTTCACGACTATGAAATAAATAAATGAATGAAAATGCCATGTTATAAAACTAAAATATTATGTTCAGAGTGTTTTTATGTTCAATGCATGCAGTGTCTGTAGTAGGTAGGACATGCGGCTTTGTTTGTAACCAATAACTGTATTGTCACTTGTATGTTTGCTGTGTTGTCCAGTTTACAGACCTAAATAATAAAAAAAACTAAACACTCATTCATCTGAGGACATGTATGTTTTGACGAAGGACTTGACCACCATGATGATATTGTCCAAGATAACTTCTCCAATTAACTAATTCTGCGGGGTAGATGACCCTCAATAATGGGATATACGACCCCGGCGGAGGACGTCGACAAGTGAAGTATTATCCATTAACAGTAGCTCTGTATAATAAAAAGTACTAAGCAGTATCCGATAAGCAATGATAAGAATTTAAATCATTCTGTCAAATCAAAGCAGAAATCGTTACAATTTTAGATCATGAATGATTCATAGGTTAGTGTGAATTACATCGGCGGACAAAGATATCGTCTTTAAATTATAATATTTACATCGTTTATATTTTCCTGCTACATTCGTTTACTGTTAATATTGTGTGAAGGAATATTCATTTGTGTAGTTTCTTAACTAAAATATATTTATGGAAGTGGGTGTTAAAGACGAAAAAGTCGCTAGTTTGATAAATAAGATAATACGAGTAATAAGTAGGCGATGCATTGCATTTACTTGTATGACTATAATATAGTCTAACTGTAGAAGTGATTATGAAAAAAATTAAAAGTGTTTTAAAGTTCTCAGTGTAATATAGTGTGTTACAGTGCATTGAAAATGGTTTCTTGGTGGACTCGCCTGACTAAGGACGAGTATGAACCTCTTATAGATCAAGGTGAGATTCACTTAAATATAAACTACTTATTTACTAATTAGCTTTACTCTGGTAGGTATAGGCTGAATATGACTATGTTTAGATAATATAATTAAGTTAAACATCATAAATAACAGTTTAGTCTCTTTACATTAAGCAACGGACAAAGACAACAATATATCCCAGTTATATATAAGTTGTATGTACCTACTTATGTTTTGCGTTGTCATTCTTATCAGACATGTGTTATTGACACGCGATTAAAACAATGACACTACAGTATGCAAAAGCAAAATAATTATATGTAGTACTACAAGTTTTTTAATGGTCATAAATATGACTAGGTACTACGAAATGATGACTACCTAGTTAGTTTATTAATGTCAAAATATAGCATGAACAGATGAATCGCCTATAGCTAAGACCGAGAGTTGTACGCTATTAGGTCGGTCTTATGTAGGTATATTTATTATGCTAGGGTTTCCGTGGAATGGTAAAATTTGTTGTCCCTCGTACTTTAAGGCAGATTTTTGGCCATGTCTGAGAGAACGAGAGTTTTGTGGCAACTTATAAACGTAAGGTACCCCAGAGTTAACCATTACCACCTGATGGAAAGATTGACTGATCTGATAGTGAGTTAATACCGTTGCTTTGTTTATTGGAATTATTGGGTATTGCTCAGAATACAGACTCTATTCTGAGGGGTATTGGTATCGACTTATTTATAAAAGAAAACGAGCATAGAACAGGAATTGATGATGATGATAATAATTCCAAATCAGGAAATAATAAAATTGCAAAATATTGAGGCCTCGACATTTTTTTTGTAAATTGATATTATACGGAACAAGTTTTAAATGCTAATTTGAATTTTGCTTTGTAGTGCTAATCAATCGGTTGACCGCCAAAATTAAATAGCTTAATTTCGCCATATTTATTCAAAAGACTAGACACCTAGACACTGACCTATGTAATTAGTTATGTATTCGTGTTCATTTACTGTGATGTATGTATGTATGTATTTGATAAATAAACTACATTGTGCCTTCTTGCCGATATCCTAATGATATTTTGTGAATATAATATTTTAGGCTATCTAAAATGTTCTACTATGATAAATAGAAGATACAAGGTACATACGAGTATCTCTAAATTTTAAATCTGCAGTTTTGCTTTTAAGTACTCCTATTTGCCTTTTAAATTAAATAGTTACCGTCTTCTTTATAAACTAGAATCAAAGAGTATTTCTTACTTGATTGATAGTATGTCTTTGACAAGTTCTCAAGACTATCAATGGGTTTAAAAACAAGACACTTGTCAACTATTTAAATTCAAATGTCTTTATTGCTATCACATACATAATGTTACAATTTAATGCTTTTTTTTTTACATGAAATAGGCTCACGCATGTGCAATAGTATATACTTACTACTAACACTAATCTAGTTTTTTTTTACTTAATTTTAAAGCCGTTAGGTGCAGGTTACTCGTTAGTTAAATAGATGATGATGATGATCATAAATGTCATCACAATCCTATATTTCCCAGAAGCCCCTCCAGAGGATCAAGATGGCTTGTTTACTGGCTTACGATCCTGGCTCCGCCTGCAGTGTGTGGCACTGCGACACAGGATGGAGCCCTGGAGGACTTTCTGTAAGTATCTACGGACACCTAAATTATTATTAACTTATGAGTAAAATGTATATCCGTGGAAGGTCCTGGGCGCCCACCACGATGTAGGTATCTGCCCAAGAAAACTCCACTAACGAATTAATTCTGCGGGGGAGTCACGACTCTCAGTCATGAGGATATAGCACTCAAGACAGAGAGAGAGAGAGAGAGAATGTGTATATATGACTTCTTTGTCGTAATCATTTTAGCAAAGTGGTGGTTCTTACTTTGTGGCGACCACGTGGTGATCTTTCATAAATGTGGATCTTTTAATAGTACCAAAATTAAAGATCCATAAATAGGTACCTACTTAACTGTAAATTTAAGAAAATGATAGAAGTATGTCATGTTGAACTTATTTATAACATAATTTAGGTTGGTGTTTTAGATAAACAAGCAATCAGGCGGTTTTGGATCTCTCACATAATAATTATGATTACTGCATTGATAAGCCATGATTTTAACCGATACTTAGGTTTAATGAGTGTGGTACACTAGGTAGATATGACGTACTAATTGATTACAGTAATTCGCAATCAGAATCATATAAGGGTATATTACGGTACGTAATTCATTACTGATTTAATGAATTACGTATACATATAATACATATAATCTGTTTGAATTATCTCATCACATATCTACTGGGTATGAGACTAACTAACCCAACCTACTAGTGTGATAACTAGGTACATACTGGGGTAAGTAGAATTCAGTTTCGGTAGCCCCTGCCTGTCGTAAGAGCCGACTAAAAGGGGGCCTATGAGTGTCGCTGGTGATCAGATTTGGGGATCTGACCCACCAAAACAAGCGAACTTGGGAGAACGATAGCATCAAACGCTGTCACCATGTGGAAGAGACAAAAGAGATGCAACAAGCGGTGCTGGTTGTTGTGGTGAATTCACATGACATCCCACAACATCCATCAAGGCACCGAGGGATGGCGAGGGGGTTTTAGTGAGTAGAAATCTCACATACCCCGGCTGTACCCCCTGTACAGACGGGAATCTATGAAGATTTCCCCCTCGAAAAAAAAAAAAAAAAAAGGTACATACTCACTCGTCGCTATCCAGTAAGATCATGTTTTTTTAACCCATTAATGGCCGCCGTACTCGCTTGAGTACAGTTGATTTTTATTTTTTTTCTTCCATATGCTTGATTTTTTAAATAATAAATAAGTTGGTCTAAACAGACTGCAAACATTACTGTCCTAGATTAATTGTATTCTATGAAAAATTACAAGTTTTAGTTACTTGAAGTTATGTTTCGGAATGGTTATCGAAGTGAGTACTTTCTAAATAAAATATTTTACTATCTGCAAATGAAAAACATTAATATGGTAGTACATATTGTTGGATATATCATAGGGATACATATTAGCCATAATATAGTAACAAAATATTTGTAACAACAAAGATACAGTGGTATTATTATTACTGTACTCAATTGAGTACACTGGCCACATATGTGAGAAAGGGACTAGGGAAAGCAATTATAAGTGTTCTAAATGAAAAATTTGTTGAGGTACCAAGTTTGAGTTTTATACCATTTGATCATTGATATCATAATAAAATTTCATTACGACATCATAACTGATAAAAAAGAAGGTGTCAAAGAAAATAGCGTCTGCTTGTTTCCTTCAGGTGTGAACTAGTTTGTTTGAATACATACATGAACTGCCAGTGATAAGTTCATTAGAGTATTGCTATAAGTTTATGTAATGGTTTTAGGCTGCAAAAACTGCAAGCTAAACTGGACTCTCACTTTGAACACAGCAAATTCATCAAGTGTTATTTGATAACTTTTTCACTTATCTTTTAGTAATTATACGAAAGCCTGGAATATCATGCTACTTGGGATAAAGGAAAATCATACGAAAATCGCGTTCTTTGAAGAATATGAAACAGACCTCTAGATAGGATAGAAAAGCTAGTGCTTGGTAATATGGCTACAAATTTAGGCAAAATTGACCCAATACCTAAGTGAAAAATGGTTTCTAATAAATTATGATGATACTGTTGTTGATATCCTGCATATCATCCATAATTATAATAAAAATATTTGAGGATTTCACTAACCACATCATTCAATAGTATGTATGTATAGAATTGCTATTCATGGCCAGGATGGTGGTGTGATGGTGGAGTCATGTTTGCTTATGGGGTACAAGGTGATCATCACCTTTACGGATTCTAGTCTATTGCACATATAGAGATGTGATGTAAAGAAGGACCATTTATATTTCAACACATTTTTTTTAGATTTTACTCAACAAAATCAGTAAAAGACAAAACTTTCATCGTCATTTTTGACAGGTTTGTCTTAGAATGATCAAAGATAATTTTAACAAAAGTTAAAAAACGTTAATATGTTAGTTCCTGTGTAATTTTAGGCTTCAATGGTAACAAAAAAACTTCAGAAAGTACTTTTCAATGCTAAAACCCACATTGAAAAAAATTCACCCTTAAGTGACCAGTGTACTCGTACGAGTACACCCCCCTATCTCTTACAAAAGAGGGGGAAGAATTTTTTTTTCGTTTGTTATTGCTTATGTGGGCTATTTTAAACATATAAATGTAGTTTTCGTTGAGAAATAACTGCTAGTTTTCGTTTGGCCATTAATGGGTTAAATTATGACTGGGGATAAAGAAAAAGGTATTTTATCTGAAAATTATGTATCTATTATATTTATTTATGTTTATTTTAAATACATATGTGGTCTCTACAATCCACATAGAAAAGTAAGTTTAATAACATTCATGGATCCATTTATCAGGCTGTCTAAAAGCAGGCGGGTCGAAGGTATTACAGTCCAACCCTGTGAACATGGGGTAGCAATCAAGTCGCCATCATCAATCAGACCGCCCGACCGGGTTCAGCAAATTAAAATGACACCCTGACACGGAAACCAACAGACTCAAAATATTTATAGGCAGTTGTAGGTACTTCTACATTCTGTGGTAATGGTTTCTTATACGATATCTAAAAGATAATCTTTGCCTCTAATAATGTCTTACGGGAACTTTAGTACAGCAGTAATCTAAGTAGGTAGATAAAATTATGGCTTAAAACATTGATTGAGCTGATTCAGTAACAAACACAACGCCTAAACAAATATAATCAGTACAGGGAGTTCGGATTTGCAATTTGGTAATATAAATCTAAAAAGTGCTACGTTCGCTCAAAGTTCACGAGTGTAGTCTAGTCATATTATAATTAATTTTTTACACAGTTAGCTTTTTAATTACTTAAAACATCACACTTTTTAATGAAAAGTAAGCTTCTATGTAGATCTAAGTAATGAAAGTGGCGTGTACGATAACTAAGGAGATAAAACTACTAAGTTTAATCAACAAATGAATAAAGTAGGATTGCGTGGTTTTTGTAATGCGTCTCTAGGTGATCATTACATTAGTAAGACTATAATAATTATGTAGTAAGTTGTTGTGACTTTGGTAATACGTGAGGACAAGTACCTACCGTGTCTACCTAAATAAGTTTTACTAATATTATAATACGAGGAAGTATAAACCTAATGGACGGGGTTCCTTGGAAGCTATCATTGATACCCCTTGAGTCATTTATACTTATGATACGCATAATTATTATCTGTTCGGTGCTTACGAGCACTACAGTAGGTACCATGCCATTACTGGTACGCAGTGGCGAATTATAAATCTGAAATTGTAGGTCCAAGCGTCCTGCACCGCTGCTGTTAAAATATTTTAGTTAAGTTGCTTTTGTCCATGTTGAGTAAAAAACGTATCCTAGCAACCAAATTCTTAGGGCGTCCTCTTAACCTATGCAACACTTTGGGCCACATTTTTTATCAAATGAGGAAAGCTCTGTCCGTTTCCTTTGTAATATTACAAAAAAATGCTCTGCACTTTTTAAAATGAAGTAGTTATTTTGGTAGAAGCTCATTTACTTTATTCATATAGGGCCCTAGAGAGAGCTTTCATGAGCGAGCTTAAATTACCTACTGCAACTTTCACAAGCTTTTCCTGACATGCAAATGAGTGCAAATAAAAACTGTTGAAAATTCTTCGAAACTTTAACGATATTAAATTTTCGAATAGATTTCAGAAATGCCTTTCGAATTCTTCGATAAAATGCACCCATTTTATGTTGTAAAACTGAACATTGTTCGATAGTAATAATTCAATAAGCTAGTGATTAAGCAATACTCGTATGCAATATAATAAAAAGCACACAAGGAGTAGTAAAAGTACTTGTCAGTCAAACCGTAGCTAATTCGAAGATCATTCATGTCATGGGAACTCAAATGAAGTACTTAACGCATATTTTGATTTGATTGTGGGTAGCTTTTCGTTAGGTTTAAGTATTTAGAAATCTATTTTTCCACAAAAATAAGTTAAGTATCTAAACTCTCATATATTTTTATATTCTGTTTATTTTCTAAAACATAGTGGCATTTTACTGTAAGGCTGACGAAGTAGGCAGTAAAATCGCGATTGGCCTTTAGGACATAATAAAAATGGCGCGACGGTGGCGCTCCCTGCGGTATTCTGTGACATTTGCGAAGAAACTCCCATGCCGGGTATTATTTTCATGGTTATAAAGGGAAATAACTGGTAATTTTATTTAGCTGACGATATTGAGGTACTCATAACAATAAGTCTCTATTTACTTACGAATAAAATATTATATGATTGAGTAGTTGATATTTTAGCTTTCAGGCGATATATTGCATGAACTCCGATGGTTTTTATGAATAATTTGACCTGTATAATAAACAAAAAAAAAATTGGTAAGATTTTTTATAACCGTGCATTATTATTTTTTACCATGCTACAAATTAGTATCATCTGGAACGTTCAGGAAAACTTCCAGCTATCTGAGTGCAGCAGTCATTACACCACGTTGGTAAAAACTCTCGATCCTAGAGGTCGTGTATATTTTTTCAGAAGGCGTATGGAAGTGTGTATCGGTGTTTATTGATCTATATTTATTATAACTGTATTTGTAATACCTACCTACCTATTCGTATACGAGTATATTTGATTCAACAATTTAAATCCGAGCACACGCGTAACAGCAATTAAAAGTAACGCATCCCCTGCCGTATTTGAAATTCAATTTAGTTATGGAAGCGGTGACCACACTCGCAGGCTTTCACGGGAAGCGTGTCCGTGAATTTGGACAATCGTAATATTTACGCAGAGGCGGCACGCTATTAGAACTGTAGGGCGACCAAACAGGTGCAAATAAAGCGTAGGTACCCATGTTACAATAGGTATGTTTTTCGTTCTGTAAGTAGATTATATTTTTATACGTTACTTTATATGTGATTACAGTCGAATCAACATCATTTTTCTCCTACGAAAATGAGCTCAATACTGTAGCGCAATTCTAGCTAAAAATAAAAAGATAAGTGTAGTACATACGGAGCTTACATAATATAACACATATAATTTACTTTATATATTGTGTATCCTAAGAAAAGAGATTTATCTACGCACTTGATTAGTAACTTATGTGCGTTAGATGAGCAAGTCCAACTCGCGCTTATTTAAGTTAAAAAGCTTTAAATAAAGAAATGAATAGCGTTTGTTTTCTTTCCTTTACAATATCCAGGTAGGTCTCCGAAGTGCGTGCCGGTTACATTTAATTCAGTGAACGTTGAGCTCGACAGACCGACCTTTGACTCGATTACAGACCGATTACGACTCCACTCGATTGCGGAAACCAATTCGATTGATTGTAAGTATAAGCTTCGATTTTGTGACAGGAAGTATACAGAGTTCCAAATAAATCACGAGAATACGTAATTTCATTTCATTTTGCACAATATCGGCGTTTCCCATTTTAATCCGAAATAAAAAGTAGTTTATGATTTAATCTAAGATCTCAGTACCAAATTCCATCAAAATTTGTTTTAGCTGTTTATGTGTGGAAAATTGACACACACAGATTCATACTAGTAGTGCAATATTACAATACCTAACTATTTTAAAACGATAGCGTTATATTTTATAAAAAACATTACAATACATGAAGATTTGTGAACGCTTCAAATCCCCCTTCCGTATATAGCCAACTTGTTCAAGAGAGTTTGTTGGGCGTATGAAGCCTCCTGTAATATTTACAAATAAAACGGTACACTTTGATATTTCGGTTGCAGTGTACTCGAATACGATAAGCCTGCCTGTTATAAGCCGGCGGCTGACAACCTGCCAGTTATGATAAAGTAAAGCCTGAATAATAAATATTAATGCATTATAAGACAGTATTATTGTATTGTGTGAGTGGCTAATATGTTTGTGATGCTAAAAGAAACACCGAACAACAACAACTGCTACAACGACAACTTTATAACAGGTAAGGTGTTCTTATCGGGTGCTAACATTTTGTTTAGTAGTATTTATTTAGTAAAGCACATCTTTATAGTATCAGTTATTTAATAAAATGTTAATCAATCAAAAGTGATGACTCCACAAGAAATTATAAAGCCGGTAAAGCTTGTAACAAAGTGCTATTTTAATAAAAAGTTGAATAATTTTTAATACTTATGCCATATATGTTGCTGCCGAAATAATGTGCCATAATTTCATTAGTTGCGAGTAAAATTATGATTACATTACACCCTCTTAAAAGGAATTAATTCTCCCTACCTGTGAAGGCCCATAATAGTCTCTTACACAAAAAACTGAGATCATTTGGCCATGAAAAATATACACTTTACTCAAACGGAATATGAGTCATTTCGGCTCAATAAATTGTATCATCAACTATTAAGCGTTCTAAGTAGTATGTCTATCATATAATAATATACCTAAAAGGTTAATTAGTAACATTGTTGTGCGTAGGTCACGTGTTATAGTCTGCTTAGTCACCTGGGCAGGGCTGGTTAAATCTGGGCGTAACATGATGGTAGCTTGATTACACGCTATTTAATGGAGCTAAGTAATTACTTAGCTGGACAACACGTTTTATTACTGACGTTAGTACCTTTGTGATAATAGTACATTGTTCACCGAGAGGAGAAAGTGACCGATTACCGTCGAGGGTGTCGTTTGAAGCCCGAGCCGTAGGCGAGGGCTTTAAAACACCCGAGATCGGGAATCGCACTTTCTCTCGAGTGATATATAGTGCTTTATACTACACCTGCTCGGAAAGTATCAAATTTACGGTAGAAAGTACGTCATTGCATATCGAACAAATATGCGGGAGAAAACGCATCTGAGCGGGAGAGAAAAGTGTATGAAAATCCATTTCTTCTCTCTCTTGCTCGGAAAGTACTTTGTTACTCAAAGTACTTTCCGAGCAGGTGTAGTATAAATTTATTTAAAACTGTGCCTGGGTTGTTAAATTTGTAAAATGACTATTGCTCGTTAAAAGCTGTAGATCAAGCTGTGTACACATGTTTTGGAATTTGTTATGGATCGAAACCAGCTTAATATGTATATTCAGTTAATTTAAGAACATATTATGTTTTGTGTGCCTTGATAAAATAAATAAAAAGCAGGGAGAAACTAGCACATGATAGGCTTTGGCTATCGAGTTACTGGGAAACCCAGAAGCTTGTAGTTTTCTATGAACGAAATCTACTTAAAACACGTGACAAATTAAAGAAATAAAATATTTTTTCATTAATTTAATAATTTTTAACATTCACTACACTGAAAATATAGTACAAAATATTACATCGGCACACGAGTATATTATTTTGTTCGTAGAGTTCGATTACGTATGTAGAGATGCTACAGATATTACGTAGCAACGTAGCTCACGATTTGGTAGCCTCGTAGCATTTACATTGGATTGTTGGTTATATGAAAGGTTGTACTTGTACAGACTAGAGTAATACAATGTGTATGTATCTTGAAGCATCACATACAATTTATTATTCTCTTATAAGTCTTATATGTGTATTCCTCTCTGGTAGACCACAAACGAGATACTAGTGTCAAGAGGTAAAGTGTCCTCATCCGTTACAGCAAGTACGAGTCTACATCAAGTAGTTACTGAGCAAATGACGACACAGCTCTGTTACTGCAATATAAAATTAATAAAACTACTCGTGCCATGCTAAGTAGAAAAACTCACTTTTTAAGTTTTAAAAAACTCATTATGAGTTACATTTCGAATGCCCTCATATATCGTACTAACTTTGTAAACCTGAATATAAAAATTCAGCATCCAGAGTCTTTTAAAAAACAACCTCTGTCCCACATATACGCAAAGCTCTCACCAAAAGTGAACTCCGAGTGGCGTAGCATTTATAAACAAAGCAATCAGTAGGATATTCTCTCGGCGAGGCAAGCCGCTAGAAAGGGCAAATCCGTAATCAAATTGCGGCGGTATTTTTACCCTTGCTCTATATTTCACGCCACCGTTTCATACGCACGTTTCGTATGAAATATTCAGGCTGTGTCCGAGTACCAGTGAACATACGCGACTATTTATTTTGCTCATGCCGCCGTGCACTCGACTATAAAACGGAAATAAAACTGGAAAATAAATGGAATACCGAACTTCTGGTACCAGCAGATGATACTGCTATGTTATATGTATGTGTTAATTTGATGCGGCTTTTTTATACCTTTATGAACGCGAAGTAGAGACACGTTGTTTACAGTTTCATGTTGATGGCTTTTGATTTTTATTTCCATGTACTTAGCACGAACATATATGAAGATAAAGCTATATAAAATAATGCCTGGTACGTTGATGGATCATAATACTCACGGAAATATACACCTTTTTCGATAATACACTTAGTCTCGAAATAAATAAAATGCAGTACTTTATTTTCACAAGCACAACTTTACTGTAGGTAAGTAAACGTATCGAGTGAATTTATTGACCGAAATAAATGTAATATTCGGAGGCTGGAAGAGGGACAATTTCGCCTTGAATTTATGAGTCACGAATTTAATTTTATTGGTTTTTGGGATATTGCTGCGGGGTGAAAAGTTTCGTGTTATTACTACCTTTTTCTCCAGTTGGTGCCAAATAAAAAATACCATTATTTTGTTGTCAGTATTTTTCACTATTACTTTATGACGTCCCCGCCAATGCAATCTTTGCAACTTACAAACATTTCAACGAATTATGAAACTGCTTTTTCATTGAAAGCTACATTCAAAATGTGTCATTCGTTTAAGTAGGTAGTACTTAAACGAATGACACATTTTGAATATATAAGTATACCACAGATAGATATACATACACATGGGTAAAACCTAACCATTTTTATGCGTCCGTGGTAAATAAAAATCAATGCACTTGTATAAGTAATGCACGCGCGAGTCAAGGCCGAGTGCAGGCGATATAATCGATACTCATCACTTCCACTCATTTCAATACGTCTTGAGCCGTGACATTTAACGTGCTTAGACGTACCCTTTGCAGGAGTGTAATGTGTTGGCAGACTATTTCTCGATTTAGTATTTGCTTTTTCTCTGCAATAGAGTACCTACACTCATAATCGTTTGTATTTTGAAAAGTATTGTAAGTCATTTTAACTGTAGGTACATTTTACTGACCGGTCTTGTTTAAAAAAACGTAACCGTTTATTGTCTTATTTGTTTGCTGCTCATAATATTACAGCATTGGTCAGAAGGAAAAGCTTCTTCTCATTACTATAAATAAAACCACTTAGGAAATGCCTAAACATAAGTGCCCATTACCAGGGAATAGCTTACCCAGCATGCAGAAGCAGGATGCATTACCTCATGGATGGCAATATTTATGCGTAGCCAGAAAAAAGCTATCATATCGGCCATACGTCGCATCAACCTGACACACCAACAGGTTTTGGAAAATAGTTACTACGTTAGCTCTGATATCCGAAAATATTAATTTATCCAATTACCTAAAAAGGTCCTTCCTCATAATTCGAACAATCATTGTGTAGGTATGCTCAGTAGCTGTGAAGCTTCAAGCTCCTCACTTTGTGTCGTTCGTGGAATGAAGCGACAATTTCCGGAGCCATTCTGTGACATTTATTATACCTACAATATGTTCTTATGGAATTTAAAACGAAGAGCCTCCTTCGCTTTGTAGCGAGATAAACATCAAACTATTAGGTATATATATGTGTGGTATTCTAATTATTCATCACAGAGAGGCAAGGATCATGGTGAGTGTTGGTATGGAATGAGTTTAGGTTCCTGAAACAGAAATTAGCTTGTTTTTAATACGTAGGTATATACAAAAACACGTACTTCTTAGTCCGTTTTGACACCAGATGTATCCACTTTCATACCAATGCACTAGCTTTAATTAAAAATATAATACATATATATGTAATATTCTAATTATTAATACAATCAAATCATTTTTTTATTGGCCTTAAATCTATTTATATACAAAATTTGCAGCTTAAGATTAAGATAATCAAACTTACAACAAAATTAATTTAAATGCTGCACTTAATTTTGAACTGGTGCCTCTGAACTAAGCTAGTCATGTATCTCAGAGGCACCACTGCCTATGAAAAAGGCTTACAACCATGAGTCTTTAATAATGTCAAATTGTGTGTAAACCATCGTTTACCGGTAGCGTTTAGGCGGCGCGACCGGAAGTAGGCTTGGGCGCGGTAGTCGCCACTTCCGGCAGGCTTTCACGCTCCTTCCACGCGCTAATGGTTATTGGTTTACTTTTGCGATGACGTTATTAAAGAAACGGGTTAGTTTTAGTTGTAAGAATCGAAAATTTAGAGTTATTTGTAAGTGTTAGATTGTATTGTAACAGGTAAAATTATATCTCTTACTTTACTATACGATGGATGATAAATGAACATGATTTATCATTGAACTTTAGTAAAAACACAACAGGTAAAAAATTTAAAATTTTAATTGTTACTCCTAACTCTGATGAAATTTCCTTCTTTATTCTAACTTAACGCAAAATACTCGGAGCAAATGAACAATGTGTGTTTTTTTTTCAATAGGTACTAGTCTTGTAATCCATGGCCGATTCTATCCTATTGCTGGATATAGGTCTCTGTATATACTTACATAGTAAAATAGTAAAGTTCATAACCTCGTTAGCGTGACACCTGCTGAAGCCCGCGGCCTGGCTCGTACATCAATAATGCCTCAATTGAACTTTTTACTGACACATATACTGTTAGTTTCCAATTTAAAAGACACAAAACAATATTTTTAATACTCGCTGATTTGCAAAAAATAATTTGAGATTGAAATGATATACTGAATTTACTAACGTCACACATTTGTTCAACTTTCATGTTTGATAGTGGAAGACAATTAAAAGCAATGTAATAAACGGATTTTAAATGTAATGTTAATTATGATAATGCGTTTTTGATATTACAGAGCACACCTAAATCTCAATATATTTATCGGTTCCAATACAAATACCATACAGCAATGAACACATTATAAACTTGACAGCTTTTTTCACATTTCTAAGTAAATAAACAAGAGCCAGTTGGGTCGTATGTCAGTTATTTACCCATAAATAGGACATTGAAAGCCATCGCGGACTTATGTATCTAATGTCGAGTATATTGAGCCTAATTGAGGCATTGCAGGGGCCAGTGGAGCGGTGTAGAACATGAAAGCGAATACATAAGTACAAAGGAAATATGCTCGTCTATTTTAAATTATTTATTCACAGTAAGTAAATTGAAACACATAAAAGAAATAAGTGGAGTGCATCGTTAGTTATTTTTCTTCTTCAGTTACATCGATAAGTATCAAAATGAACTTAGCATTAAGAGTGCAAATGTAAACCCATTTGGCTTAAAAATCTTTTCTACTTTCTTGTCATAAAAGAAAATCTTGTAGAGACCATAATTAAACTGTGACATAAATATTAGGATTTTGTAACATAAATTTAACAAAACGACATATTTTTATGTTAAGTAAGAAGAAACACATTTTGGCGAAGTCTGAATTGCTGTCATAGTAAGCTTTATCTATCCATTTACGCCCAAAAAAGGCTCCAATTAACCGTAAACAATTATGAACATAAAATATAAAAGCTTGCCGCAAAGCTCCAAACGAAATTTCAACAAATTGAACACCGACAAAAATTCGTAATTGAAATACAAAACACGTTCAAAATAAAACACACCGCGGCCCGAGAGAGTTGTGAAGATTTATTCAACTGGAGATATTAGCCGGAGCTTGCTAACTTCTTGGAACTTGTGAATACTTGTGATTGTGGACAAGTGATAGGAGGTGTGTTTAGCCAAGGCCGAGTCCCGGAGGCAGTACCCGGTCGACCCCCGGCGGCACCGCACGCCCGACGCCGCCACACAACCGGCACACGACTAACATAAACATATCGGACCGGCTTTAAATTAACCGCTTTTAACATGAACAACACAATAAAATTAATATAAAACACCAACAAAAACTCTCAAGTGTTTACTTACAAATGAGTAAATAATCAGTCTATTCGGTGAGATCGTGAATAAGCATTGTTTTGATTGTTAAGTTGTTTCCTACAGGGCAAGGGTAGCAATAATAATGAAGCGTTTATCATTATGTTTGTGATGCGTAGGTCTGATTACTTGCGGATTTCCGAGAGTGATGAGACGAATCGAGATATTATAACTGTAGCTTTATATATTGATAAATTTACTAAGATTATTTCATTCAAAATGTTACAAAATAGAGGGTAGAAATTAGTTACGTAAAGTTGTTGATAGATTTCATAACATTTTCATAGTACTTATTATGGTAGCTGAACCCAAATTAGTGTTTATTAATTAACAGTATTGAATAAACCTGACTCAAAAACAAGTATCCTGGATATACGCATAAGCAATTAAAACTTTTTAATTACCTCGATCAGTAAGTCTTCCCATTCCAAGAAATTTCATCACCTCCTATTTTCTTTTCAAAGTCATAATAGCTGAGAATCCGTAGTTTCTCGGTATAATTTCCAAGTCTACTTATGTTTATTCAGCCTGGAAGCTTCAAGCCAATCTATAGTTCCAAAAAAAGTAGTAGCTTGTGAGAAGAGAAGAGTATAAGTACGTCTTCGAAAATGCAATAATTAAATGTGCCTACTGTAATCTCTATGTCCGGGAAAAAAATCTAAAGAGCCTTCTTTTGCATCTGATATATCTGAATAGTGGGCTATATTTTTGCTATATAAATAGGTCAGTTACATAAATATATATATTAAGTCATATATTTGGTGTCGTGAACTGCAAGTTATGTATAGGTTGTTGTAGATGTCATGATATGAGTAACCCACTTTAGCTTTAACTTTTGTTGGTTTGGAAAAAGTTTACAAAAGTTTGTTGTAGCCGTAGTAATCGTAGCAATCTGCTACGAGCTTGCTACGTACCGTGCTACGGCACGTAGACAATGCTACGAATGCCCCTACATCGGTTTTACTATATTAGTTAAGCTTTTAATTTTTCCTTAAGATTGGTAAATAATAAAAACATTGAACTTCGGATACCTCTCATGTGATGAATTCAAGACAGATTTCAGTGGAGTTTAATACCAAACTGACGCTTCTCAATTTGTTTTTGGGATCAATAGATTTTGACTATATTTTCTTCAAACTTCTTTACACCGAATTTGTTTGATTTGGTATTCAATAGATGCGAATGAAATCGATATATTAAAAGCCTCGCTTATCAATCGCAAGCCTTAAAAATACGTTTACTTACTGATAAATGAACGTAAAGGGCTCTCATGAAAGTTAAATTAGTGGATGGTTACATAAGAGATTTTATTTGGTATACAGGCTGCTTACTTATTTTACAAAAATCGTAAATTTACTCGTTTAAGCAACATATAATATTTTGAGCTTTTTGGAAAAATATGTTTGGGTACTAAAACCAAATTTTTTTTAATTGTCACTTTTTTAACTATATTCTCCAACGGTTAGTATGGAAATAAAATCACCTTATTGTTGCTACAAACTTCATATTATATCTGTAATTGTAACATGTACATATTACGCAATACGTAACTCACACAATTATACAGATATTCTAATCATATTCAAAATAGGGAAACTAATTAAATAGTTAGAATAGAATAATTAATTTAGTATTTATTGAATAGCGCAGTGTTCACGCATCACATATTCTAAACCTAAATCTAGGCAATACGAGGCATCCAATATTCATGTCAGGCGTGCTTTGAAGCTTGGTCGTGTGTTACCTATTTTATTACAACATATCTTTAGGTTATACTGGTTTATTAGTTCAGTAAATAAGTGTACTCATTAATATAATAATAATAATAATAATTACTTAATTTTAAGTATAATATTGTAAAAGGCCTCTCAGTGTTGACTACGGCCCCACTGATGCCTTAAAAATACCGGGCGTAAGTCCCGAGAATCTGTGAAGAGAAATAAATAATAATAATAATAAATATTTCAGGACATATCACACAGCACCTTCTATATCTATATATATAATGTGTATCGATATATGTTAAAGCGCGCAAACAAAGCACTAAAAGCCACACAGTTTCCATTATATCAAGCAATATAAACTTAAAATAAATATTCAACTATTCAATTCAAACGTTTGTGCTAAATTATTTTTTCTAAATTAATATTTATGACAGTAAGTTAACATAATTATCACGTGGCAAAGACTAACCAGGATACATGCTTGTGTATGTTAATAGAAGTGGTTCTTAAACTCAAACAGGGTTGCACTTCACCATATTGGTAAACAATAGCTAAATATTCTAAAATTTTGAGAAGAATACCAAAGGATGAGGATTAGTTATATTTAAGGAATACCGATGCGAGCAAGTGATGTCATGTAATACAATATTTTCTAATCTGATACCGTTCGAATCTAAAGCGTTGAAAGTCAATCGTTTCGTACAAGAATATCTATGTAAAACAGGCACCAGATACAGCGCTCCCCGCGGTATCTAGTGTAAACCGCACGCGGTCACCTGCCCGCTGGTGAGTCTCGCTGGCGACTCGCCAGGACAATTGCTCGCTAACCACGCTACACTTTACTTATTACCACTCATAAGAGTACTCGGGCGCTCTGGACAGTCGAGATGAAATATATTGTTACTGGTAGAATTTAGAAAATAAAGCTCTAAAGAACTGAGTTCCTGGGGAGGTTTAATGACAATTATTTGCAGTAGTGCTCAATGCCACGAAACATATTTTCATGTATTTAATATATACTATAATATTACCAAAATAGTTTAGTTTAGATCTTTACAGCTAACAATTCTATTATGAATAAGCTAACGAGTACCTAAGCATATCCTTTCCTATCTTACATTCTTTTTCTACATATAAACCTAAATTATGTAATCTTAGTCTACAATCTACATGCCTACATCTAGGCTAGTCCATGAGAGCGTCTTGCTTGTTTGTGAGCACTAAACCTGCGTATCTTTGGCTTACCTGACCAACATCATATACATATATAACACTATGTATATGTAACCCTATGTCCACACCCTAAACACGTCACTATCACAATATTGCAGCTTTAAACAGAACAGTATCAAAATAGTTTGAGCCTACATTATTATGGTTAGGTAATTATACTTTGAAAGGTAGGTTGGAATTCCAACTGTATTTTGTCATTGTCTATTCAATATAATGTAACCACCGTATTAGGAGATAGGTACTTAGTTTGTAATTGTGTATCATACATTCACCCGCTTCACATTTGATTGAAAAAAAAAACTTAAACTTGTCCGAGATTAGTAATATTGTTCGGTGGTAATACTAATCAACATCATCTCGTACGGAGATGAGTTTGCAGGGAACCGTAAATATTTTTTTTATTAGACAATGATGCTTTTGATCACCATGTTGTAGATGTATCTACACAAGTGATTCTTTAGTCAAAAGTACATGTTTGTTCTGAATAAGAACGATCACTCAATAATGCTGTTTGAAGTGTGAACACTTTATCGGTTATTTGGTAGGAATGAGGGGCTGATATAAATCCGCGATGTTACCGTTAAAAGATGTCTAATAAATCCCTTCCCAGCATCCCCTTGATTGTATTTGTTTGATTCTGTGTTTATGAAATGACCCTGCTGCTTGTTTAGCCCATCTCCCCCTGTCTTCCCCTGTCCCGACCATGTCCTATATCCCCTGGTGTGGCCCCGCCTTATAATCGTGTATAACTCGGCCTCACTTAGTTTAATCACCGCCGTAAACTCTGGGTACGTCTAGGGTTATGTTATCCACTTTATAACCTATGGGTGACTGTGCTTTAAGGGATTATAGGAAGTTGCAAAATATAATTTAAATTATACGATTATAGAACAATGCTTCATTGTACAATTACATGCACAATAAGATATACTACCTTGTTAAATGTAAACATATAATATGATATAATTTTATTTTAGAACGTACATATTATATGCTTTCAAAATTATTTTGAAATAAGTTGCCAAATCTTCTATCTATTATTCTTTAATCCATCTTTATTGTATTTAGTAACGTCTCGAATCTCAATGTAATATCAATCGATAAGCAATAATTTACAATTCACCAAACATTTCTCATAGATTTTCCTAATTTTGTTTACCAAACAAAGTTCAAATAAGCAGCCATTAGAGAGGTCTCGCGAGCTGTAAATGATCAGAGTTATTTATATTATTTGAGTTAGGTAAATGTCAACCAATCTAGATATTTTATTCAAAGGAAGATTCAGTTCGACAAACAGAATAATAAATGGGGGTTTTCGTGGTTATGCTAATAATAATATTTTTTGTTTTGCCTATTTTGCTCACCATAGCTGAGTATATTCGCTTATAATTAAATTTGTATAGAGAAACAGCTAGTGGCATATCTTGGATGGGTGACCAGGCAATATACGGTCTCGCTCTATTGATTTCGCAGGTAAATTCACCAAAACTGTGAAATATTTTATAAAGATATTAAGTAAAAATAGCAGACAAGCCATAACTGAACTTTCCAAAAGACTTTTTTCCACAACTACGTGTTAATCACTTTTCTGTCCATATTTTATGGTGGATTTATATCAAACGAACATAGAGCTAAAACAAGAGCATTATTGCGTAATCTACATTATATTAGATAGGTAGGTACCTATGTATACATTCGCTAGAACACAAGAATACTTTGAAGAGACTGCTCTAGGGCACTGACACATCCAAACATGCAAGAACGCTATAAGTAACTGCTCGTTTATATCGTGCAAGCGAGCATTCTTAGAGCATTCCATAGAATGTTTGCGAATGCACTAAGAACAACGAAAGAATGCTCTACTCCCGTTTACACTAAAATAATTAACAAAGTGGGGGTACATAGAGCATTCGCTTGGTTTAAATCCACCATTACTGACTCGTATTTTCCGCATCCTCTGCAAACTTCACCCTATTTCCTGTTTGTAATTCTATTTTGTTTGTTGTGTGTGCAAAGTTCCCGATGCAAGTCTTCCTCTGCTGCTTCTAGTGAACACAAATACCTCCGCAAGGTTTGATCTAAGTTACACCTAACTTCAACATTAGCACATACTATGCTGTAGTGAGAGATCGCTTATATGTTGACTGTGTTGTGACTATTATTATGTTCAAAGTTATAAAAGCACTTACATTTAAATGAGATATAAAAAGCGAAAACTGAAGGTTAATTTTGTTTTTTGATATTTCTAATGATTGTAGAGTCAGTTTCACGAAACAAAATATTCAATTATTGTTATTAATTTTATGATAAAAATATCTCCTAAAATATAATCAAATCAAATTGATACATTATAAAATCATTTTCAATCAGTATCCGCACTAAACTACGCTAATGTTCGTGCCCATATTGTGATAAACACAAAATTTAATCTCACCGGCCATCAATTCGAACTACACCTGCAACATTCAGTAGGTATTTGACTACACAGCAACTGACCATCAATTTCGATATCCGCTGCGGACATTGCTCGGGACTTTACTCACGTATGCCACTGTATGACGTCACGGTCCACGCCTTTGCGTATTTTTCGCGAACCTCTTTTGTTTCTATCAAATATCTGTTGGAAGGTCAATGGGTTTATAGCTGCCGGTATATATTTTCCATGGAAAGGTCGCAGCATGGCCACCGAGCAGTGACGTCATCGACACACCTGCTGGGCTGGGCGTAGCGGTGTGTGACCGTTGATTCGGGACTGATTGTGCGAATGGAAGTGTGGTCACTCTTATCTATCTGGGATTTGGGAATCATTGTGGTTTGGCATGGTTTTGTTCCAAGAGATTAGAATGCTCTATACATAGTTAACGTATCTTTTATATATAACAGTTACGTTTTGAATTCACGTGATTTGGCTTTAAATCTGTAGTTATGTAATTTATTTTAAGCCGTAAAATGATTTAAGTTGGAATTAGCTTGTACCCTTCAAATCCATGGACAAATAGTACTAATATGGCTAGTATCTCAATGTAGAGTTATGACAATACTGTCAAAATTGTATGCACTATATACGTAACTTGTAACGCATCGCTGTGCGTCATTATCGCCTGACCAAAGCCGCGCGGCCCTGCGGCTAGACAGCGGCACGGTGTGTTCCGATTGAAGAGACGCGCAACTTTACTGTTTCCAGCTAAAATTTGGGATGCTAGTATTTGACTTTACGTATGCAACGCTTTTATTCTGAATATTCTACCCTGTTCTATATTTTTTTTCTTGTTTTACTATGTCATTTGAGAGTGTAAAAATTTCTACGTATGTATGTTGAAGCTTTAATTCTGTGTTCTATATTTTTTGTTTATTAAACTTTTATCAGGTCGTTCGAGTGAGGAAAAATTAAATGACTATGCAGTTATTGATAAAACTCTAACCTACGAGTATAAGTTACAAGTCACGCAACTAGTTACCTTATACTTTGAAACTAATTAACAATGTTTCATTATATATTTCATAGAAACACAATAAATTACATTATCCAAAGTAGAATTATATCTAAAGCATCCATAAAATTACTAATGACACCACACACATTAGGGCATATTTGTTACATATGTATTTTGTACGATTTATATATTAGTATATACATGTTATTATTGTAACCTACTATTATTAGATAGGTACATGCATTTTTATCTACTATATACGTACAAGAGAGTGATATGTAATCAGTCACACACTCTGCCTGTATATACAGGTATGGGAAACTCTTCAAATTATATTTTTTGAGGAAATGTGCCGTATTTTATCTTGTTATCCGATTGATAAGTTGACTTGTAAATACTGAGTTATTTACGAATAAAGGACATTTTGCTTTGATCCATTCGAATAGTTATTTATACTGATGTCTGACAGCCAAAGTTGACGTTTTAATATTGAATTAGTGTATTTAAATTCAACACAATGGTACCCTCCTGTTGGTCATAAAATGCCTCTGGGTAAAATGTTAAGTGAATCTTGTATTGGTACCAACGGTAAACAGTTTGACAAGAAAGTTATTTTTTTTTTATTTATTGTTCGAAACCCCGGACAATATTGGGGACCTAAAGAAAGATATTTAAGGCTTCAATGAGATAGTTATAAAATTTATCCCAGGATATAAGTTCCTGTGGTAAAAATACATATTACTTACGCCATTATTATACGCTATTCTAAGGAGTTTTTCTACAGCGTTTCGACTTAACCTTGTATAAGGTGTTCATTCAAAAATAAGCCCACAGTTGTTACGTTAGTTCTCGCCGGTATCGTAACATGTTTCGACCACTCGTCGGCCGCGGTCTGTGGTCGACTGCGTCACATCAAATATTTGATAGCTCTTAATTGCGGAGTTAATTTAAACTGTTCGGAAATAACGTGAACAATGATAGTTTCGATTTATAGTTAGTGATGTGTGGCGTGATACAATTGTTGTTGTGGTGTTTTTTTATTTATAATGGTTCGTTATATAGACAGTGTTATTATGGCTTGTAAATGTTTACATATTAGATACATGTACTAGTTTGTATTCCAAGGTTAGGTAGATATTTAACACGTTCAAATTGTTCAACTAGAGTTTATAGAATTAAAGGATTTTTTTAATGTATTTTTGAAATAAAACTGCTGCTGGACGTAAAGACTTTCAAAAAGTCGTGATTTATGCTGAGATAAAAATACTCTGAAACGCATTGCAGCTTATTATCTCTCTTGCATTGTTTTCTGTGATGGCTTGGTTTGACCGAGTTTTTCACAGATAAGATGTCTAGCATCTAACTAAAAATACTGCACTTTGTATATTCCCACCAAGTAATATCGAATCATCCTCAAATTTCGGTTATCAGTCATCGTAACTTAATAATGTACATGATATCTATACTACCTCCAGTATTAATTCCCAGCATACATTCCCGGCGATGTCCGAGTGAATTAAAGCCAGGTCCCGGGGGATGGTACTAAGTACTCAGTTAATTTATTCAAACAACACGTCACGAACATGCTTGCACTTTGCAGGGACGCGGGAAATTAGTTGGAGGGAGCCACCATAGTAAATAGTTATGGGAAAACTAGAAGAAAATTATATTATCTCTTTTATGCAAGTACAGAAATTCTTTATTGGGTTGTTCTATGTAACTATTTCTTAATTGAATATAATTCAATTAATTCACAAGTTAAACTTTTTATTGGAAAATGAGCGAAAATAAAAAACAACTCACAACTTAATAAAAATTAACTCACAATTCACAAGTTGGTACATACCATATGTGGACACTAAATAATTTAAAGAATTTATAAATACGTCGACAGTTAAATCTCAACCCATTATTTTTTTTATTCTGAGTATAATCTATTTTTTAACTCGGAAAGTAATATCAAAACTGTAATGACAGATAAATCCAGTAGTAACTGCTCAGGATAACTTTGCATAATCTGCAGCGCTAGTAACTTGGCAGCAGAAAGTTTAAGTCCGCCCCAAATCTTGGATTTATTCTGTGTGCCGCATATGGCTGAGATTTGACAAGTTTCTTTAAACCTGAGAACTTGGAGGTATGTCGAAAGATCATACGCATATCTTTGAGTTTTAACTAAGGAGAATAAGAAAAATATCTGGGTCCAGCTTTTTTAAGCCAGACAAATAAGGCACTAAAGACTTTTTTTGGTCAGAAATAACCTTAGCAATTGAATCTAGATTGGCATTTTTGTAACCTTACTATTCGGATAAATAGGTGATTTAGATAGTTAGGATACATTTTTAACGTCAAGTCCCACAGTCTAAAACCTTGATACATTAATTCATTAAAACTTATTCACGATTCCTCGCTAAGAAAGCTATGGTAGTTAATTACTTAAGTTTATCACAGAATTAATACACAGAAACCCTACGAGCACAAAAAACTATTCCAACACAAGACTAATATCGGTGCATAATTATTACAAATGTGTTCAAAGACATATCAATTAAGATCAGTGAAATGATAGTCTGAATAAGAATTGTTGTGGAATTCAATACTGAAGATATATATGTCCTATTTTAACATCGAATAAAAATATCTACGAAAGTACTTATACATATAACTGTTTAAAAATGAAATACGATGCTATAAAAAATCATGATTAATATCTAACAAAAGAATGATAATGATTCATTAAAAAACTATCAACATTAAATAGAACCCAAAATGTACATAAAAGCACAAAGTGTAATAGTGTATTCAAGTGTACGTGAACAATGTTAATGAAGCATTAAAAATACTTACATATTTACAAATATTTATGCTGCATCAACTCTTAAACATACTCAAGACCAAGAATATTCACGAATACGTAATCAAAGATCCACGAGATCTATCGTGTTGCCTGGTGATGGTGGTGGTGTGACGAGAGATGGCGTGGCCAGGAGGGTCGGACGCGGTAGAGCTGCCGCTGCACCAGGTCGAGAACCAGGCGGAGCGCCTCGCTGTGCCAGACACCACCGTCAGGGATGGCAAGAATAACAGTGAGTATTATAAGCTATTAGTTGGGATAGTGTTTGACTGTTAAATGTATTGGCAAGGAGATGTCAAACAGTCTCTCTACGTAATCTATACTAATATTATGAAGCTGAAGAGTTTGTTAGTTTGTTTGTTTGTTTGAACGTGCCAATCTCAGGAACTACTGGTGCGAATTGAAAAATACTTTTTTTGTTGAAAAGACCATTTATCGAGGAAGGTTTTAGGCTTTATAACATCACGCTGCAACTAATAGGAGCAAAGAAACAATGGAAAATGTGGAAAAAACGGGAAATTTTTTTCATCTTTGAGGGCTTCCGTTGCGTTCGCTGCGAAAACGGTTCAAGTCATGGGTACCTAACAGCTATAATTTATAAAGCTAAAGAGGTTGTTTGCAAAAATAAATATGATACCCAAAATAACTATTCCACGCGGACGAAGTCGCAGGCACAGCTAGTTATGAATAAATGAATATTTTGATTATGATTATCTCTACCTTTACAAAGCAATAAGCAGCGCATGAGCAGACTTTAAACAATGCTCCGTTCACCCTTTTACCGATAGAGTGGGCTTTTGGACATCTGATCGGTTTCATCTAGGCAAGTGCGCTAGATCGTAGATTATAACGTTGCTTAACATCAGTATAGTAGTTACGTGTGAGCTTACCTATTTAGTTTTAAAAAAATCTGTTGGGTTGGTAACGTACGAGTACGAGTATGTATACCATTTTATCACTGATAAAACGTTAAGTAAAAGATGGATACTGCAACACAGGGAATCCTAAAGCAGTAGACAGGACCCCAATTTTAATTTGAACTTAATTAATTTAGATACTTTTATATAATGTACAAATGATAACCTGTTTTTAGTGGAAATAAATATTTTTATCTTATCTTTATCTTTAAAAGTACTATGTACATATTGTACATTTTGTAAATACGTCAATTGGTATAAAAAATAATAATTTTTTCACAACTTTAAGTAACTTTAAATTAAAGAAAGTTAAAACAAAAATAACTTTAAGTTTCCCTCATGGATATCGCATTGCGTCGGTGCGATTGTGTAATTGTAAGCTTCTCTGGATAGCTGGATATATATTTCAGGAATATGTTTCCACCGTTCGAATACCCCTAAATTATGCATAAAGGGTCTTTAGACTGAAAGAATAAGACGCGACCGATACAAACATATTCAACATATTATTAAGATATGATAAGTATAAGAATTCTAGGTCACAATCGGTACGCTTTGGCCCAATCTTGGTATCCTCAAAATATGCAGGATTTATAAATCCATCGAGAGGGTTGGGTCGTTGAGCTTTGCCGACGAAATATTGAGTTAACGTGTTTATACGCGACGAGATAAGTTTGCTCATAAATTTTATACTATAGCTCTGCGACAGTTTTTGTATGGATCAGAAATGATAACAATATTGATAAGAAAAATGTAGGTTCTTCCTTACAAGCAACCTTTGCACAGTCACAGTTGGGCTGTTTGATAAGGTACCTAATTGTATCAAATATCTAATAGTATTACTGTCATAATAAAATAATATGAATCACACTAATATTGCGTAGGTTTTTAAATTAACAGTCGAGTAAGTACTTAATACCCATAGAGATAAGAAGAGATTACACTAACTAATGATAAGGCGGAAACTGCACAAAGTTCAATCATTTTACACAAATTTCCGTATGACCCCACATAGAAAATGTCAAATTTTTTTTGGGACACAGTTCTGAAAAAACATTGATGTCGAATAAAATGTGCATACTACAGCCACCTTATTGCCTATTACCAGAAAACTTGTACGTATAATATTGTAGAAACTGTTATTTGGGGTCCTACTGGAGAACCTAATATAAAAGTATGTTCTTCATGTAAGCTATATTTAGGCAACTTTATCCAGCAAGCTAATTTAAAGTTTGTTAATTAGACGCAAATAACCAAAGCCAGCGCTTCCTGAGGGACAAGTTTAAATAAACTTGTGACTGTAAGCTGTGCATGTGATGTTTCTAGTGCATTGTGGGTACCGCGGCGCTCTGGTCGTCTTAGCTCATGGACTGACATACGCAGTACGCGGTGATAGTCAGGCACATTCTTCACATATTTGACTATAAAATGGATTTTTGGAGACCGCGTATCGGTAAACGTAGGAGGTCAACTGGCCAGGTGGAGTGATGCGGCGATTGTAATGAAAATTGTTGACTTAATTTGGAGATAATTGGGAGCGGTTACAGACCGCTTGGTCATCATGTGGAAAGTGACGTGATTAAGGATCACGAAATCGGAAGGCATTATTGTGTCATCCTTGAAAGGACCGCGATGTATCTGGCTTAGAGAACTTCCTTAATTAATTAATTCTGCGCAAGAGTTACAATCTCCAGTAATATTTTCCGGATATAAATAGGTACTTCATCTTTCAATCGGTTTTCATTAGGCCACGGGTCATAACCCGTCATAACTAATGTCAAAAAGTTATAACAAAGCAGCATCTAGCACAGTTCTATTGCAAATTAGGTACCTAACCTAATATTTCTACGGTTCTAAGCTAATAGATACCTACCAAGTACTCTCACTTACCTATTACTCAAGTAAAACCTTGGTGGCCGGATTACACTTGACCACGCGTCATGTAACATTAAATCCTTCCCACCTTGCTGCTAGGGCTTCGGCGCCGGACAGTCTGTTCTGGAGCGCCCGACAACATGCTTGTGCAGGTAGCATTCTTGATTTTAGACACAGTTGAAATCTGGATACCTATATGTAGTGTAAAACTCCGGGGTGTTAGTTTTTTGAAATGAGCAAAAGATTTGACGTAGCAATTGTGGTTATAGGTATTTCTGTGTTGTATAACTGAAAGAACTGAATAACTATAAAACACAGAATGTGTTGTGTTTGTTATATCTATGGATTTGGGAGTAATTCTGAGCTACGATCATGAAAGTTTTTTTGTAAATATGCGTGAGCTGCTTAATGATAGTGGTAATTTTAACAACAAAATCTGTTTACGTACTTACGTGGGTGATATTTCATAACGCCATATCAAATAGAGCGTCAGTTTCAGTCATAAAAATATAAGCAATTCCTTCCTGCCGTTGTTAGAAACATCAGTAGGTACATTATTTATGTGTGTCTGTGTGAACGTATGAAAGCGCAATCAAACGCAGTTGACTCAATTCAACAACATACGCGCTGTGAGGGTAACTAGGGTAAAAAGTTGTAAAACAAGAATGCTACCATCATGGTGCTCTCCAGATCCTGGTGATGATGTACATCGGCACATGCCTGTTATTCTACGTGGCACACGTGATAGACTATTACTTCACTGCCGTGTGATGGGAACTAAACGGTGACAAGTAATATGGAGAGTTTGCTGGCTGTATTTAACAAGTTTAAGAGGCTTGGTGAGTGTTTCCACCTACTTTTTGGTAGTTGCGCTATATTTTTTCATTTGGACCTTCGATTGCACCTTGTCGAATGGAAAGGTTCTGTGAAGTCAACTGTGGTGACGTATCAAGCATTCCCAAAAGAAATGTAGAGATAAAATTAGATCGACATAAGTATGTAGGTGTTACATGAGTGGACAGATGATACAAACCTCCGAATTGTGTGATGTTAGGCGAACGTGTGCGTGCAGTGACTATTTTTGTTTTTCTCATTAAATATATTGTTTTAATAGAAGAAATAAACATTACAATAATTTTACATCTTTGTTTGTCCTCAATGCGTTGAAAACGACATAGGTAAATGTAACAAACTTGTTCAGTGCAAACTATTTGTAAAGATAGTTCTAGGTAAATTGGATTACTTACTTGATTCGCAGTTAAGGAAAATTTTCGCCAAAAGTTACGCTTCGACCAGTATAACTTTACGAAGTTTCGGTACATGGTGGTAGATAAGTAGGTATTTATGTGAATATTTAAATGGACATCGAAAGAGAGTTAACTAACAATAGTACCTATGTGTCTGTTATTATTATCCAGATAATCCGCTGCGACCACTGAAAATGATACTTAACTACCAATTTGCAACCGTATGTCTTAGCCATCATGTGTTTAGGTAGGTATAGATTAAGTACTTATCTTAGTTTCAGTGAAATTTTTAAGCTCAGTGCAGAATACATAATACATAATTTCGGTCTTCAAGTCGAGAGTACCGAAAACGGGTCGAAACCGGTTTCTTCTAGGCAAGCGCGCTAGATCGTAGATTATAACGTTGCTTAACATCAGGCAAGTTGTAGTCAAGAGTGAGCCTATCTCATGTAAAAAAAATCTAGTGCAGGGCTATCATAAAAAAAAAACGTAGGTAGGTAATTTTTTTAACCATATCTTACGACATATATTATGTATAACAAAAGATGTAGGTACACGAGTTCGACTCTCATTTGGCTAGTTTTTATTAATATTATTATATTATAATATTAATTTTATTATTTATTATTATAATATTAAATAAAAAAAAACAGTCTATGTACATCTCAATTCAGTAGATAATAGAAAAAAATAAAGACGAATTCACCAGTCTCTAATTCAATGCTTATTTACATAGTAGGTACGACTACACTCTCATTTTACATTAAGTGTAACTAAAGAAAATTAGTAGGTACTGAGTTATTATTTTGACCATGTCCGGAGTATACGAGTGCAAGAAGACAGTTGTCCACGTGCGTGCTGGATCGATTCGGGCAAGGTTGCAGCCAACGTTCATTATCTCATTACTACCTACTTGGACTCGTTATATAGGTAATCGTCTATTCATGTCTTGGTCGGATAATGTCATAATATCCACTTCGGATCTTACAATTACAGTTATATTCAGCTGTTGGATTCGTATAGATATAAATAAATAAATAAATAATAAATATTCCGGGACATTGCACACAGCGCCATCTAGCCCCACACTAAGCAAACGCTTGTGCCATGGGTACTAGATAACGGATATAATACTTATATACTTTTCTTTTGTAAATACATACTTATTATACATACAAACGACCAGACTCAACACAAGTAATTATAAATTTTGAATTTCATAAATACTTGTGTCAAGCGGGAATCGAACCCGCAACCCCTAGATTAGAAGGCAGAGCCACTACCAACTAAGCTAACAGGCCAGTCAGATATCTAAAAATACTTACTTCCAATTCGATTCTTTTGACAGCGAATGTACTTGTGTGTTGTACATCTATTCCATTAATTAGGTATATTAGCTACCTACATATGATTCAAAAGATTCAAATATATTTATTGACTTTATACCTAACACTGTCCTCTATGTGTAATAAAGGGTGGCTTTTGAAAAAAAAAATTATATATAGGTACTCAGTACTTCATCGAGTTTGTTGTATAATATATTTAAGTATAATGTAGTCCTTGAGGTGGCCGGTCAGTGTGCCTGACATTTTAAATTTTTCCCAAAGCCATCACGTTTATTAGCCTTCTAGACTTGATTAATGAAACCACAGAACCCGAGATGCTTTAAAAATAAAAGCAAACCACAATCATACATTCACAGAAATGTAAGGCTGATTTTATTTTTATATAATTACGGCTTTCAAAACAATGTATGGAAAGTAAATGAATCTCTTTTAAAACGTTAATTACTTTTGCTATATTTTAAAATTACTGAAATAATAAATAGTATTATCGTGATGAGTCTAATCTCATATAAGTATAATATAATGAACTGTATGTCAATGTCAAAGTCATTTATTGTATTTACTGTCAAGCAGATGGCGCTCTTTTGACAGTTATAGTGTTGGGACACAAAAATATCGAGCGTATACAAAAATGATATTTGGACCAAGGCATGCGACGCGACGTGCCGTATATCATAATGGACTCATATTACTAGAAAGTAGTTTGCCTCAAACCGAGCAAAGAGATATTTCCAATATCTCGACAGTAAATCTATCCTGTACTAAAGTATCGCCAGAGTATTATTATTCATCATTTATAATTGTTTATACACTTTTGATGTTTTTATAATTAACACCTGTTTATAAATCTGCAGCAAATACACCTGATTGATTCCTAAATTACTTCATAAATCTTTGAACTTGTTGATAAATTAATGTACAATTTTATTAATCTCTCCGACACGTTATTAAGGTGGGATTAAGTAATGTTGTTTTATGTCATTGCATTAAAATTTATTAAGTAAATAATATTATGAATGGCAGTTGGGTATAAAAATATAAAATATGCATCTATGTCGATAAAGACATTGAAATCATTGAACATCACTAAACGTGGGCGGTCCGACGGGGCGGGAGGACAACATCGCAGCAAGAATAGAAACGAAATCGATCGTGAATTCTAATTCTTGTATTCTTCGTTTGTGATGTCAACATGTATTTTTTACGTCTTGTCTAGTTTACTAACGATACGAACAGTTAGATATACTTAATAGTGATAGTTTACAAAATAAAAACGCGTTATTTTTAATAAACGGAAAAATGTGCAATTTGGAGAGTACCTAGTATTTTGAAAATTGTTTTTAGTATTTACTCTTCATGTTCAGTGGATATCTCTTTTTGGTGATAATGTGTGTCAAATTTAGTGTTGTAGTGTAGTAGACGTGGGACCGGCGGTGTATGTATGTGTGTGAATGATAAAATAACGAAAATCCTTTGATTATTTACTATCAAAGCGAAAATCCAATGGAACGGTTTAGGGAGCGAGTGTTGAGGTGGACATCTAGGATACCTGCTCTCCCGAGACGCTACGTGATGACTCCCTTCACACGCATCTACCAGGCGATGGTGCTCAAAATGAACCGGCGTGAGTCTCTCTAGATTTGCTCAATATAAAAACTTATACCAGTTGGTAGCTAAGTAGGTACTTGGTTCTATTCAAAACCGCAAAAATAATAGATGAGAATCAGTAAGTCCTTCACTTTTATTCCTTCATTAATCAAAGGTACTAACAAACCATATCACCTTATACCAATAGAAACTAACTTTTCACAGTGCTTGATGCATAACAAGCCTTTTTATTACTTTTATCAAGACTGTAATTTTCAATTGTACATAGGTTTCAATTTAATTACACTAGTTAGGTACCTATTTCAATTGCCTGTTACTATAACAAGCAATGAATGGTAAAATAGCCAACACTAGTTACACTTCAACAGAATTTATTAGCTTTTTAAATGACCTCATACTATCTACTTAATATAAGTTCTAAGTTATCTGATTGAATTTATAAAATAAGAATGAAATTTTAAAGAATGGCTCATTTTATTTTTCTTATCAAAATGATGGCTCCGTAGATAAAAAAGACAGCAATAATCTGCTCATTTCATAGTTGTGCTTATTAGATTTTTATCACAATGTTTACAAATGTTATCTGTATGATATGTCCAGGTTCTTAGCATTGATAAGATCTATGAATGCCAGGTCTGTTGAATGAGATAACAAATACTTAAAGTGGTCTAATATAATAATTTAGCTGACTTATTATTATTACTTAATAAGGAGCATATAATATACTTAATTAGGATATCCTCGAGGTTTCAATATTGTAATAGGTATCTCAGGGAGTTTCTGATCTAGATTACTTAAGTATTAGAAAGAGTAGTGTACTTACCTACTAATTTTGATTTAAGTGATAAAGTAAAGTACTTTATCTACACTAATGTTGTAACATTCTACTTATGTTTCCAATACTTGGCTTATAATTACTACTGTTATAGCGCAGACAACAAAACACTAAATTTAAGCAATTTCACATGATGGTATAATATCCACATCGATATCGTAATATCTCATTATAACATCGATAAAACACGCAGCTGCACTCTCAGTGGTTAGATTTTAATGGCGGCAAAATCACTGTGACAATACACATACGATAAACTATTGTCAGCTTTTACTCTTGTTGTTTGATTAATTGTATTAGTGAAGATAAAGTAGTGTATGCAACTGCATATAACACAAGTATTAAAACACTCGTTACTATTATGAAACTCGCTGCGCTCTTTTCATAAACTCACACTCGTGTTTTAATACCCTTCATTATATGACAGTTGCATAAACTACTATAAGTATATACTTATTTTCTGATAACTTCTCTGATGTAGACAGGTGTACAAGCATAATGGTTGTAAGATTAACTTTTAAGGTCTATATTGTATAACTAGTGAATGCCCATGCCTTTGCTAGGAATTAAAAGTAGGCTATGTTGCTCCAAGGACCTACTAGTACTTACCTCTGCACCTAAACACATGATCTGTGTCACACCGACAATTAATTAAACTAAGAGTCTTAACATACTAAGTACTTTTACACATTTATACTACTCTATTGATGTTTTTGAGTGAATGTGACACTATATTGATAATATCATAATGGGGAGTTTGTTGTTACTTACTTACTTAAATTTAATAATTTCATAAGTAGTTAATACCTAGTTACAATTACTTATTAAAATTCTAGTTGCAAATTCTACACTGTTATTTGAACTAATCAATTCAAATCTGGATATATAAAGATAGTTAAAGCAGACACTGGATGAGCATCCAGTGTCTGCTTTAACTATTTGATATACTGAGCTTAATTTCATAATAACTAGTTAATTCAACTCAGCTGTTTGTGTGTAAAGAAACAAATTTTTACTTAACTTTATACTAAGTCAATAACTTTAAACTTAAAAGTTTGTATTCTACTTAAATATTTACTCAACTAGATATACCTACTTACTTAGTTCATACTTTTTAAATCCCATTGTTAATTGAAAAGCCCATAGCTTGCTTGATATTGACATTGATGTATGCTCCAAGTGGCAAGGTCAAACACCAAGGCTGCCTGACTTGACCTGAAAACCTAGATCTTATCATTCTAACATTACTGGCTTTTAAGATTCAACTAAGTAGATAATACCTACTTTTTTATTTACTACAATAACTAACATAATGATTTGAATCTATCATGCACCCCTAGCAAGGACCTATTCCTCGCCTGACACAATATAGTAAAAATACTTAAATATAATATGATAATCTTGTCTATTTACTTACCTTTTAAATAATCCTGTTATATTCTGATTCAGCTATCCTAAAAACCTATACTGGTACTTAGTTACTTTCAAATTAACTTAAAATTAAAAGACCTGTTTGAGTACGAGTAATGTAAGAGTAAACGTAAATGTATGAGTAAACCAATGGGGTTAATTAACTATATTATCTTATCACAATGGTAAATAAAATGGTGGTGCTCCATACAGCTTGATTTTATCACTGAAAATAAAATTTAAACATGGTTCATACAAGTTTTATCAAAATGCTAGTGAAACTAACACGTAATCACAAAGTTTTGCTCTGAAAGCTGAAAAAATGTTATCACAGCGAAATAAAATAAACTGCGCGCCGCCGACTTCGCTAAACATGTTTTTAAAATAGAAAGTTGCAGCAAACTGAGTCATTCTGTTTTATTCATACACAATACAAAAGTGTGAGGAAAGTTATTTAGCTGACCGAGCCTTACACACTTACCGGCCGACGAGTCTTGTCCACACGCAAACAATTTTGCACAATTTGAGCAGATTTGCAGACGATTTTGACGAAAAAAATTCATATAAAATCAGTAATTTAGAATATTCTATTTATGGCGTTTTACTCCTCTAAATAATAACATTATCTTTAAGATATAATTAAATTGGTTTAAATTTCTGTACCTACTACTTTTGGAAAAAAAAAGGTGAAAAATATTTCAAAACAACAGTTTTTCAAAAAACAAAACTATCGAGCAAAGTATACGTATCGTGTTTTTGCGTTTTTTGTTGTCTTAACACTGAATCAAAATTATATAAACTGAAAAAAATTTAGCTCTATCTTATATACTTCTATTTTATTTGATTTTTATGAAATGTCGATTTCACATTAAGAAAATAAGCGCGTTAAGAAATAAAAACCGCTGATCAGACTCCAATAAATACTCAAATAAAAAGTATGACAAAAAGTAGTGGAAATTAAATAGGTAACCATATTTTTCCTTGCGAATTTGGCATCAAATGTTGTAGAATAAATACTTCAGTGACTATGTATTAAACCCGACCTTAAAGTGAGTACCGGTGTCCTCGGGCCCCATAGCAAATGAATCTATAGCACACGTAGCTATACATAGTTAACTAAATCACGGCTATTTCAACTTGGATTAGAAGAATCTTACACCTAGTGTCGTCACAATTTGCTAATTTTCCCACCCTACTAGTTATTTCTCCGTTGTTAGTAACCCTGTATAACAGTCATCTCCCCTGTTTAATCAGACGGGCCAAGATTACAGAAACGTCGTATATTCGCCCAAATGGAACAGGGACGGGCGAGATCCTTGGCCTGTATCCACACGAATATTATCTCGCAATCTCGGGATAACACAATATGACGCCATCGACACCTCTACTTCCGATAGAGATAGCTAGATAACTACATAGTTACTAACTTTGTTACTAGATATGCGGTGATGGCTATTTGGCGAAGTTAGATGAACTTTAATAAGTTAGGAGTTCAGTGCTAGAATAGTTACCTATAGAAAGGTATTTGATTGTCATGGTGTTTGGGGGTTTTTACAATAAAGCACGCGAAAGCCAAACTATTGTATTAAGTAAGTATGTTGAAGACGTTTGAAGTTAAAAGAAATGCTTACAAGAGCTTGCTATTCAGTTTGTTGTTTCTTGTTTGAGAAGCAGACACGCAATATCCAAGCAAAATTATCATATCTTATCAAACCGCTGCGTTTTGCGGATTTGCATAAAAATGTTAGGATACGGAATAAAACTACGCTGACGGCACAAGTTCAAGGTTTATTAGGGTTCCGTACCCAAAAAGTAAAACGGAACCCTATTAGGTACTTAGCCTCCGCTGTCTGTCTGTCTGCCTGTCTCTAGGTTGTATCTCATAAACCGTGATAGCTAGAAAGCTGAAATTTTCACAAATGATGTATTTCCGTTGCCGCTATAACAACAAATACTAAAAATAAAAATAAAAAATATTAAGAGGGTCCCCATACAACAAACGTAATTTTTAAGCAATTATTACTCGATCGGTAGAAACTTGAATATTTGTGAGTAAATATTTAGAAATATATTAAGTAACTATAAAAATAAATACCTAATCTAATACATAAAAACTCATAAAATGAAAATAATCCGTGCATCTAAACGACGCGGTGCGAGCGCGGCGGTTGCTCGTAGATTTCTCGTTATTTTATAAACAGAACTAAACTTTGTAGTATCTAGAAACGTGATTTTCTATTACTTATAGTTGATAGTACGGAACCCTTCGTGCGCGAGGCTGACTCGCACTTGGCCGTTTTTTTTATGAGTACACAAACATATTACCAATGTTGTTTGTCAGGTACCTATAAAATCTGTAAATGAAAATGACGTTTATAACGCTCGATGATCTCATCGATGTTGTTGGTTAATGACATTGAGGTGAACTAAAGTTAAAACAACAAATATACCTACAAATAAAGTTATGTTCCAGCACACTTAAGTATATTAAAACACTACAATTGGTTTACCTTTAGATGCGTATGCGAAATCGAAGAATCAAAGTGAAAGATATAACTAATGTCTGTCAGAGTTTATGAAAATCACTTTAAAATAGATTCCACCTCATTGATTCGCATTAATCATTACCGAGGGTCGTGAATTCTTGTAAAATTACTTAACAGTAAGGGAGTTAGAAACAAAATGTTACTCAGCAAACAAGTCGAAATTGATTATTCTATTTAGGTACTTAGTACGACGCCAAGGAAATATTGAAATTTGAAAAGGTTTCTTTGTGGGTTACCAATACACGGTAAACTACATACTAACATACTTACATATTATGTATATATTAACTAAACGGTTTTCACTCACGTGTAAATCGCGTAAGTTGTTGTAGAGTCTGCGTGCTGCCGCGGTCCCAGAACATACGTTCTGAAGATGGATGTCATAACATCCGAAACGCGTAAACAACTTACGCGATTTACACGTGAGTGAAAACCGTT
Source organism: Macaria liturata (assembly GCA_964023185.1). Classification (NCBI taxonomy): domain Eukaryota; kingdom Metazoa; phylum Arthropoda; class Insecta; order Lepidoptera; family Geometridae; genus Macaria; species Macaria liturata. The sequence continues at coordinate 3,147,347 of OZ026806.1, read as the reverse complement.
AATATATTGACAAAATGTCTCACGAAAGTTTTAATATTAAAATACATTATGTGTTTCTTCCCATTTTTTTAGTCTTGCGTAGCTACTAAATTCTCCATGAAATATTTTAGAGAGGTTTTAATATAGTATCATGCGACCTCGGTAGGTATACTAGGTATGCATTTTTAAGTTACCTGAAAAGAAATTATCGTAAGTTGGTATTCTATCCTGTATACCTACCTACCTACCAGTTTTCAAGGTCACTCGTTTGAAGTAGCAACCTGTAATTTACTCAACAATCGATATCTTCTGGCGCTAATAAAAGGGTAAGCTTAATAATAGGCCTTGTTAGTAGACGAGTATATTTGTGTGCGAGCATATTCGATTCTTGTAAGTAACAAACAGTAGAATAAAGTATAACATACCTGAGTTATATCGAGCTTAATTTATGCAGTCAACGTTTTTTACACTGTCATTTAGTTAAACGACTGCTATGCTATATAAGTCACTTCAGGCCATCTGTTGCACAAACGGAAGACTAGCGCTGGATTATGACATCCAACAAAATTATACACTTAGCTTATATACCTATATAACTATCTTACTTCATACTGAGTAACTAATATTGCTGAGTTTAATATAGAGGTAGAGGTTTGCACGTGCTTATTCCGTCTTCACGCATAAACGGTTGAATCGATTTACTTAAATTTGATCTAGAAATATAGTATATCTTAGAACCTGAATTACCACATAAGATATTTTTGCCCTAGTATTTTGCTAGTCGCTTTCTGTTATTTTCTGTTTTGAGATTCGTGCGTGACTCAATCAATTTCTTATCCCAATTCTTATCCAACATATGTACGTTACTATCAAATATAAAAATGTTATCTTTTCCTTGCAGATGAGGACGAAGCGACGACGTCCGGCGTGACGGACGGCGCGGCGGACGACGCACAGAACCGGGTCATCTTCGTCAACCGGCCGCAGCCGCACAAGTTCATACACAACCGGATATCCACCGCCAAGTACAGGTAAATTATATAACTATACATAGTTACTAGTAATTATCACGCTGGTGTACAGATCAAGCATTTATCTATCGATATTTTCTGGTCGTAGAATAAGTTAGTCTTGCTTAGATTGGATAGTATTATCGATAGTCGATGTCGTATCTGATTTCTTGAGACCTATTGTTTCGAGACAGTAGTGGTTTCTTGGTAAGTAACTCTACGTATGTCTTGCAATCGCTACTTGTCTTCGTTATCTCTAAACCTGTTTAATACATGTGTACACATAACTACGTGTTTAATGAAATACTACATGATTGCTCAGACGCAGGTGAGAATAGCGATATCTATGTAGGTACCTTCTCTTATCTTAGAACTATTTAACAATAGAGCGATATCGAACAAGTTAATTATAGGGAACTTAGAAATAATAGGGAACTAAGAAAATGAGCTGTGTATTTTAGTTGTGTTAAAGTACACTTTAATTCAGCAATTCATTTATACGAGTAGTGTACCTAAAAATAATTCTTGAATATAAGTATATAAAAATATTTAAAATTATATTTTTTTTTAAAATATCATAGTTACTATTTAAACTCGTGGTTAAAACGCCATTTGCATGGTCAGCTTACAAAGAATTTAGAATAAGACAAAATAAAATGCTTTCATCGTCCCTACATAAAAGTTTTTTGCCATCAGGAATAGTAGTTACTTAGATTAGTGAAATAAAACTCATCGCACTCAACGCTCATAAAAGTGTTATTACAATCGTGACCAGTACTTTCCAGTTTCGGTTGATTACGGTAATCAGCAGCATATGTGCGTCAAACATATATGTATATAGCCAGGAAAACTCAAAAATATTTATCGATATGTTCTGTTTACCTAATTCAAATGTTATGTGACCAAAGTTTTATCTTCGCCACAGTACCACTCTGTGATCATACTTGATCTACAAAGGCGTAATTAATAAAGAGCAAGTATTTTTATGTTGTATTTATAGGTTAGTTTGTTATTTAGATTACCTAGACTTTTGCTGCTTTTACATAGTTTCAGTATTTTATGTTTTTTTGTTGTAATTTTATTTCAATTTGAAAATATTTTTGTACAATTCATCGAGCTAGAATTATAATTTGACTGTATGACATACTGTTGTTTAATTATTATCAGACTTGCAGGCATGGTCGTCACAGATAGACAGTTGGATCGTTTGCCCAATATTTTTACAAGATGCTGATATGATTTATGCTGTGGTTTAAAACCAACATGCTCTAAACTACGTTTACGACTGTAATGTTCAAAATTCTGCTAATCATTGTCTTTTAAAACGTATTCATGTTCATACTACTACACTCGTAGTAGAAAAACATGAATATCTTATTTGGTCCGTTGACATTGCGCTCCTAAACGGAAGCTAGGAAGGTCGCATACTACACTACACTACATACATAGTGGAATAGTTTACGCCTGTTTATGGTGGTATACACATAGTATAGAGTTGTACCTACCGATTGCGTCGATAAATTAACGTTTCCGTGGATGCGATAAACCGTTAAATTATAGGTTTTTCCTCAAATACCGAAGTGAACAAGCATATAGATATAATATATATTAAAATGTAAGAGAATATATAGGTACATACTGATGAGTAAACTCATTTTTGACATGCTCATGTAGATAGATAGATAGATAGAATAGGCCGTGCTAATGTAGTATATACTCCCTGACGACTAAGAACCCGTCAAGTACTCGTATTACCTACATAGGAAATATTCTGATGCCTCTCCGTCTGGGATCGTTTGACGCTTGTCGTGCTGTTCCGCTTGCCGTTTACAGGTCTCTGTACACTATAGCTTTGTAAACAATGATCACACATGTAGAACCTTATCACGTCGACATAGATGTTACAATGGTCTAGCAAGGGACATTGTTTGGGTCTGTTTACTCGCGCCGGGATTTGGCCGAGTGCCCGCGTGTCGTTTGTAATCGGACGGTGCTGATGTCATGCGAGAATGCAGGTTTTATACCGCCCTGCCGACCGGGATGGGCTATTTCCGAACTATTTATCTATTTCCCCGCTTTAGCAGGTTTTACGGTACCTTTTCTTTACCTACCTGCTGTAATGTTTTTGGACAAGACTAGCAATCTGGACCTAGCAACCTAGCGATAAAAGTTAGACGTTAAACTTCAGTTTCGTAGCATAGTTTTTAAAAGGTTTTCTACAACGCTAAAAAATTTCAGATAAATGAACAAATGATAATAATGAGAGATAGATGAACAAATGTATCCCACCAGTTGCTAGTAGAATGATCAACGTGAATAACATTTTCTGAAAGTGCGAGTGTATTGTCATATAATTGCGTAGAGAAATGTACCGCTAAAATAAACCAGCCATTTTAGTATTTTTATTGAAGCCAATATTAAAATTTCCATATTGATGAAGACATTAAACCATTTCTCAGTTACCATTAGTTCTATAAGATGGTCAAGTACAAGTGGAGCCCCGGTCCCAGCGGCTCACTGAATAGATGGTTCCATGGGTTGGGTACTGTTATACCCGAGTCTAACATCGGTAATGAGTGTGGGACACGCGAGCGAAGGCAGAGCCACGTTGATGTACTTTAATGTTGATTAAATTGTATCTTCCAGGGTTCATTTTAATTGCAAGATAATAGGTCGATGAGTTCTTTAGCTCTAACTAATTGGTTTAAAAAATGCTCGTAAAACACGTTTAGTTACCACTGAGAGAACTTAACATATGAGAAAGATTGGTTAAAAAGACACCAAAATGAAGACACACGTATTTGTCAAACAATATACCTAAGTAGTTAATTATGTTTATTAAACCACAATCAAAATTGCAACGTAATTAAGTATTTTATTTTTTTGAATTTACCTTAGACTAATGAAACCTTACTAACCTGTTTTGGATCTGCTGTTGTCCTAATACCTAGGTATACATTAATTTCCCATATTTCTGATCACTTGTAGATATAATCTTTATATATAAAAATGAATCGCAAAATGTGTTGGTAAGCGCATAACTCAACAACGCCTGGACCGATTTGGCCAATTCTTTTTTTCAAATATTCGTTGAAGTTCAAGAATGGTTTTTACGGCGAGAAAAAACGAAAACATGCCGGAAATTCCCTAAAAACCCTTTTCTTTTTCCCATACAAACGTTTTCTAACTAACTAAAGAGTAAAAGAGTCAACAGACAGGATGAAGTCTGTCGGGTCCGCTAGTTTCATATAAAAGGAATTTGGACAAAGGTGATGATGGTAGCCTATGTAGGTCAAAAGAAGATTGTTTAGGTAGATGTACAGAAGTTTCAGGCCTTGCATCGTCATTATAGTGTAACCTAGTGGATTTATTATTCTAATGCCAAAAATTCTACGCCGTTTGAAGGCCACAGAAATGCCTTGAAACAAAAGGCTGGACTGAATGTTATGTGAGCTAAGTAGGTACTTATCATAAAGTTACATAGAAACTGAAATCTAGTGCGTTTTAAAGTATTACCTTGAATCTACTTCCTTTTAGTTTAATGAAATAAACAAACAAATCGAAAAATACGTCGCTTACTTTTTTGTGACAATTTAACAAATTACAGTAGTTTTGGTAACGGCTTGAGTCAATAACTTGTCATATACTGAGAACTCAAGGTCAAATCACTACCTTAGACATTAGTACCTACTATTGTGGACTGATTGGTCGTCAACAGTCTTCATATTGATTTACATAATATCTATTGTTGAATATGAGGTTGAAAACATTCAAGCGTGCGATGATTCATTGTCTCTGACATTGTGGCAGTATGATGCGACATTTTAATACATTTATGGAGAGTCACGCTGTAAAAATACTTTGTTTTTTATTTTTCTAGCAATGTATTAAGTACAAATGCTGTAGTAGATTATGATCAAAGGTGTTCCCCTTGAGCTACAATCTATCGATCTTCAAGTCGAAAGTGTACCGGCTGGCTTGTTTAGGCAGGCACATTAATAGCAGACCGCAACGTTATTTAACATTAGCATCCTGAAGCCAAGCGTAAACCTATCCGTTACTTATAATAAATTAAAATATGCCAAATGAAACGGAAGAACACACAGGGTTTCACCCTGTCGCATCACGCTGTTAAAAACTTGTATCATCAATAACCATGTTTACTTCAAAGTTACCTACAAATACCATAATTAACTTTATCTACACTAATGTTGTAACATTCTACTTATGTTTCCAATACTTGACTTATGATTACTACTGTTATAGCGCAGACAACAAAACACTCAATTTAAGCAATTTCACATGATGGTATAATATCCACATCGATATCGTAATAGCTCATTATAACATCGATAAAACGCGACCAACCTGATTGGCGCGCAGCTGCGCTCTCATTGGTTAGATTTTAATGGCGGCAAAATCACTGTGACAATACACGTACGCGTGAATTTAATTTAATAAATTAAAAGTTAAAATGTTACAACATTAGTGAAGATAAAGTAGTGTATGCAACTGCATATAACACGGGTATTAAAACACTCGTTACTATTATGAAAGTCGCTGCGCTCGTTTCATAAACTCACACTCGTGTTTTAATACCCTTCATTATATGACAGTTGCATAAACTACTAATACGTATTCGTACGTGTAGCAAAGACGAAACTGTTATGCTATATTTTAAAATGATCAAACGACCTATTCTTCTTCCATTCTTTGGTAATAGTAACACGATCCATATAATATATATGTTGTTAGCTGTTTACTGATTTGGGAATTAAAAAATGAATTCTACATGTTCTCAATAAAACTGTGTGTCTGTTCCAGTGTCCCCTCGTTCGTGCCCCTGTTCCTGTTCGAGCAGTTCCGGCGCTACTCCAACTGCTTCTTCCTGCTGATCGCCCTCCTACAGCAGATCCCCGACGTGTCCCCCACGGGGCGGTGGACCACGCTCACGCCGCTCATACTCATCCTCGCCGTCAGCGCCGTCAAGGAGATTGTGGAGGACTTTGTAAGTAATGTACACTAGAGTCATGTAATGGAATGGCTGATTCGTAGCAGCTGTAAGTAATGTATACTAGAGTCATGTAATGGAATGGCTGATTCGTAGCAGCGTCTTTTCAAAATCCAAACGATGCGCTTAGCCATGGTTGAGTCACTGTGAGGTTTAAAAACCACGTCCACTTTTTATAAGATTTCGCTTTAACCGATAACTAATTCTGCTTCTTTTACTTTTTCTAAATTAAAAGCCAGAATTTTGTCTCTGGTGTATTTACCCATCATTCTTGGTCTTTATCCAAATCCTGTACCTTTCCATGGGACACATCATCCGCTTTTCCCTTGATTTGAACAATTTATGACTCTTTTGGACTTCTTTTTCCATTTCGTGCTGATATTTATTCAATATCTGCAATGTAATTCTATGTCGCATTACAGAAAAGGCACCGAGCGGACGATGAGACGAACAAGAACAAAGTGCAAGTGCTCAAAGACAACCGATGGGAGACGGTACAGTGGAGGCAGCTTCAAGTTGGAGACATCTGCAAGGTCACGGACAACCAGTTCTTTCCGGCTGACTTGGTACTACTTGCGTCCAGGTATGTTCTGGTTATATGCTTTTACAGATCGGCAAGAAAAAAACAACCTTTAGAAGTTTGGTCAAGGCTCAACCCTTACGGGAATGATTGTCATAATTTACTCATCTATCTATGACAGGTAGACCGTAGATGGCCCCAGTTTCTCGTACTTTATGGGGTACAGGAAGTATGCAGCTTGTTCCTTAAGACTCGAAACACTGCATTAACATTCCATTAATGCCGAGGCTCATATAGCTCATACTTTCTATTCCTAGCGAGCCACAAGGCATCTCCTTCATCGAGACATCGAACCTGGACGGCGAGACCAACCTGAAGATCCGGCAGGCGAGCGCTGAGACGGCGCGCCTGAAGAGCGTGGCGCCGCTGCAGCACTACCAGGCCACGCTGCAGTGCGAGCCGCCCAACAGGCACCTGTACGAGTTCAACGGACTGCTCAAGGACGGCCAGGGCAAGTGAGTACTAGGATAGAGTGTATTACTTGTACGTACGTAAATGTATGGACATGACATTTCAATTCGACTGTCAAAGTCGAATAGTTTCAAGAAAAAAATGTTTGACTACCCTACTGACCAAATGTTATCGTAAAGTAAATGACTGTTGAAGAAAAAAAAGAAATCATACACATAACTTGACTAGCCATAAAACTAACATTTGTACGCCTATCGGCAGAATTATTTGATACAACAATTTTTTGTAACACCTACTATGTATTACAATATTCGTGGAAATAAAGAAAATTTTTTTTTTTTTATTTGTATGATATAAATTCATATAGGCCGAGACGATGCCGGGGAGGGGAAAGATATCAATCTGCTACCTAGTTGCTAGGGACAAGATTAATAGGAGTGTTGTTGTGTTGCAGGACTGTTCCCCTCGGCCTGGACCAGATGCTGCTGCGCGGCGCCATGCTGCGGAACACCAAGTGGGTGCTCGGAGTGGTGGTGTACACGGGACACGAGACTAAACTCATGAAGAACTCCACTAAAGGTACCTTTTTTAGCTTTATAGATAGGTTTAAACAATTTCAAGTGTGTTTCATACAGTTTTAAGATACGACTCAGTCTGACGGTTTGTGACTCTCATACGTTACATATACGACACTTAATCGAGTTACACAGTTCGTTTTTCTGACGGTATTTCTGTATGGGAACGTGCCAGAAGAACATATGCGTAGACCGTTCATCGACTTAACTTTGGAGATCATAATGATGTCTACAAAAAAATATTTGAGTGGTTTCTAGTCTTTAAATGACACTACCACTCACGCAATTCCTTTGTCTTTTCATCTACTATTCTTCATTAATAGTAGATTAGTAGCCAAGGGCTGTAAGGCATCAATTGCAGCCCGAGATATTTATAGTTCGAGGGTGCAATTGATGCTCACACCCGAGCTAACTACTCTGTTTTACATCGCGATTGTGAACTAAGTAGAAAAAAAAACCGCCTTTTTCATCTGTTTTTTTCAAGAACGAAATTTAGCTTCGCTGTTCGATATTTAAATTTGATGATTATTATACTCATACGAAGACAAGGCTGAATAGCAAAGCGACCTCTTTTGTCATTGGGCTGAATGCATGATGTCTATTGCCAGTTTAATGGTTAGATGTACGCGCATTTTTGCAAGTGTAGAGTTTTTTTTAAATTACTTACCGCCCTAAGGCTTTTCTAGCTACATTATTACCCTCGAGCGCTGATTGGTTACCTACCAGCCCCATTTGGGGGTAATAAGGACCTACTTACCGAATATCAGAGATGTGAATGACTTTATTTCCCTCCAGCCCCCCTGAAGCGCTCGTCTATCGACCGGCAGACCAACACGCACATCCTGCTGCTGTTCGGCGTGCTGCTGGTGCTGTCGCTGCTCAGCGCCTCCTTCAACGAGCTGTGGGTGCGCTCGCGCACGGACTGGTACATCGGCCTCTCAGGTCAGTGCCTTGAAAAACATTTTTTTTTTACCTGGGATAAGTTTACGTTTGACTACAGCCTGCCTGATGTTAAGCATTGCTGCAGCCTAGGGTGTAACACGCTTACCTGGAAGATACCTATTAAGTCTAGATTTGAAGATCCCTGGATTGTAGTTCGCAGGAAACACAGCTTCTGGAATAATATAAATAATATACACTGGACTACTCCGTGGGGAGTTCTTTGTGATCCTTGATTACAGTCTCTTGAGTGCACAATTAAACATTACATGTATTTTTCTTCTATTATTTAAGATCTAAAACTACTACTACTACTTAGATAGGACTTAGCATATAAAACATAAGCTACGTACTCATTAACATGTATACTTATTTCTACTAATAAATGTGTTTGTTTGTTATAGAGGCGCAGAACACAAACTTCGGCTTCAACTTTTTAACGTTTTTAATCTTATACAACAATCTAATACCTATATCGTTACAAGTCACCGCGGAAATTGTGCGGTTTTTCCAAGTGAGTGTAATATTATACATTGCATGTTGTTTTATATGTATGTATGTCCCAAAAGAATCTGATATATTTGCCTAACTACCCATTTATCTACGGTGTTTTTATGACAATACATCAACAGCAATTCCAAGCTATCTTTTCACGCACATATATACTCACTCATACAACCCTTCGCGATGGTACTTTATTTCACCTAGGTATCTATCTATTCAATCAACCAACTAATCAACTCTGTACCCGTTAATGTAATAGTGTAAAAAAAATACACAGAATATTATGGAATATTCTCTCTAGCTTCTAATAAATCCAATTCCTTTTCTATTGTGGTTTCCTTTGTATATTGATAGCAATTCAGTATTTTAAATAATCATTTTCCAGGCAAAATTCATAGCGATGGACAGCGAGATGTACCACGAGGCGACGGACACGCCCGCGCAGGCGCGCACCTCCAACCTGAACGAGGAGCTCGGCATGGTGAAGTACATCTTCAGCGACAAGACCGGCACTCTCACCTGCAACGTGATGGAGTTCAAGAAGTGTAGTGTGGGAGAGGTAAAGTACCTTATTTACTACTAGTGGGTGCTCGCGGCTTCGCTCGCATTAAGAAGTAAAACTTGCATCCCCTATTTCACCCCTATAAAAATAGCATTTCCAAAAATCTTTTCTTAGCCGATGCCTAAGTCATAACATCTACCTTCATTCCAAATTTCAACCCAATCCGTTTAGTAGTTTGGGCTGTGCGTTGATAGATCACTAAATCAGTCAGTCAGTCAGTCACCTTTGAGTTTTATATGTATAGATGATATAAGGTCTATATTTCAATCTTAATACAATAATAGTAATGTAGCAACAAACTTTTCGGATAAAACTGACATGCTTACTTCCTACATTATTTATCAAGCAGCTCAGATAGTGTAGTGTAAGGCAGTCTCGAGTTGAATTTGAATTAGTCATGGGCACCGGTAAATCCCTCTATTCGCTCTATACATATGTAACCGTTTTGCACACCTGTTACTTCTATATGTAACCCTAATCTCAACGTAGCAATCAATCCACGATGCGAAAAATCGTAACAGAGCGAAGGAAATTGTTATAGTGAAAATAATTCCGCCAGGCAGTTTTAACCCTCAGTTACAATAGAATAGAGGAATATGAATATACAATGAGAAAAGGTGGGAATATGAATGTACAATATATTCTGGACGCTTCCGTGGGTCTGATGACACGTTAAATTGTTGGGTCGGGCTGTTTGTCATAGTACGGCAGTCGTTAAGTCATGTCAGAGGCCTAGGGCGGCTTGATTAACTCACGACACCAGAGTTGGCCACTCTCATTCGATAAGATAAGATGAAGATGGGAAAAGGTTTAATTAGTATTTATATTTAACTAAATTATTGAATATCTATGTTTCCAGGTGATCTACAACTGCCCGCGCGCCAACGAGGCGCTGGAAGACACGCTGCTGCACCGCCACCTGGCGGAGGGGCACGGCTCCGCGCACGTCATCCACGAGTTCCTCACCATGCTGGCCATCTGCCACACCGTCATACCGGAGGAGAAGGACGGCAAGATCAAGTACCACGCCGCCTCGCCAGGTACAACTACTACATTAACGCTTTGACTGCTCATAGCGTGTCTTTGCGTTTTCGGAGTATTAACGACATGCCCGGAACGCAAGAATGCGTTTTCAATACGCTTCGTAAATGGAAATTCAATTCGTAACTGTAAACGTCTCTTAACCTGTAGAAGTATCTTTAGTGACTACCCTGCAGGTGCCACTTAACGCAGTCACTTAAGAGACATCTACAGTTCAGTAACTTAAGAGAGAAGACACGCTCCTTTGTTAGTTAATATAAGAAAGGGCATATCTACTAATTATTTAATAATTAGTAGATAGATTTCTTTGAATTGATAAATTTACGATTGGTATAACCTGTTTAGCTCGCACACAGCGGGCGTTACCGCGTTTCATCTAACGTTTATGCAATCTTTGTTTCTATAAGCATACAATTACATAAATTTGGCCTACGATCCGCGCAACACGTCCCACCACCTCACCGTGGACTTTGGCAGACAAGTCAAACAAACAGACATGATATTTACATCCACATTGTGTCTACCCCCAGACGAGCGCGCATTAGTAATGGGCGCATCACAATTCGGCTACGTGTTCACGACGCGCACTCCCACCGCCGTGGAGATCTGCGCGCGTGGCTCGCGGGAGACGTACAAGGTGCTCAACGTCATCGACTTCACCTCGGCCAGGAAACGCATGTCTGTCATCGTGGAGACGCCGACAGGTCAGTCACCTAATAGACTCTTACATGACAGTAACTTAAGAGACATCTACAGTCAAGTGAATTTAAGACACCTATAGTCATTCATTTATGTTTTGACGGCCTGGGCTTGTTCTTACTGGAATCTTGCCTTCGAAGATCAATAGTGGATCAATGAATAGAGAGACACCTGTAGATGTTTCTTAAAGCATTAACCTCATGCTTTAAGAAACATCTACAGGTCAGTAACGTAAGAGATACCAAGACAGTAAACAGGTCAGTCTTGAAATACCTCCTGTGGTCAATCACTTCAGGGACGAGGCAAAGACGAAATAAGAAAATCTCTTTTGATTATGTTTTCATGTCAAAGTAAAAATAATATCTGTATTACAGGAGAAATAAAGCTGTACTGCAAGGGCGCGGACAGCGTGATCTACCCGCGGCTGGCGGGCGGCGGCGCGGCGCCGCGCGCCGAGGCCACGCTGGCGCACCTGGAGCACTTCGCCACCGAGGGGCTCCGCACACTGGTGTTCGCCACCGCCACTATACCCAAGAACGTGTACAAGGTGAGCCAGTCATGAAGAATCGTGCCATTTACCGGCATTTTTTTATTCGACCAACTCCTGATGGCAAATGGGTGGATCGATGATGGCATATGCTTACCCAATAAGAACCGGCTTACTCTCGATTTGAAGACAGCTAGATTATAGTTCGTGAGGAACTGGGGCCAGGAAATTAATTCCTATTCAGGTTCCGTCCTTTGCTTTGTGTGCTCAGCATTAAATATAAAGGTATCAATGTAAGAGATTAAGTATATCTATATTTTCTGTGCAGGAGTGGAGCAACACATACCACAAGAGCAGCATCGCGCTGCAAGACCGCGAGCAGAAGCTGGAGGAAGCAGCCGTACTTATAGAGAACAACCTGCAACTGCTTGGAGCCACTGCTATCGAGGATAAGCTGCAGGTCTATCATCATAATTCGGTTACATTTATATGTAATACGAGGGCGGGTCAATAAGTCCGTGACTTTTTGAATTTCTGACCTCTTTACTGAAAAAGCAATACTACTCCTGTCAACAGGCATCTGTCAGTTGACTCCTGTCAAAATTTGAACTTGCTGCGTCAGTTAGTTTGTGTTAATCAGCTATCTTTATCAGACTACCCAGTAATTTGAGGAAAAAATGGAAAAAAGTGAATTTCGTGTGCTTATTAAGCATTATTTTTTGCGAAAAAAAACCATTACCGAGACCAAGGCTAAGCTTGATAAATACTATGGGGACTCTGCACCATCGATTTCAATGGTAAAAAAGTGGTTTACTGAATTTCGTTGTGGCCGTACAAGCACTGAAGATGCCGAACGTCCTGGACGCCCAGTTGAGGTCTCTTCACCCGAAACAATCGAAAAAATTCACGATATGGTGTTGGCCGACCGAAGATTGAAAGTGCAAGAGATTGTGGAAGCCGTAGGGATCTCGCATGGCTCAGTGGTTTCAATTTTGAATGATCACTTGGGCATGAGAAAGCTTTCCGCAAGATGGGTGCCGCGTTTGCTCACAGTCGACCACAAACGCAATCGTGTAACAACTTCACAGGAAGGTTTGGCGTTGTTTAATCGCAATATGGAGGAGTTTTTGCGCCGTTTTGTAACCGTGGACGAAACATGGATCCATCACAACACACCCGAGACCAAACAACAGTCAAAACAGTGGGTTTCTAAGGGTGAATCGGCGCCAAAGAAGGCCAAGGTGGGTTTGTCAGCCAATAAAGTTATGGCGACTGTTTTTTGGGATGCACGCGGGATAATCCACATTGACTACTACTTCAAAAGGGAAGAACAATCAATGGGGAATATTATGCCAACTTATTGGACCGATTCAATGACGATTTGAAAAAAAACCGACCTCATTTGGCCAAGAAAACAGTTCTTTTCCACCAAGACAATGCAAGGGTGCACACATGTGCAGTTGCCATGGCAAAAATCCTTGAATTGGGCTATGAATTGCTCCCTCATCCGCCCTATTCTCCAGATTTGGCTCCGAGTGACTACTTCTTGTTTCCAAACCTGAAGAAATGGCTTGGTGGAAAAAGATTTGACTCCAATGATGAAGTCATCTCGCAAACAAAGGCCTATTTTGAGGACCTCGACAAATCATATTTTTTGGAAGGGATAAAAAAATTGGAGAAGCGTTGGACAAAGTGTATAGAGCTCAAGGGAGACTACGTTGAAAAATAAAATGATTTATTTATCAAAAAATCTGTGTTTTATTCCAAAAGTCACGGACTTATTGACCCGCCCTCGTAGCTACTAGTGGTGACTGTGCGTGGGCTGCAAGGCACCCATGGAATGTGGAGTGATATACTTAAGTTTGATATACTTATGTAAGGCTTTGGAGAGTATCGTAGTGCATTTTAAAAATATTATTACATTAATGACGTAATTTTTTTCTAAAACGGGTTCATTTCATTTCATTTTTTCATCAACTAGTGGGTGCTCGCGGCTTCGCTCGCATTAAGAAGTGAAACTTGCATCCCCTATTTCACCCCTTTAAAAGTGGCATTTCCAAAAATCCTATCTTAGCGGATGCCTACGTCATAACATCTACCTTCATTCCAAATTTCAGCCCAATTAGTCCAGTGGTTTGGGCTGTGCGTTGATAGATCACTATATCAGTCAGTTAGTCACCTTTGAGTTTTATATGTATAGATATAGGTAAGTACATAAAAGTACACTTATGATAGGGTTACATTTGGTCACAATTTTATTTGTCTGGTGGTGAACAATGATTATGGTCTAAGATGGACTGATATCATTTTGACGCTTCCTTCAGTTAGACAACTTTAATGTCATGAGTGATGTTTTGTTGTGTAAAATACCATATGTATTACTTCAGGACGGCGTCCCCGAGACGATAGCGTCTCTGCTGAAGGCCAACATCTACGTGTGGGTGCTGACGGGGGACAAGCAGGAGACCGCCATCAACATCGCGCACTCCGCCCGACTCATCGACCCCAACATGCCCATACTCGTACTCAACGAGGACAGTCTCGATGTGAGTACATATCTGTGTGCCAAGATCGTATTTGAATTGGCTTGACTTCTATCGTACTGTGTCAAACTGTAGGGACCTAACGTATCATCTGGTCTATCGAATTACAATAATTTTCTTTGTTTTTCCAGGGAACACGAGAAATGATATCAAGGCGAGCGACAGAATTTGGCGAGAACCTTCGTCGACAAAACGATGTGGCGCTCGTTATAGATGGGAAGACACTCAAGTACGCGATGGGATGCGATCTCAAGAAGGATTTCCTGGATCTCTGCATATCGTGCAAAGTGGTCATCTGTTGCAGGGTCTCACCTATACAGAAAGCTGAGGTTTGTACTGCTTAAAAATTTTACATATGCCACAAAATTTCGTCTCAAAATAGGTGTTTGGGAGTAGTAGCGTTTTCAATTTCTTTGACTTTTCTATTTTTGACTTCTGTCTTTAGCAGTCTAGCAGTTATGAAGTGGATCCAGTCAGTCAAACACACAAGTGGTCATCATCTTGTTAAAAACATACTTATGATTGGTTTATTGAGTTATCTAAAGTATAATCGGTTTCCTTTCTCAGGTGGTAGAGATGGTGTCCCACGCGACTGGCGAGGTGACGCTCGCCATCGGTGACGGAGCTAACGACGTGGCCATGATCCAGCGAGCCTCCGTCGGTGTCGGCATCTCCGGCGTGGAGGGGCTTCAGGCCGTGTGCGCCTCCGACTACAGCATCGCACAGGTACAGCTACTGTGTCTCACAGACACCATCTCCGGCGTGGAGGGGCTGCAGGCTGTGTGCGCCTCCGACTACAGCATCGCACAGGTACAGCTACTGTGTCTCACAGACACCATCTCCGGCGTGGAGGGGCTGCAGGCCGTGTGCGCCTCCGACTACAGCATCGCACAGGTACAGCTACTGTGTCTCACACGACATATCCACGATTTGAGACATATTTGATAGGTGACAGATAAATTGATGAATACTGTACTTTTAAGTAAGAATGGTTCCACATACTTGTCTAAACGTTGAATTCGGACGCACTTTTCGGTACAATACAACACACGGCTGGCTGGCTACGGCTGTGTGACTCTCTGCCCTGATGACGGTACTGACAGATCTGACTATGTAGGAAGTTTACTTACAGTTACTTGCCTTTATAAATGACAAACCATATATTCTGTCCTAGTTCCGGTTCCTCCTGCGGCTGCTGCTGGTGCACGGCGCGTGGAACTACTCCCGCATCAGCAAGCTGATCCTGTACTCCTTCTACAAGAACATATGTCTCTACGTTATCGAGCTTTGGTTCGCCATCTACTCCGCCTGGTGAGTTGCCCCTTCACTGTATACCTAGGCATGCCCGTGGCTTCGCATGCTTGGTTTTTAAATAAAAATCAATATCTTCCACGCAACTGTAATAACTGTTAAATCTAGAGTTAATAGGTATCGGCTGCAGCAATGCTTAACATAAGGCAGGCTGTAGTCAAACGTAAACCTATCCCACGTAAAAAAAACTGTACGATGGAGAGGAAAGGATACAAATAGGTTAAAACTCAATATAAGACTATAATAGTAATAATTTTCCAATATTCCAGGTCCGGTCAGATCATATTCGAGCGGTGGACGATAGGTTTCTACAACGTGATATTCACAGCGCTGCCTCCCTTCGCCATCGGCCTCTTCGACAAACTCTGCTCGCCGGAGATTATGATCAGGGTAAGTTTTCTATACGATACAGCCTTTTATATGATTAGAAGCACTGTGATGTCGTAAGTGAAGATTGTTTGACAAGGTAATTAAACACTTTCTTATTCATATATCAGGGTTGACATGCGAGGCTCGTTGCTTTGTTTTTAGTTGGCATAAAATCGGTAATTTCTGGTTGGTCCCCTTTTTTTGGGACCGCTATATTCTACTCTAACTATCTTGAGCATTTTGTTTCGTAGTAAATACTTCGAAATTGCGCTATTTAAGTTCCAAAGTAGCATATGCCTCTCTCGGGTCTCAATATTATCTGGGTATCAATTATTACAATGTTACATTGCTCCGTTGCGGCGTTTAAGCTCTAAAAACAAATTTTCACGTTGTCACAAACATAAAATATGATTAGCTCCTTTACCTTTGAATTGTAAGTGTATATGTAACACTTATAATTAAACATGCGTGTTTTCGTTCCCAGCACCCGATCCTCTACATCCCGTCGCAGCAAGGTCTGCTGTTCAACGTGCGCGTGTTCTCCGTGTGGGCCATGAACGCGCTGCTGCACTCCGTGCTGCTGTTCTGGCTGCCCGTGGCGCTGGCCGAGCACGGCGTGCTGTGGCCCAACGGGAAGGAGGGCGGCTACCTCGTGCTCGGCAACTTTATATACACTGTGAGTATACACACACTGGACTAAGTATACTAGTCATGAACGCGCTGCTGCACTCCGTGCTGCTGTTCTGGCTGCCCGTGGCGCTGCCGAGCACGGCGTGCTGTGGCCCAACGGGAAGGAGGGCGGCTACCTCGTGTTCGGCAACTTTATATACACTGTAAGTATACACACACTGGACTAAGTATACACGACTACGTGTGTGGAAGGATTAGGTAGCACAATTTGATGTACCTTCTCAAGATAGCTTCCCCAATGAATCTTTTCTGCGGGAGTCACATCCGTCAGTGATGAAGAATGAATGAATGTACAAGATTTGTTATAAGAGCGACCCAGCTCAAATAGGTCGGTTCTAATCTGACTGCGCCCTTTTAGTATTACAATTGCGCTTCTATCCTATATGACAGAAGTAACTCACATTTTCGACTTCTTCTGAGATCGGCACTCCGACTAAACTAGATTCTTATTGAACGCTATCTTGTGCACTTGTTATTTTATAGTTGTTGTAACATTGTTCGTTAAATTTGCAGTACGTAGTGCTGACGGTGTGCCTAAAGGCGGGGCTGGCCACGTACTCGTGGACGTGGGTGACGCACCTCTCCATCTGGGGCTCCGTGCTGCTGTGGTTCCTCTTCATACTGGTCTACAGGTCAGTACTCAGCTAGTAATCTACAACAACTTGTTTGTAGATACAAATATATATACAAACACGCGTATATATGTATGTATGCACGTGTATATATGTTTACAAATACACGTTTGCAGTAGACGTGAATATTCTAATAGCATTTCGCCTAATAATCGTTGCAATGCATCAATATAATTTAAAAAAAAAAACTACTTCCTTTACATATAATAAAGAAAAGCTACGGTTCCAATGCCGACCCCTGCGGTATCTTCTCTTTAGATTTTCTCTTGATACTTTTTCATTCAATATGTATTTATTCTTGGCACATCACAATTAGCCTGATGGTAACTAATCACTCTATTCTACGATAATCAAACTTTCTTGGCATAGCGTCCTTGGCTGTCAATGGCCTTTATGTACATCGTTGTTAATGACTCGACTTCCCTGTATATACTGATATTATAAGATTTATGTATGTGACTATACCTATATCTACTTCTGACTTGTAACTATGGAGTTATGAATAAATAATTTGTATTTGTTGAAGTACGTATACGTTTAAAAGGTAAATAAAGGCTATGTTTATTTTATAAGTTGTATGTACTTGTGTTCCAGCAACCTGTTCCCGGTGGTGCTGATCGGCGCGGTGATGCGCGGCATGGACCGCATGGTGTTCACGTCGCTGGTGTTCTGGCTGGGGCTGGTGCTCATCCCGCTAGCCACGCTCGTGCCCGACGTGCTCGTCACTGTGTGAGTGTGCCACGTTTGCTGTATGTCGCTCTTGCGTGTAGTCTACAGAGCCGATAATATATGATTAATTATAATGCCTTGAACAACGTCCGAGATAAAGAACATTTAAATAATAAATATATATATATATACATATATGATTAAACGCACAGTGAAGTTTGATCAATATTATACATATGAGTATGTATCATGCGAAGATATAATAATAAATCATATAAACATGTGAAAGATTTGTGCCGTTATGTGCAATAATAATAAAATGTCATCATTATCATCTCCATGTTATTTAAAACTCAATTAATGTGAATTTTTAAACTATTCAAAATTCTCTAAAGCAATATTATAAGTTGAATGCCACTCTGAGGCTACCCTATTTTTGAGTAGTCCAAGAACGAACCCTCAGTGTTTTATACTTATATGGTATGTACCTGAACAACAAAATGGGTACGGGCCCTAAGTCTGTATATGTCTACTTATCACTTATGCTAATTTTACTACAATAAGCTCCGTGTAAGGACCTGGGCGCCCACCACGATGCCAGACAATGTGTCTGCCCAAGAAAACTTACCTAACGAATTAATTCTGAGGGGAGTCACGACCCTCAGTCACGAGAAAATACGAATCAAGAATAGAAGCTGTTGTTCAGTAATCCCCCAACAATCTAGGTGTGTACATGTCCGCAGCTTCCTGCGTGCGTACCGCTACTTGCACCAAGAAGTGCGCTCCCAAGAGCCGCTGCCGCGCGGGCCCTACTACTATATGTACTCCGATGTATACAGGGGTTACTATCTGTCAGCTTTACTATCAACTTGAATCGGATTGATTTGTACATAGTATGGTCTCTTTCTCGCATTAAAAGTAACATTGAAAAGATAAGGGACAAAATACAAATCAACTAAGTAATTATAATATTAAAACTTTCGTGAGACATTATATCAAAATATTAACTAAACGGTTTTCACTCACGTGTAAATCGCGTAAGTTGTTTACGCGTTTCGGATGTTATGACATCCATCTTCAGAACGTATGTTCTGGGACCGCGGCAGCACTACAACACACAGTGTAACCAACTTACGCGATTTACACGTGAGTGAAAACCGTTGAGTTAATATATATTTTAAGTAATTATATTCGAATTTAATGTTGGGTACTGTATCTCAATGCAGTATTTAGAATTGTAGGTTCATGTAATTGTAAGTTTTGTAATTTGTTGCACAGATTAGGTATGAATATTATGTTGTATTTAGTTAGAAACCAGGATGTATAAAATAGTTCAGTTATATTCATAGTTATTGTAGTAAGAACGTATTTTGGTGGTTTTGTATGTTGGTCTGATATATCATGTAATGTAAATTTCTAAAATATAACTTTTTCGCGAATGACCAAAAGTCATAAAATAAAAGCACTAAAGCCTGGTATGAATACGAAATTAATGTATATGTATTGTATATTCCAGTGTACACAACTCGGCCTTTAAAACTATGACGGAGGCCGTGCGAGAGAGCGAGATAAAACAACGCGACCCGTCTGCACTCCTCGCACAACCGCGACATTCGTGAGTATTACAACATTACTTTATACGGCGATATTAATGCCATCATCGCATTGGTATTACTTTAGAGGGTAAAAGGTGTATCAGTAAGTTTCACGGTTTTATATCATCGTGCACTTACATTATATTGATGGAATATGCAACATTGTATATTAAATTATAAATATACCAATAGTTATATTTGCTCTTGTGTTTGCTGGGGTAATTTACTATAATTCTACACTATATTATTATATTTTCACTACAGATAGTTTTGTTTTGAAGAAGTAATTATTTATATAAATTCTAAATTATAATGGAGAAAACTATTTATACACCATAAATCTATAATTATATTTGGTGTTTTACATATGTTTGCAAAGTAAATCTGGCAATTTTGTTTGGTATATAAGATAAACTTTGACTCAATCGGTATGTAACCCATGTAGTGAGTTTTCGTCAATTTTCTTAATCTAAAACTTTATCTCTGTTTATATGTTGCATATCTGTCTTATATTATCAATAAAGAAATATAATATTTGATATAGAATCGTATACGAAATCCATAATTTACATATTTGATACGTTTGATATTATGTGCGTTTCATTACTTTTTATAACAATATTAATTTCATAAAAGTATCATATCTCGTTTTGATTGGTTACATAAATTCTCACATACGATTTTTATGACATTTGTACAAGTAAACTGCATATTTATTATTTTCTGTACAATTTCTTAAAATTTTCGATTAAAAAGTACATTTAAAGTTCACTTTTAGTTAGAAATTGCAGTTTACTTGTGTTAAACATGATATCGTTTTTTTTTTCAAATTTAATTATAAATGACTAGGAACTTAATTATTTGAACGTTTGTGCGAATGACTTTGATCGATAACAGAATGTGTGTTGTGTGTTTGTAGCATTGTGGATTTAGAATGATATGTGGTTTTTCTAACACTTTTTAAAAATATAATATTTTTTAATCTATTTACAATTTACAAAGACTAGCCATCTCTATATATTCATCTATGTAAATATATGTAAACTTTATCTTCACATATCATCTAATAGTGTCTTACTCTGTATAATTTTGTAGATTATTGCAATATACATAAATATATTATACAAAAACATACACAGTAAAATATCTTTAGCTCTTGAATATAATCTATAAAACCATATTAAAAATATGTAAACTTGGACTTCCATACTTATATTTACATCTTCATTTCATTCCGATACATTAGATTTAGTAAGTCACATTTATATTGGTGTAAAAATGTCTTATAATCGCGTGTCTATATACCTTTCCAGTTAATTATTTATATGAAATAATAATTTATTATTTATCAAAATTTACATTTTATAGACTGAGTAGGTTTTACTATATTTTCATGCATCACTTAATGTGTATATCCGAGCTTTAACTCAGTAGTAATTGAGATTGGAAAGTATATAAGCAAGCGAGTATCGATGTGGTCATGTAGCGCACGCAACATTGTCCCTTAGTCCCCTCGCTGAGTGTTTAGTTTGCTTTGCATAGCCCCTCGCCCCCGCCCCGCCCCTCCCCCGCACCGCACCCGTGCTGTTACCGCCATGTACGCAGTCTGTTATATACCTGCAGTGTGTACTATATACTAGCTATGTACTATACGGCCGGCGGTCGCTGCAGCCACGGTGGCGAACGCATGTGCACATATACAAGCGTTTTTGTACAAACAATAAATTATACAATATATTCCTCTTATAATTAATTAGTGCTCATAATTATAAGATAGCTGAAGCACTGTAAATTTGACACTTATTGATGACGAGTAATCTGTACATTACATTTTTTGTTTTGCGGAAACAATAAGGCTTTTATGATAATTGATAGTTTACAAAATAGCGATAGATAAGTTGTTAGG
>OZ026806.1:3051886-3125634 GCA_964023185.1 Macaria liturata | reverse complement strand
GACACTGACACTTCGCCGTCGGATGAACGGCGCCACTGTACACCTTCATTGTCAGAACAAACTACAACATTCCCTGGTCCCTCGCGAGGCTAGGCGACTACACTCGACTGATATTTATAACATAAGTCTCACATACAACGCGTGTGTCATTTGTTATTTGGATATTTGAAAGCGTTTGACTGATTAGTAAATCTCATTTGAGCTACCTCGGTTTCGAAACATTCTGATATTCATTATGAAAGTCTGGCTAAATGTATAAAAGTCCCAAATTATTTTGTGTGAAGTTTTTAATGTAGTATGGACTTGAAAATCATATATATTCTTCCGGAATATTGCGTTCCTATTTTACAAGAAATACCCGACTTCAAAAAGGGAGAAGGTTCTCAATTCGACTGAATGTTTTTTTATTAGCGATTAGTTGAAGATGTTGTAGTTTATTATTAAAAATAGGATATTATTATACACTCGTGTGACTAGTTTGTTACTCCTGCTTGTCTCACCATTTATTAAAATAATAGATGTATTTTTATACATTTGTTTTTGTATATAGTTTGAAGATAGAATAGCTGAAGGAATTAATGTGTATAATTTATTACTAGATGGACTTACGTGAAGTATATGATAAGTGGAAAAGCATTAATGAGATGGTAAATATAATATAAAGAAATATATTTTTACAAGTATATGAATTATGTTTTGTATTGTAGAGTGTGCAAGCATAGTCTATTGCAGGGCACTGTGTGATCTTCCATAGATGAGCTATGAATACTGTTTACTTTGTATATTGTGGTTTACATTCCTGCTAGATTACTTTGCATTTTATGTACGTCACGAAGTAACATACATTCCCAAATGTTAGACGTCTAGTTATTTTGTACTTTGCTATTTCGCGATGTCCCAACTATTCTACGACGCCAGTTTTGTTGAAAAATCACTGTACATATTGTCGATCAAATCTTTACTAGAAATATCAAAAATATATGATATATTTTGACAATATTGAATTCATTTATTCTGGAGTTCAAGAATTAATTAGTTAAAGAATTGTTATTTTTTAATCGTTTTTCAAATTTAGTTATTTAAAATTTATATAACTGTAGTAGCTATTAAATATGTACAGAGATCGGTATTTGGAGCTGTCTTTCATGTAAAGTTGTCTGAAGAATTACGTGTTTACAAGTTTATATATATAACTACTGAATGTGATAGTCGTTTTACAATTTATACTAGCAGTGTGTAAAGCCAGGTTTTATAGTTCGCTAGAAACTAACTAAACTATTCTCCACCTATTTACATATAAATTTCATATACATCTGTATAAATGTTATTAAAAATAATAACAATTAGAATTCATAGAATGTGTTCATTCGCATAAAACCCCAAAGGTACCTCGCCCAGAAAATGGTACCTCCTTTCATTTAACAGTTGAAAACTTTGATCTATGATACATTTTATTAACAATTCACTTCCTACCCGTAATCTTTAATAATGCAATATTATTATTAAACTATCGAAAAATAGGAAAAGATTTGAAATATATAAATGGACACAAAGTGTGTGATTTGACCGACTTGTCGTAATAGTACCAAGTTCAATGCATCACATACATAAATAAACGCGAAGGAAAAGAACTGTAAAATTAAAAATACCTGTATGTAAAAAAATAAAATATAAAAATCAATCGATGTATAATCTCTGTCTAGAATCTACATTATATGTGTGAATATATAATACTAATATATTCCGCAGAGAATGAAGTGCTAATGTGAAAAGATTTCATACTATGTATATTATTACATAGTAGGTATGAAACCCCTTTTCTTTCTCTATTACAAAATACGGTAACTTATTATATATAAAGCAAAACAAGTAAAAATTATTATAAAAGTAGTATTATAATTTTCTATGTAAGCAATAGAGCTGTATGTACAAATGTACATACAGCTCTATTATTTACTCATTATTTACTCGTACAAATACATAAATAGAACACTATACATCGTTTGATTTTGTATAATATATCAGCGATAGTGAGATATATGTCGGTGATTCATATCAGTAGCATATACATACATACGTATGTAATTGTATATTGTATCATAATTGTGATTGAAGTAAGATGATGCTATTTTATATTGTAGAACAATCAGCTTCCTAATGTAATTAAATGTATATAAATGTGAAATAAATGAATGCAAATATGAATTATGTACAGATTGTTTTTGTATGTTCTATAATAGGGATCCTACGCTATTCTCTTCGCCACATACTTAGTTTTGTCCGTTGTATATTCAATCTGTCTATTTTGTAGTTGTTTCATTTCAGTTGTTTGTGATAAATTATCTTCATTCGTATTTACATACCTACTCGCATGTGAATATGCCTAGAGCAGACTATCATTTAGTTTCCTTTCATTATGCTTCTAGTATTTTCATGGACAAATCTTTCTCAAAAGTGACCTCTCTTTTTCATTTTCGTACTCCTTTTAAGATTCAAGATATTTTGGACATGAACAGTTCATTGTTCCTGGTTTTTTTATATGGGCCCTCTATTTTACTGCGATCTCTAAATACTCTTTCTAATGAAATAAATACCTTTAGTAAAGGCAACGCTACTGTGATTTCTAGTGGCATATAATTTATTATTAGTTAGTGACCATGCTCCGATGTGTAAAGTACGTATCCATTGTATTATTTGTCTGTGTTGTTGTCGAAATAACATTATGTACAATGTTGTAAATAAACATTAAGCCTTATTGTTGTCATTTTCTACAAATGTTTTGTTGTAATAAACATTGTTGTTTGAAATTTTTGTGTATTTTGTAACCATTTTTAGTATCCATTAATTAACATACCATATATTTTAGAAAGTATATGTAAGTGCATTTTGTATACGATGTAGTTTATATGTACATACATATGATTCATATATTCACTCATATGTATATCGTAACCATTTTATTTGTATACGAAGTGTCTCCAGGTTGTGGACTAACAATTGGCTATGGTCTCAAAATTGTATAAATATTTGCCTCATTATGGTTTTTAATTTTGTTACTAATTTATAATCGTGTTTAACTTTGGAACCAATCACTCGCCTTTTCTTGGTAGTTTTTACAAACTAGACATAATAGCGAATTGATGCTTAAGTTTACAATGCTGAAAAATTTACGTATAAGATTTTATTAAACATGTCACGTATGATATATGATTATGTATATATGACATAAAAATGCAATTTAATTATGTATAAAAATGTAGAAAATAACGTAATTGATAGACAAAAAGACGAAGAAGTGCTTATGAACGGATCGGATAATTTTCTTCCTTAGCTGCACTTTAATGTAAGCGACATCTATCTTGCAAAATATCAAACAAATTTCAAAATAATAATAAATCGAATACTTAGAAGTGGTGTAGTGATTGGTTGGTGTTAGAATGAGGCAGGTAGCTGGCTAGGGCATACTAACGTGGTGTTGTTGTATAGCGCCGCGGACACGGCGCACGCGCTGGTCCGACTCGCGCAGTGTAAGTACCGGACTGACGGTATGTACGCCGCATGGCTTCGCATGACGCTTCACACGCTTCACGCACGGGACGAGACCGCAACACGACCATAGATGGCGCTTCAATTAATTTTGTTAAAGTAGTTTACGCCTATCGACCGATAGGTGGCAGTTTTATGCAAATATTGTTTGCAAAATTGAAGTTGTACGATTTAAAATTGATTCAATGATTTAATTATTGTTAGTCAGATAGTCATTATGACCATGTTGGAATACTAACAGCATTAAAGAAATATGGCGGACTATATTTTACTATCGATGAGGCGGTTGCGGTCGAGTGCCAGTTGCTATTTTGTTGTTTGGACTTTTTGTGTAGTTTGACGATTTTACTAACTGCATTATATTAATTCTAATTACATATGTAATTTAAATATGAGAACCATCAAAACAGAGCAGTTACTGAAATTGTTTTCTTTCTTCTTCTGAACATTTACAAGTTTTTGTCATTGAAATCGATTAATAAATTTGTAAATGTATTTAGATTGGCACCTTCACGCTTTTTACAAATTTATGTTCAGTGTTACTCGTGAGGTGACTGCTTAATATTGATACAAAAATCTTTTGGACGGATTTTCTTGGTCTAGTTGGGATTCAATCTGATTAGGTGAGAAATTTATTACAAAAACAAAATATGTATTTGGTTTTACTGTTTTCACAGTCAGATCTCACTGTTTTTACAGTCAGATCTGGCTTAATCTTATTGGAGGCTGATAAGTATTTCCTAGACTATTCGAGCGGTCTGTAATTTGTCTTCAATGGTCAAAATTGACCAATTATCGGAGCCAATAAAAATTGAGCAGCCAAAAAAGCTCAAAGTGGTTACACATTAAAAGAAATATAAATAAAGAAGGGTTGTTCCCAACTGACTTCCCGTTGGGCGTGTCGAGGCGTGTAGTGAAGCAAGTGTGTGTGGCAGCCTCACGGAGACCGCGCGCCTGCTGCACAACGTGCGCAGCGTGTTCAGCCGCCGCTCCGCGCGCGCGCCCGCCGACCTCGAGCTCTCGCGTGAGTACCCAGCTCATGGGGGGCTCACGGAACGAACGCTACTCTTTTTCTTCCTACTAAACTTTTTTGTATTTGATACTTTGGGTTGGGTATGATGAATGCTCAAAAATATTTTTTTGTCCTAACGCTCCTTTAATTAATTCAGTTCTATATCACTGTCTACGTTGGCATGTAAATCTGTTTAATTCAATTTTCATATCAAGAAATTTCAATGTTTAATCTAGCTTAACAAGATTCTCTGAAACATATGATTATATTTCCTGTCGTTCGTTCCGTGCGTCCCCCGTACACGGAGCGCACGCATACCGCGTCCCTAGACGCACAAGCACACTGGATACACTAAATGTGACCGTACACTTACCCGCGACGATCTTATAAATACTACGGCTATTTGTACGGTCACGTGACTCTGAACAGCAATGCAAACGGATCTACAAAGGTATTAAAACAGACAGTTAGTTACATTTTCAGTTGGATTCTTTTACACTTTGTGTTTTGGCACTCGATTAGAACACGCAGGCATTTTTTATCAGTTTCCTTTGTGCGGTGTCAGTTTGTGCAGTTGTTGACGTATGTCGTTGTGTGCGCAGATGGTTTTGCCTTCTCTCAAGAGGAGGGCGGGAGCGTGTCACAGGCAGATGTCATCCGCGCCTACGACACCAGTCAGCCACGACCGCGCTCCTGAGGTATTTTTATATTTTTATGTATTTTATAACCATATGTCAACTCTGTAGGTATTGAGGTATGCATATTTACGCATTGTTATCATGCTTTTTGACAACAATAGCTGTTAGTACATAATATACAAAATACAAATACAAAATACAAATAAAAAATACATAAGTAAATGAAATTAATAAATAAACAATAACGAGACCTTTAGATATAAAGAGTTACCATTAGACGAAGGCAATATTGTTTCTACATTTATAGTATGGACTGTAAAACTTTGGAACTCTTCCGGACTCGAATGTCTACTGCGAACTACAATTTAGGGGTCTTCTAATCTAGATTAAATCTCGAGTAGAGGTGTGGCATTGAGAAATTCGAACGAAAGAGCGTGTTATATTGTTGACTGTACTCTCTCGCTCAACCTCAGGCGGGTTGTATTTGATTGCATAACTAATAATATTACAGTAATTATCTCAATTTGTCTGTCTATTTCTCTAATTGTTATATCGAGAACCTTATTCGCAATGTATTGCTTTGTTTTTAATTGTATTTTGTGTAATTCCAGGTGACAGTGTACCCGGGCCGCCTCACGTGTTCACTCTGTGCTGAGGTCGGCGCGCCGCCTCGCGCGACTCCCCCACACTCCCCTTTATACTTCACACAACTCACTCGATCATTCGTTGGCACTTTACTGTGTAAGAATAGGTTTTCTAACACACGGCTGTGGATCAATTTATATGCCTTTTAACAGTAGACATTTTGAAAATTTATTGGAGAAAATGGCTGTGATGATTTCTACTATACAATGATCTTAAACTATATCCACGTGAGTGGGTGTTTGTATACGCTTTCGAAAATATTGTAATTTTTTGGGGATTCGTGATGTTTTCACGTTAAATCATAGTACATATTCGTTTTCTTACGATATGGAAAAATGCATCTGTTTTATTGTATTTTAATAAGTATAAAGACCATTATATCTATTAATACGCTGTTATTATTTTTGGAAACTAATCGGATGAATCGGAATAAAGGCATATGAATTGATCCAATTGAAAATATGTCGAAACATATTATTTCTGTTTTATATCTACATGCCACTATACATTTTAGTATGTACAAGTACTATACTTAACTATATAATTATTCTGTCACTAAAGTGGACACTTTACTAATGACCAGGCTAAAAACTAGTTGACTTTAAACAACGAATATAAGTTTAACTCTTCAATCAAATTAATTTATCCGGACGATGATTGACTGAAATTTTTAAATCGACCGACATTGGTAATATTTTGATTTTATGGAAGAATTGTCTAATTAGGAAACGTACATACTGAAATAAGAAATTTTGGTAAAGCGTCAATTTTAGTGGTTGGAACTACTTAAGTGTTTATAGGTAATGAGTGTCTACAAAATATAAACGTGTACAAGTACATTATATATATGTAGAAGTTTACAGGATCCTGTATAGCTGTGAAATTATATTACCTTTGTAAGTTGTCGGTCACAGGGACGAAAGATAGACCAAATCGCTTATTTTTACATTTAATTTATTAATAACAAAAACTTGCGACGTCATTTAATGAATTAATGTATTTGATGTTATTCTGATTATACTCGTAGTCGTATTTATACATTTTTGACATAAACTGTTAGTATATTATAGTGCTTTTGTATTATTTAGCTGATATTTTTAATTCTTTTATTTTATATCAACTAATCATACATTTTTGATCATCAATGTTATTTATTCATGCTAATGTATATATTTTGTTTTATTGTATTATCAATTCAATGTTTTTTTATGATTGTTTATTATGACATTATTAAAAATTAATTGAGAAATTGAATTAATTACTTAATTGAATTGTTATTCCAGCTTCTAAGCAGTATTCGAATATTTACCTCGAATGAGAAGTACGCTATGACAAGTACTTAGTAACTATAATGAAATAATTTAACAAAAGATCTGTTTATATTTCGAATATAATCTTTTTGACCAAAATCCGTTATTTTTAAGTGAATCCATTGAACACAGTTTTATTTGTTTTACTCGAATACACAAGATACTAATAATATAATATAATCATTTTAATGAATTTTGTTGATTTTATGTCTAAATGAGATCATGTTGATTAGTGATTAGTTTCCACTAACAAGTATTTTAATAGATTAAGTTTTACACTCTTGAATAATATCGAATATTTTGCTTAGGGTAATAATTTTCAGAAGTCTTTCAACATTTTGATAAATAAGATCTTTTCAGGGCCTGTATTTTTTGCCATTTTCTGTTCTATTAATCTTAATATCTTTATCAAATTTCAATTAAATCAAGCCTCAGCGTTAATGTTGAAAGACTCAAACAATACGCTTTATTCGGTACATAATAATTCATGTACCTACATTAATTGATGTTAAACAAAAATGGCCTATTTTTGTCATAAATATAATTATGTCACGTGAAGTTAAATACAACTCGAATTATTCAAGAAAAAAGTGCATATATTATTATTTATTTATCTCGCTCACACTCAAACAAACTTTTGAATGTAAGTGAGATAGCATGATGTATCAACGCTTTTCTTTTCTTCAATAAAAGCTACCAAGTTGTTAACCGACTTCAAAAAGGTTATCACTTTGAAATTAAAGCGAGTTGTATACACGTGCGTTGTGATGTTGCTTCGTGTTTAGAATAAATATTTATTGCGTAACACTAAGTTCGATGAATGTATGTGTGCGATGAACTCCGAGTGTTTTCTGTTTATGTACGGACAGCGTAAAAATGTTTTGCCAATTCGATGGACTTTAAAATAACATGAACTCAAAAAGCATTATATAAATGTGCCAGCCAAAAGATGCAATAGAATCTTTTTTTACATGAAATATTTCAATATATAGTCTGGTACTTATTTTCATTAATTTGTAATAGATTACAAAAAAAATATAGATGTATGTACAGTAAAGTGACAAGTTTTATGTAGGTACAGTATGAAACATTTACTCATTGCGTTTTAATAATTTTATTCTTAAACATGTTTATGCTGACCGTACCATATCTCTGAGCAAGCTATGTAACACTGAAAAGAATAAAATTCTAAAATAAAATAGCACTTCTAGTAAGGTCAGATCTTGCACTGAGCCACTTTTGATTCTTATATTGGCACGAGATTAGCTTAACTTTTATAGCCAAAGAAATTATATATTTTTCAAGTCTCATAGATGCTTTTATATTGCAACTTTCGATGTTGTGGGTACCGCAATGTATTAAATATTGTCAAATTTGTCCTGGATCGAAACCAGCTTTAAATGTATATTCAGTTCATTTAAGAGTACATTCTGTTTTGTGTGCCATTATAAAATAAATTGTCACAGTCAAAATATAAACTAACTGATTTTAGTTAAAAAACCTCGTATTGTGAAAAAAATAATAGAAAATTATGTCAAGTGCTGTTTAATTTACGTAACCTATTGTATGTAGTCATATTCCATCGTATTGAGGGTATAATCGTAATTGACTCAAAACATTTTATTTGGTGAGTTTTGCATACCATTACAGCTAGTTACCTGCTAATAAGTATTGCATCGAAACATTACGATATCTGATATATTGCGATACCAACAACAATCTAATTAGAAATTGAACTCATAGTAGAAAAAAATTGACGGTTAATAAAATTAGCATAAATTTGTTCCCTCTACTTGGGAAGCTATTTATTGAAATTGATATTTAAAGTGTATCTATGAAGTCATTACACATACTACTATAAATTTACAAATTTATTTGGAAAAGAACGAAAGCTATCACGACAAAATTGGATCACGTATCTTGTGGTACCAATTCTATCCCCATGAGCTTTCGAACTGAACTACCGATGGCGCCACTTGTGTTTTACTATCAATTTCTTACCAACAATTCAAGTCCTTCAAATCGATTTTTTCCTACTACAGAGCCTAAATCTAAATTTGAAATTAGATATTGAAATCGTACTAAATTATTGTGATATGAATCTGAACAAGTTTATTCCGAGTTTTTACAAACTGTGAGTGCAAAGTGACTTTTGGAACTAATGTGTAACTGATATTTAACGCAACTATACCTCTCTAACAGTTTATTTATTGTTGACTGTTAACTACAGTAGCTGGCTGGAAAATAGCACAACAAATATTGTTTTTACAATACAGAATTTGTTACTTTTCAAAGCATTACGAACAAATCTGAATGAAACCCCTACAACGTAGGGGGATTAATATATGTGGAGGGAACAAAAAACTGAATGAAACAAATAATTGTCTCTCTTACCTTAACTTATTTTGTGTATCTTAGAATTAAATTTATTTATATTCATACGAATGAACTTTGATTATTCTGTCCAGCCATTATTTGGTCAGCTACTGTACAACTATGTATGTATTTCGGCGGAGCATGAGACACGCGCTTTAAACTCATGAAATCACTTCTGACGCAATGAAGGCAAATCCTCACAAAATATACTAACTAGGCTCTTAAAGTAAAAGCTAGAATGCAAAATTCACTTCGATCAAAGTTAAATTCCTAATTTATATCAAGCAAATGCTTTAGATCGTAGACAGCAAAGTTGCTTAACAGATAGTGACTTTTTACCTGCCTAGAAAAAAAGCCTTATGTCTGTTCTGTGTGAAAGAATTGCAAAAGAAAACAAAACTTTTATTAAGTAATTCACGATTTCACCTACATTTATAGCCCCAAATAAAATCGCCTGTGGTCCTATCCCCTTTGGACTTACTCGCC
The DNA here is from genome assembly GCA_964023185.1 of Macaria liturata. Taxonomy (NCBI): domain Eukaryota; kingdom Metazoa; phylum Arthropoda; class Insecta; order Lepidoptera; family Geometridae; genus Macaria; species Macaria liturata. Next base: position 3,115,621 of record OZ026806.1, on the reverse strand, counting down.
CCGGGACCAACTCGGCCTCACTACCATATATTGTGTATAGTTGTGGTCACAGAAAGCCGCCCTGTCTCATGCCCGCCTACTTTATATCGTAAGCGAACAAATGTGAATGTAACAGATGTAAGTAAATTATATTATTTGTTCTTGTTCTTTATACGTGTGTTTTATTTTAGAAGTGACTTGTCTGAGTAGCATATTTCAGGACAGAAAAATGAAAAAGAAATAGTAATATCCCATGTAAAGGTAAAGGTAGGTAAATACTGTGGAGAAACAGACGTATTTAAAGACTATCAAATCCGAGGATGTAACGCTCATGCCTTAAAGTAGTTCTCTGCTAAAATAATACTGCGGGCGAAACAAGATCCTCAATTTGAATTTAAATTTGAACGAGGAAATACTACTAAAAGAAGGAAGATATCATAACTATCAGTCACATAATTATATCTAATGACTCACACTAAAAACCGATAATAATAACAATTGCCAAATATGCACCAAGAATCAATTTACGGAGGAATTCAAAGAGTGCATTTTTAGATTACTGTAGTATTGTGAAACTAAAAACAAAAGCATGACAGGTAAGTACACACTAGGTATGTTAAATAACTTGGATGACTAAACCTATGTAAGATCCTTTGATTATGGGAATTAGAAGAATCGAGGCAATTTCATGACAATGATAGGTATAATTCCATGCTCTACCGATACCTAATTGTTCAATGTGTGATGTCATCATTTGGCATTGAAGTCAATTTCCATCGGATTTCACGTAGATTTTGTTATTCACTAATAACAAAACCTAACGTGGTTATGACCTAACAAATACATGATAAAACTTATCTTATTCGGGTGAGTAATACACCTATCTACTATCAAATCCCTATCCTATCCATAAAATATAAATAAGCAAATGCTAAGGATATTAGGTCTATTAGGTACAAGTCTATAATAGTATAGTTTAGTAAGTTTGTGTGTCCATAAATATATTTCTTTCTTTTAGGTATAATAATTATTGACATTCGTGTATATATCTGTAAATAAAAAACAAAACGGCAGTCCATGGACGTGCAATGTTATCATCAATCAACTCTTCAAGCTACTTGCTTATGACAATAGATAAAGGTGTCTACAAAACTATGATACTTGCTAACCCATGTTCAAACTTGTTTCAAAGTTATGTTATGACAAAACAGTTACAAGTAAACGAGGAACAGCCCTAACATAAAGGAGCGTAGGCAGTAGTAGGGGCAGTTAAATATAATCATAACTCATGGGTACGGCCATAAAATATGCCGTTTTGCACACCGTTATCGTAGCGCACCCAACATTAAGCAACCATTTACCTGTTTACTGCCACTTTTACTATGTATACAATATTCACGATAGAGCCTATGAATATTCTTTAAATTATAGTGAAAAGTTTTAAAAGCATCGCTATCAAATGGAAACGAAATAAGCCATTCGATTATTTTGGTCTTATGGTGCTGCAAACACTTACCTACTCAGATGTCACTTAACTCGTTTAGGCCTGGAATGAGTTATGCCATAAACAGCAGGCAGTCGTCAGCAGTTCCCATGGTGCAGCTCTATGCTAGACGGCGTTATCAGCGTGATGTAACGCCAGGTGCGGCCAACCTTGGCCGGCGCGCCCAACGACCCACCAACACTTGCCAGTGCCTCGCCGTGCCTTCACCAACACGCTCGTGCCTTACAAAACTCAATTACCAATTTAATTGCGAACACTTTTCCGATCTCGCGATTTCTTTTCTACGTGTATCTGCAAATTCCTCCATGTCTGCTTAGATACTTGATAGAGAAAGTAAAGAGTACCTATGTATTATAGTGTACAGTCGCTCGTGTCACGATTTCGTTTGTTTACAAACAGTGTAGTGATGGTGTGATTGTGCGGAGGTGAGTGGCAGTGCCGGTTGTAGTGTGGCACTGCCAGGGGGTGAAGTGATACTGCTAGGGGGTGAAGTTGTACTCCAGGGGGTGGAGTGTGGCAGATGATGGCGCGGTCGCCGAGGCGGATTGCAGCGCAGCGCCGGAGCAGGAGCCACTCCCGGGAGCTGACGCGACTCCGGACACAACTCAATGGGAAAGGTCAGTTACTAAGTATTAATTTGTGCTTGAACTTATTCAACATCTTTTTCAAAATTTTATTTAGACAAGTTATACTTCACCTCGTCCGTAAATAGTATCTAGGTAGGTACTTAAAAACGCATACCGCTCTTGTCTAGAAGATAGATCTATTGAACGTTTCGATATTTTTTAAATGAAATAAATTTTAAAGCAAATACATCGATAAAATGTATGCACTAGCATCGTCTCTATATACATACATGGCTGGTACATATTTATTACCATATGCTTTGTGGCATGACGTTTAATTTTTTTTAAAGTAGTTTTTAGTGAAAATACAAGCTAGTCGCGTGATTGGAAAGCGACACGCTGCAGTTTTAAAATACAATACGAATATTTTTTCAGAATAACCATTTCACAGTATAAACTATATTACAAAGACCAAAATCATTTCAAACCTTGAAGTTAAAAAATCTTGCTTAAAAATATTTACCGGCGACATACTTTTAAACCTTAGGTGAGACCTCGGGTCTCCTTATTTACCCAACCTTGGTGAATACAAGTCTACTTCCAAACATGGTAGTATATACGTCCAGTTAACGTCGCGGTAATCAATTCGGTGTACACGCGGTTTGTTCATAATTATATATAAGTATATACCGCACGACTCAAGGTCGAATTCATTTCAGGCTTTCACTGCTTGAGCGAATTGTTGTGTAGGAATACATAATAAGGATTTATTGTAATGTGTGTTGTTGGAGAAAACTACCTTAAAAATATTTACAAAAGTTAAGATTTTTAAAAGATATACCTTGCTAATAGGTACTGTGCTGCCCAGTTTCGGGCTAATTTGTAATTGCTTTTTAGTCTCTATAAAACATATCAAGAAAACACTATACATTGGCTATATATTTTATTTAATTTTATCGCCACGGGATCATAATAAAATCATCCCAACAGAACTGATCTCCAAAATTCTATGTGAATATGATACTAGTTTATCGTAATTATCTAACTGAATGTACTGAAGACGTGTAACTTAGGTGTTATCAATATTTATGTTTCTGTACTACCTACTGCTACTAACATAGTTTTAACTATATCTACATAAGTGACTACCTGCGTTGTGAAATGAGGTGCTATCTATTCGAGGAAGAGACAAGACTGTGTCGTACTATCTATTCTGAGTATAGTATAGGCTTGTTTGACATCGTAGTGCAGCCTTATACAGGGTTATTAATAACTAAAGTATAACCTTTTAGAGGTATATCTAGTAGGTACACACATCAATAGAAATTCATGAAACAAAATGGTCTCTGTATTTTGGAAATTCATGAAAAACGAATTATACCTAATATAATGTGTATGCTGAACATTTTTTGCAGGCTAACTATTTTAGATAGATAGATAGATAGATTCGACGTAGGTATTCGGAAATATATATAGTATGATTAGGTACAAAATACAGAAGTACTAGTAACAAAGTTACAAAACTTAATAGGATTATCAGATTCTTAATAACCCTTTATTTGAGTGGCACTCGACGTAGGCTCTACGTATCTGGGACAAACATGAATGGAAATCGATTTTGCGGCCATAGCTATAGAAAAACAATATTTATAGGGCGACAATGTTGCAGGTAATTTCAGAAATTACATACAAGTACTTCAGTCAGATAAGCACGACACGGTTTTACAATGTACGAGTACACAATTTAATTTCAGCTAAGTGCCAGTTCAATTTTATTAAAATTGACAGTGTATAAGTATGTAAAGTAAAGGTTATTTATTATAGGCATAGTTAAGTACCTATTCAATTAAAAAAAGCTAATTTAATTTTAATGGGTCTATTCCAAAGATTATCGACGTTTTAGTTTGTAGCGGTCAAGTGCTAGTTAGTCAGTAGGTAGGTACTTAAACATTTCTCTAATTTTATCTCAAAATACTTATCTAGTACGTATTCATAAGTTAAAACATTTTATAACAGTTTTTGCCATTATCATCAGCCAGTTATCGACCACTGCTGAGCATAGGCCTCTGTTCTAGTACGCCAGTCATCAGTTTTTAAGTTTTTTAAGAAAAATTACTCATGTAGAGTTTTTTTTATACATACCGAAAAATAAAGGTTTTTGCAAATCAACTATCAAGTAGGTAAGCTATCAGACATCGGTTATCTGTCCGCCGCGTGAAGCCGGAAGGCAGTGGTTATATCTGCCACGTAACATCGTACAGGTACCATCCAACCCCGGGGAGGGCGGATGGTTATGTGGGAGTCTCCGCCCCACTCCATAAGGGCGGCATACCCACTAAAAACCTGTGGTGTTCCACCTCCGCATCGTTGGTCCAGGGCCGCGAGAGCGCGGTGCATTCATCCGCAGCCCTGGTGGGGCGGGCCCCGCCTCGGAGAGCTTCAGCTCAACCCTCAATGGACGACGTGTCAGAACACGGGACACGTCGTGCATCCTGTGAGGACTCGTTCTAGGGCAACAGGTTTCCCGACCTGCCACCCAGAGCCCCCAGGAGTCAGGCAGTCGCACGCCAAAGCGGCCGCCCTCCTCCAATGCGCCCTCTGCGCACGGAGTTCGGTTCTCGTGTCGCCGCTACTCGGCCGGTACACCGAACTCCTCTCACCTCTCGGCGACCACCTCGGGTGCTCTTAAAGAGCACCCAGCTCCACCTACACCGCGAGGTGCGGCGAGCTCCACGCCTCGGACCCTACAACCAGCCCTCTCGAAGGGGAGGTATAGGCGAGGGCCCCCACTCGATCGCACGTTTGGACACAGGCTAGCAAGATCCACCGGACTGTGGAAGTTACTAACCTGTGGACGGGGTGCTCCAGGTTTCCCCAACTAACCCCAAATCCCCATATGGAGAGATGAAATTAGTTGAGCTTACCCAACGTGAAGGTAGTCCGATCATCGCACCCCACGTCACATCGTAACATGCGCTAGCTCGATACGACTCACTAAACATGCCTCCAATCAATTAGTAAGTAGATAAGTCGCCATATAGATATTTCTAGAACAAAGATAAGATATTTACTAGTAGATGTTTTATTAACAGAAACCTTTTTAAGTTATCTGAGACTAGTTAATGTTACTTATATAACATCCGAAACATTGATGCATTAAAAATAATAGATAAGTAACATTTTAATTTAAATATTGTCAAAGGTCTTAATTGGAGACACAAAGCCTATGTAATTGACAACCAATGTAACGATTCTGCTCAGTAGTCTAATAATTTGTGAAAAAAAATCTAAGTATATCTAAATAGTCTAAATAAGTACTAGCAAATTTATTTTCGTGAATTGTTATCGTCTAGTTTTGAGCAGAAACCACATGGCTTCATAAAAATTCCTTTCATATTCCCAACCATAACTCTTTCAAACTAAATCCAGAATCAAAGCCATTAGCATGATTAAAATGCCGAAACTCGTGTGTGCGTGAAATTATTTCTATTTCTTACCAAATTATGATTACATTCTCGCTAATGAAAACTTTTGAACTTTCATGCTTGTTGGTTATTCAATGACGTCAAAGGGGCTAAATGGCTATTTAACCGGTTTTCTTTTTTCTCTCTGAAAGAATTGAAATAAACTTGATCTAAAAATTGTTTAACTATTGACGAGATGCAGGTTTTCTATAGTTTCTACAGAACTAACATAAAGTAAAGTAGGTAGTCCACTCGTATCGTACCGCCCAAATTGCAAAATGAACTTGAACTCTCTCACTCTTGAGTCGTATTTCCACATGGCTGAGGGTCGCAACTCCCTCGCAGAATTTATTCCTTAGGGGAGTTCTCTTGGGTTGATACATCATGGCGCCCAGGTCCTTCCACGGAAGACACATGTCCTCGGATACTTACTCGGACAACTTGAACTCTAATAAGAAGATAGAAGAGAAGATCCAATTTATACAATTGCCATCTTATCTTTCTTTTTACCAAGCTATACTTGTATTGTTTCTTTTATTAATATCCTATTGCAGGTAAAGGTAAGTTACATATATTCGCTATAAGTATAGGCGTATAGGCTCGTGGCAAGGCGCGGCTTGCCTTGACCCACCTCGTATCGCCAGATTTGGTTCACGCGGGCCAGATTGTAGCCCGATTGTACCGTCTGGACGGGGAAATAAAATTTGGAAAGCAAATGTACTTGAGCTCACTAAAATAATTGTAACAAAATATGTAAGGGTTATTTTTATGTCATTATTTATAAGTAATTCAGCTAAGGGTTAGGAAACATCTGGGAAATACCTAAAGTTAGAACCTTAAACCTTATTATTTTTTATTTTAAGAAACCCTTATATGTGCTCTGAAAGAAAATAATTTTAATATGTAATCCTTAAAAGATAAAATAAACACCTGTGTCAATTATTAATGTGGTTTATTTGTTAACGTCTGCGCATTTGCTATTACATAAAATATATACACTGATGAACATATAAACATTTTGCATTATTTTAAAAGTCGCTTAAAAGTGAATACCTTCTGAAAACCTTCCAAAAGGTATATTTGTAAAAGTAACTGACCTTGCTTTTAAAAGCTTTTTTACCAGAATTACAAACCAAACTACCAAGAACTACAACATTTTTGCTTAGTATATAAGTTGTTACTTATATCATTATCAAAAGAAAACATTCACTAAAGCGGTCCTATATCAACATTTATTACGTGTGAACTGCTAATAAAACATATTATGTAGAACGACGTAACAATTATGCAATAGGTTCACGACCGAAGCTCTACAATGAATACAACCTGCAAAGCACTGCCCGCGGCTTTCTACAAGCATGTCTCTAATAGTCTCTATCTCATGTGATAGGTAGACTCTATCGGTGTTACGCACATTCAATTTGTTTGGACTATACTCTACATATTCTTAGCAGATGAGAGTGGCCAACTCTAGAGGCGTGAGTATTAAAACCAACCTAATGATATAATAATAATAACGCATAACGACTGTACCTACTTGAGTAGGTACCTAACTGTATTTTATACTAGCTGTGCCAGCGACTTCGTCCGCGTGGAATAGTTATTTTGGGCATCATATTTATTTTTGCAAACAACCTCTTCAGCTTAATATAATTATAGCTGTTACCCACGACTTGAACCGTTTTCGCAACGCACGCAACGGAAGCCCTCAGAGATGAATAATTTTCCCAGTTTTTTCCACATTTTCCATTGTTTCTTCGCTCCTATTAGTTACAGCGTGATGTTATATAGCCTAAAGCCTTCCTCGATATATGGTCTATTCAACACAAAAATAATTTTTCACTTCGCACGAGTAGTTTAGCCGAGATACGAGTAGGTAGCCCGAGATTAGCGCGTTCAAACAAACAAACAAACAAACTCTTCAGCTTTATAATATTATATAGTATAGATTATAAAAAACATTAATTGTATGACTGTACGTGTAATTGTAATGAAAATAAAAACATCTAGTAATAGTTTGTTTGTCAGTAATAGAAACAGTTAAAAATATTCTTACCGCGATTTCGTAGGAATGTTATGGTAAACTAAATAACTAAACTACTAACAACACTAAACAGTTACTTAAATAGTTACTTAAGAGTAATGAATAAGCTATCAGAAATCAATCAAAAAAGATAATGACGATAAATTTTTTAAATTTCATTATTTTAGTTGCATATTGTAGATTTTTGTAACATTCTGGGATCCCTGCCGCACAAGGACAGTATGGACGGTGTGCTAAGTCTTTTGTAAAATGATCTGGTTTTTTTTCTTCAGTATATATACCTACGTAATTTTTATATATATGTATGTATATAAATCATATAGAATTCGCAGTATATGAAACATTTTGGAAGGAACATGTTGCAGAAAATTGTTTGCAGAATTCATACCTACCATACATAGTTTATTATCTTTATATTGTCTATTTTGTCACATAAGATCAATTACCACCTCCGTGTATGTATGTTTATCACATGTGCTAGTTAAACAGATAAATCACTCCAGCGTAGACCGTGCCTCGCACATTATTGCTTAATAAATGTGGCAAATGTTTTGCAATAAGACTTGTTTGTCATCTACTAAGATATTTATTTAAATGTAGAAAATAGTTTTACTAATGATGGCAGTCTCGACGGAGGTACATAAGTATATTGTTACGTTAATAATGTACAAATAGTATATTTACAAGTCTTAAACATAATATTAAAATATACAATATACCTAAAATAAAATATGAAGCACAAACAAAAATTAAGATTATTTATTTAAATTAAGAGTTATTTTCTTAATGATGGCAGTCTCGATGGAGGTACATATATTGTTACGTTAATAATGTACAAATTACATAATATTTACATATATTTCACAAGTATATACAAAAAAGACTTAACATACAGAAAAAGTAACAAAAAACAAACAGATATTTACAAAAAATTCAGCACACCGTCCATGTTGTCGCTGTGCGGCAGGGATCCCAGGATGCTGGCAGTATTTCCTCTTTGAATAGAAAGACTCAATCGTTGAGAAAAATAGCTGCCAGCCCTGAGATCTCCTGTGGCAAGGACCAAACGTTTGCTAATCTGTTTAACAAATAATTTTATGTCCGTAGACCACGGGCCCAAAGTCTCAACAGATAGCGCAAAAAATTCGTAATTTGCGCTAATATGCGAGTATTTTCGTTGTTTCCCGAGTTGGGCCTGTAGTGCTGCAGCCCCGACGCTACGAGCGGAGGCACTGACGTGAGACGGCGCTAGTACAAATGTACAAATAGTATATTTACAAGTCTTAAACATAATATTAAAATATACAATATACCTAAAATAAAATATGTAGCACAAACAAAAATTAAAATTATTTATTTAAATTAAGAGTTATTTTCTTAATGATGGCAGTCTCGACGGAGGTACATATATTGTTACGTTAACAATGTACAAATAGTTTATTTACAAGTCTTAAACATAATATTAAAATATACAATATACCTAAAATAAAATATGAAGCAAAAAAAAACACACAAAAATTAAGATTATTTATTTAAATTAAGAGTTATTTTCTATGCTAATTGAAAAGGTTTATAATATGCTTCAATGAATGTAGCAAAATATGCATGTTATATGGAAAGAAAGCACTAATAATACCTATACTTTAATATCTTGTTACACTTTAGTTAGTTCGGAAAATAGTCTGCACAATGAAAAACTGTACCTACTTACCTACGTACAATGTACAATAAGTATAAATAGTATAGATACAGCCAACGTCATAATCATCGCTGTTTTCTGAGACAGGCCAAGACTGAGATTGTGAGATTTTACTTTTATTATATTTTAAGACACATAAAACATTTAACACAACAATTTTTCGTAAGTACAAAGGAGATAATACCACAACATAACGGGATTTTCCCCTTGAAATAATTAGTTTTAATAAATGATAACACTCATTATTTACTTTATCCGTGTTTATATTCGTATCACATATTTACCTGATACGTTATCTGTTATCAGTGTTATCAATGCGTCTCGCAACCAACTTTGATACGATGCGACTGATCGGATCATTATTTTCTCCAATCTTTTGATAACTATTGACAGTTTCGAGCAATTGATTGCGTAATAAGATTCTGTGATAAGTGTCATGATATTTTTATTACTTCATTACTATTCATTTGATAAGATAATTATTTATGACTCGAAAATAGGTGTCTTAACTTTCTGTTAGCTGATGACTTGTTTTGTTTTTCATTTTGAGCAAACCCATTTACTTAATTAAGTTTTTCTAATAACATTTTTTTGAAAAATCGAGCACTTCAGTAGTTAAAAGTACGAGTGTCATGTGTGTATTAGACACATGACACTCGTACTTTTGAAAAATTTATACATTCTCATGAAAAACCGGTGTCTCTCTAAATTTCCCGTGAATATTTGATCCAGTAAGTGAATCAATTGGAACCCTGACTCATAATCGATACATTCCACATGATTTATTTCTGACGAAGAATGCTCGATATTAGGTGGTTATGGGTTGGTACATATACAGGGTTATAGATAGACTGCTTGAATACACTGATTTTTTTAAACTGAGGTTTGGCACAATAATTCTACTTTTACCTCACGACTTTTGGAAATAAGAGTAGGTTCCAATTTGAATTTTGCGTTTTTCATTGTATGCTCGATGGTTTTGCGTAAGTTACTATAGCACTCTTACAAGGAAAGTTAAGTGATTCAAATTCAAAACACATAGTTTAGCTAAATACCTACGAGTTGATTGTGATTTTTATACCTACTCGGGGAAACACATTTACTGAAACAATATTCTTACGGTAGAGACGCTATAGCCTAGATTTTTTTTTTACATGAAATATGCTTACGTTTGACTATAGCCTGCCTGATGTTAAGCACCGCTATAGTAAGTAGATTCAAAATTCAAAATTATTTAATTTTCATAAAAATGCATACACACAAGAATATCTCTAAAGCACCGTACTAGACGCCGGTGCGTCTGTGACACGGTGATTAGCGCCTTCCGGGGTCTTATTTTTGGAAAGTATACATTTTAAATATTTACTCTTACACAATAGAATTTAGAATTTAATTACATTACATTAAATTAAATATAGTAAAATTACAAACATCAGAAAAGGTCAAATTGTTAAGTATTTAGTCAATTAATTAGTAAAAAGAATAAGAATTTTAGTCTTACAGATCTAAGTTTAACAGTTCATAAAATGTTCATTACAAATTGATGCCGTTTTGTCCATACATTCATTTTATTATCTATTAAAATATAGGTTTGAATGTGTGTGTGTGTGTGTGTGTGTGTGTGTGTGTGTAAGTGTGTGTGTGAGTGTGTGTGATTAAGTTAAGCTAAGTAATGTAATGTAAAGTGTTTGTAATCAGTCCCACCCAGATGTTCGGCGTAGTACCTATAGGAAACATCAAGCAATGAAGGTAGACAGTAGGTATATAAACTTAATAACAAACCTTACTTAGTTTTGACGCCAAAATTAGTCATTCTCAACCTAAGTACGAGTACTACTCCATACGTTCGCGAAGATACCAATTTAGCATAAAATAATTCTTGGCTTAGAAAATTCGATCCCTCATTGTGGCTGGAAAGCGAAGACAGCGAGCATTGTGGCAAAGGGCCACCGACATACCTACACTTTCTCCGGTAATTTACTAGCACTTACTACCTCTCTTATAATACCGCTATAATGTGAAGAATTTGAGAACACAATAGTGGGGGAAAGCGACAATTTTGAGTACTGGCTGGATAATATTGACAAACAGTACCTACTTCTATAATTCTATAGTAAATTTAATCTGTACTTAGTTTAATTTTAAAACTTTCTATCAAAATATTGGTTTAGGCGAGAACGAAGGAAGCAACCGACAATTATTAAGTATTAGATTTGAGAGGATTTGATAAAATAACTCGTCCTCATTATTTGTCTTGCTCAGTCTTCAAATTAAGATGCCAAAAACGTCTTCTTTAGATAAATTTAATAAACTTATGTAACAAAATCCATAGCGGCTAATTTATAAGTATCTCAGCACTTACACGGAACACGTCTAAATGGAAGTTTAAACAAACATGGATTTAACACATTCCTGTAAAACAAAGAGCTTTCTTCAGAATCTGATGGATTACATACGGTACTGTCTGTTTTTTTAATCTTTTTGGTTAGGTAAAGAAATACAATGATGTTGTCTTTTCCCTTCAGGTAGCTGCGTTATTACAGAAACAGCTGCAAGGAATCGACGTCTTGTAAACTTATTATAGATCTTGTATAGATCTATTACTAATTGGTGAAAGCCATATGAAAGGAGAAGTCAGGAATTTCAAGTATAAAATAATTACAGCTAAAAACTAATGTAAATAAAAAATTAGAAATGAAATTCAAATCAAAACAGTCACTAACACCTTGTTTCAAAGAAAACTTTAAACTCCATTACTATTAACTTACTCTACATATTTAATCTGGGTTGAATGTGCCTCAAATGAATGACTTTTATTTATTTATTTTTTATTATTTAGGTGATACGTCAGTGTTCACGACAGGCTATTTGTGCAACAAAAAAACAATAAAGAGCACGTGTTTTGCTGCTAGTACAAAAATATAGGCAAAAATTGTGTACAAAGGGGTCAAAGACCGACCAACAAATACCTACGACAAAAAATCTCTCTGCAGTACGTGAAGGTATGAATCATATAATACCTATAAAAAGTTCACAATATGCTATACCTTATTGTTATTATTAGGCTCCTGCCCACGATTTCCTTCCAGCACCTAGTTTACTGAAATAAATCACTAACTGAATTGGGTTGCATTTTCCTCATGACGTCACTTGCATCCTCTGGATCGGATCTATCAACAAACTGCAGCAGGTGAATATTAGTTTATCCAATAAATATAACCTAAGTATCTTTACCACTGAGGAAAATATGCTAAGGTAAATATATAATATAATATACAAGTAAATAACTGAACAGGCACATGATTTAGTAGTTTGTCTAGTCGGTAATTAAAATAGTAATAATGAATAGAGCCTGTATGGACGTTTTCCCGCTTACCCTCATTATTAATACAAACCTTAACACTTGCACATCTGTTAGTATCATTTAAATGTAGTAATTATATAACACTGTGTACAGTGGCATTTAACATCAGGCAAGCTGGAGTGAAACGTAAGCCTATTCCGTGTTCAAAAAGATTACCTACTAATGAAGATAAAGTGACTTTGTTGTTTACACCATCGTTCCGATGGACACGGAGCCACATTGATATGTGGCCACACCAAAAATTACTGTGATCAGTCATTTTTGGTGTGGTGGTAGTGTAAGGTCCTAAAAGTGACTTAACATCCTGAAACCACACGGGCGAAGACGCGTGCATTCATTAGCTGTAGTTTCTCATAATGATTTCTCTCCCAAACTTATTACAAATATGAATAGAACTAGGTTTGTTACTTTCTTATTTAGATAGGTAGGTACTACATATTTGTTAACCAATCACATTAAGCTCAGTATTGTTTTGCAAGAATTATGTATTATATAGTACGATGTCAATCTCGTTTATTCGGTAGGAGGAACCCAGCCTTAACCTAAATAAGCCTCGCGTGAAGAGCATTTACGAGCTCATCGCTTTATGATGGAATTCAACCAATACAGGCCACTCGGCTTATTATTACATTACCTACACTTCAACGTGATTGATATTGGTGTGGGCTGATTAACTGTTATTAATGTAAAAACTATAATAAGATGGTAATTAACTAAACCCAGAATGATGTCTTAAGATAGTTGTCCTCCCATTTTTTGCTTCCCATGCCCTAATATTTTACATTAGGATCTAATGCCGTTTGGTAGGAACACCAAAAAATGGGAGAAAACGAGAAGAAACACCTACATTAGATACTGATATAGCAAATTATGTATGATTATACTTTATTGTATTCAAGCCACACTGTCATTTATAAAAAACCAAACTGCACAGAGTAAAATCAAATACCGACCATGAGAAGAGCAAAAAAGCAAAATACACAAACTGCAATTATACCTAACAAGGACATTAAAAACTGGCCCGTTCCGCGAGTACGGTCCGCTAACTTTAATCAGATTAATAAAAAGCGGCGCCTGACTAACCTGACTTTGATCTCAATGCGAGCTGATTGGTCGCCGGGTGTCCAGTCTAGACCGGTGTGGAAGCTAGCTCTAGTATTGACATATAAGTTAATGGACAGTTTTCATCGTCATTGTTAGGAAGGTTTTTGGATTGATTTTATGTGAAAGTTAGGTTCACTGTCTAAGGTGACGTACCCACTGTAAGTTATTGTTATATTTTAAGGGTAAATGTATAACTTTACGTTACTGTTTGTGAAATAATAAAAAAAAAATCATCATCCACAGCCTTTGAGATCCCACTGCTGGGTAGGTATAGGCCTCTTTATGTATGTGCCATCTGCGTCGATCCTGTGGAGAGCTCGTCCAGGTCAGTCTTAAATAAATTTATTTATTTTATTAAGGCACACAAAACAGAATATGTTCTTAAATGAACTGAGTATACATTCTAAAGCTGGTTTCGATCCAGAACAAATTCTAAAACATGCGTACCTACACAGCTTGATCTAAATGTGATTAATCATTAAGTACATTATTTTGAAAATGTATGAAGCACTTCAACTTGAGATGGTATATCACAATCATACTTCATTCGGAAATCATTGTCCGATAGTGTTAATCTACATGTGTTGACTTATTATTTTGAACGAACAACTTAGAAGTTCTATCTGTATGTTAGTGTTATGGTCAGATTTCGGTGAAATTTGAGTAGGGTGATCATGATATATCTGGGGTTCCAAACACGTGAGTGAAATATCTTATATCGTGTATATTTGTTTGTCTACGTTTATCGTGGACACTGTAAGTGATATTGACTTGAATTTTTTATCAGAATTGGTTAGTAGGTTTCAACTCGGGTAACAGCATACAAAATATCAATTTACCTATAATAAAAATTGGTCGTTTTTAGACTAAGTTAAATATGGGTGCCGTGCCGAAGCAATTACAACGGTACATTTTTTTTAAACACTAGTTCTGTTGCATGTCTATAGTTGTAGCCTATACGCGCTCTACCCAGGCCAGGCTAGTGCTCTGATAAAGATGTTCGGAATGCAGACGTCTCAGGTTACAAGTTTAACAAGGTATAGTTAGGTATAGTAAAAGCTGGATACCGGATTAATCTTCTAGTTGCTTGGGTAGAGTATTAATTTTACTTAATTGTATATAAGTGTATCATAATAAAATACATAGACCAATTTATATGTATAGCATCTATACCTATGTATATTAAATCTGAAGAGAGTCAAAATCTGAACATAGAAGATATTGGAAAAATAATTGTTTGCGTACTTTAAATCCGTAACAGAACACATTTCAGTAGTTTTAAGATTTTTTGTCTGTTTGCCTGTTGTATCTGTATGTCTGTTTATTTAAACGCTCATAATGCATAAACGGCTGAACAGAACATCATGATTTTAGTATGAGGTCTTAGAAATGTCATAAGCTACTTTTTATCTCAAAATTATGCGAGCGAATCCGCGGGCGTCCACTAGTTTGTTATAAAATAATTTATTTGTCTATCAATTTTACTTTAATTTTAGTGACGTGCAAGTTTTAACTATGCTCTTATCTTCGTTTCATAGACAAACGAACATTATGTGTAAAGGTATGTGGTATAGCTACTTAGTAAAGCCTATATCAGTGTGTTTGGTTCCACACGAGCTAGCATCGGATTTCATTGTTTAGCTGCTGTCTGCCTGACCCCGCCTGTCATACATAATATGTACTACTCACAATATTATGTGAACCTTATGAAGCCTTACAAGCACATTCATTAATTTTCGTCAAAGTGAAATGGTTTTGCCTTGGGAATAATACGTTAGTAGGTAAAACAATAAGGTTATTTCCTTCAATTAAATTGTTTTACGATTTATTTATATTTTCAGCTCAACTCGTAACTGCTATAGTTTATGTTACTTTTAATTCTGAGGGAACACCATTGAAAAATAACAAAAAATATATTTGTCGTTGATTGACGTCATGTCATGTTAGATACGGGATAAGCAGGTGCATGTTTATGCATTTTTATTGCAAAATAATTTCATCAATATCTTATCCTATCTATTGATTTAGTATCCATAGCTTAATATGCTTATTCGTGTTTTTTATTGCTTTAAAAACAGTTTTTGTTACTGTTTCGAATACAGTTGTCCGTTTTCAAGAAATCTTAAAAGGTCATACCGGTGAATCAGAATTTTTATTATTTCTTTTTATACAAGAAAATAAATAAATAAATATTTCGGGACATTGCACACAGCGCCATCTAGCCCCACACTAAGCAAACGCTTGTGTCGTGGGTACTAGATAACGGATATAATACTTATATACTTTTCTTTTGTAAATACATACTTATTATACATACAAACAACCAGACTCAACACAAGAAATTATACATTTTTAAAATGCATAAATACTTGTGTCCGGCGGGAATCGAACCCGCAACCCCTAGATTAGAAGGCAGAGCCACTACCAACTAAGCTAACAGGCCAGTCAAATAGGTTTGGTGTAAAAATAATAGCCGATGGCATTTACAATTTACAAAGAAAATATAAGTAAAACTAAAGTTAAGTTACAAATTACATTTATGAATTACCAATGACTTTAAAAGAGTCTTTTATTTAAAAAAATTACATGATAGGCAATATTATAATATTTTTCTATAAACTTTAAGATTACCTACCTATAACATTATATTTCGACTCTTTATTTGAAAAAACTTACAAAACATATTTTAGTTACCAATTGGTACACATATAAAATTAGGTCAGAATCGGAGAAATTGCATCACGCTTACCTTTAGTGATTAGCAACTAAACGTTTTTTTTTTTACATAAAACACATCACAGTTTTATAAAGTCAACTGTCCGTAACTGGAAGTAAGAATACATTTATTGTCAGATCATTACAAACATAAAGATAAAAACTTTATTAACCTTATGGCATCGCACCAAATAGGGCAAGTCAGATAACAATTTCCCTTAAGTATAGTTCTTAATATGTAAACTTATGTAATACGTATAAATAACAACTATTTTAACATACACGAGATAAGTTCAATTAAAGAGGTGAAATGAAGATACTAGTGCTAGGTTCATAAATTCTTTTAGACTATAAAAAGGATTAGGTTCAAAGAATTGTTTTAATGATCTCCTGAATTTCGTGGTTATACATTGGGCACACACTCTCGGGCACATAAGACAATCTATCCTCCACACATAGCCTAGCCACAGACATAACTTGACTACACAGTTGTAAACACTGTAAGTAAACTTACTTCCAGTTCAATGTAACAATCTCGTCCTCCAGCCTGTGACCTTGACCCTCGCCCTGAAGGCTTGCCCGTGACGTCACAGCCACGTCAGTAGATGAAAGATAAAACGATAACGCAAATGCTCCTGTCCTTTCACTTGTTGCTTGTAAGGTATTATCCTGGCGCTCAGCCAGGGTAGGCGAATGTGCTTCCATTATCTTGGCTCACTCGTAATATAACATAAATGTTGAACGATGATTTTGTAAGATGAAATTATATGTATAAATAAATAAATAAATAATAAATAAATAAATGAATGATACTTTTAAGTAACTCTTATAATTTATGACCTGTAATACTTATTTTGAATAAATTGAATTTGAACTTAACACCTTAGGTACTCACAGTGTGAGGAAAACAACTTTGAAGCTTATTTTTCTTATATTAAAATCAACTAGTCTTATTAATTTTCTCAATATATATAATATAACAACGGTAACTCAGCGGTAGCCATCTATCGAGCTGGTAAACAAAACCTCATTTTGCCAGCGACCTTTCCTCGCTCATAAAAATAATAAGAAAGAGTAACGAGCGAGCTACGTGACCTGGGGCTACCACTGAGATAGTATTACGCTGATTTACTAGACTGGGATAGATATTGTTTTGATCTATTTATAATGTATTAGACAATTAAGCCTTTCATTACTTTCATCCGAATCAAATTTTGGTATAGAATAAATTGAATTCTGTTATGCAAAAAAACAAATCTAAACAAGATAATAATGTAATAAAATTCTGGTAACCAATTAAATTTTGCTATTACTAGAATTCGATATTGATATTAGGCATCATTCATTACGTATGACGCTCCATCCTGGGCCATACATATTTGCTTGGGTATTATTTTACGAACAATGATTTAGTGAATCAAACATACATAATTATAACAAGCGGCATTATGATTCCCGCTATCAGATATGCCTAATTACAGTTTAAAGATCTTGAGGTAAGTCTATTATCTAAACCAATTGTGCAACGCACCCCTGCACTATGGCTATAGCCGCCACTGAAACCAACATAGTTTAGGTATTACTTGTACCTGGCAGTCACCCTGACCTGCTTCAACCTAGCCTACAACAACAAGGCCTGGGAGTCTCTAGGTGATCCCACACACCATGGCCTAGCCATTACCTACCACAAGAGCTGGGCTTGTAGCAATATACTGTTTATTGAACCTCCCGCAATTAATTTGTGTACCTTGTGTAGTAAAATATTACCAAATAGTAATTGTAACTGTAACACTCTAGCCATGGTAAACAGTATAAAATACCTAGGCGTTATTGTAGATGACAAGTTAAAATGGGGCCCACATATAGATACTATGACAAAAAGAACAAGAAAGCTTATCCACATATTTAAAACGCTAAGATATATAGCTGACGAAAAGCTTTTAATACAAACATACAAAGCACTAGCTGAATGCGCGTTAAACTATTGTATCAGTTCATGGGGCGGTGCTGGAAAAACTTACTTTATCACCATAGAGAGAGCCCAACGTGCATTACTTAAGGTAACTTTTAAACTACCATTCTTATACAGCACCAAAGACTTATATGATAGATGTAAAGTGATGACTGTTCGAAAACTCTTTATACAGCAATGTATTAAGAGATACCATAAAAGCACTGTTCCAATTCTTAACGAAGAGAACCTACCCAAACCGATACAAAGACGTCCCCCAAAATGTCCAGTGCCTAGATATAATAGCGATGTTGCTTGGAGACATTACTCGCATCTTGCTCCAATATTTTATAATGCATTTAATACTTATTTTAACACAACTAAGCTGAATCAACATAAATTAAAAACAAATCTTAATGAATGGTTATCAAAAATGAGCTATGAAGAAATTGAATTATTACTTGTCAAACCTGACAAAAAGCAGGTACACAAAACACAAGAACTTCATTATTTTTAAATAACACAAACACCCAAGTAGCAGAAATACCCAGAATACACACACACTCACAAACACTCTCTCTCTCCCTCTCTCACTTACACACACACCGCACACACTCACACACACACCACACACACACACCACACACACACACACACACACACCACACACACACACATACCACACACACACACACATACCACACACACACACACCACACACACACACACACACACACACAAATCCAAATGCAAATACACACAGCAGGACCAACATGTACATATATACAGATAAAAATTATATATTCTTCTATTATTATTATCTTATGATGTCCATAGTTTTAGCTTTATTTACTTTTAATTGTATTTGTTAACCATCCAAACCACTTGGAAGAACCTGTCTTTTGCAACACAGTTCCAACTAAAGCAAAAGACAGAATCATGTAAATTATACAATAAGGTTGCTCAAATAAAAAAAATTACTTTACTTTACTTTACCTACACTATAACGATCGAAATAGGTGTCATTTTAACCTGTGTCATACAAATACAGGTGGCTACATACCTATTTAAAAAAAATATTTGATAGAGAGTTGTCACGCTAGACTAATTAAAAGACAAAAATATTTTAGTAATAGAGATATAGATATATGTCAACTCAGAATGACAATTATTTCGACTCACATGTGGCTAAATTAAGCTACAAGTAAAGTCTTTCAGCTATGAAATTCTTATAGTAAAAATAGCCTTTAATTTCTACTACTCAAGATAGTGTGACGCAGAAATACATTACAATACAGTCCATTTTTTTTTCACAAGATTTCACAGACTTCTATGTTTCTATCAAATAAAATTCAATCTTTTTCCTTACAATACGTTTTCTGCAGGTTTCCATCGAAGCTCTATGAAGGTAAGTATAATATAAAAATAATTCCTGAAAAAACTAAAGTTATGAATTTAACTTATTTATAAGGGCGATTAGTAGCCTATCGATTTATTTCTGTGAACATTTGAATTTGAATGTCTCGGGTCAACAGTCAATGATTTACCAATGATTTACCTTGACATTGTGCTGTAGTGCACTCAGGTCATACTCGTACCTACAGGTGTTTTACTAAATTGATAGGGTAATGTTTTGGTCAGCTATTCTGAGATTTATTTAGCAAAAATATAATTAAATTATCAAATGAGAAAGGTGTAAACTGCCAAATAAATAAAAACCCAGAGGAATGATAGAAACACAAGTCTTACAGAGTAACTTTAAGCAATTGATCTCTAATTATTATTTTCTTATATATCTTCTTATTTACTGATTTTTCGTAAACTAACTGTGCATGCGTAAATGTTAAACCATACGATCTAAGATCTGCCGGACTCGTGGACAAGACTGATTTATTAATGTACTTACGAAGGACACGATAGTATTTATACATTGTATTATATTAAACTACCTTAAACTCCTAATACACTACACTTATAAGCCAAATGCCATCTATTAAAAAGGCGTCACAAGCCAACCAATTAATTTAGACCCATTAATACAATGAATAGCCTAACGCCTGTCTGTCCCTCCCAATCGTCCCTCGGCACGGAGTGGTCTAATTAACGATCACTTCAGTATAATTAGGTATAAATAATGCGTGACATAATATTGCGTGAGCTGAGTCGTCTGCGGTAATGAAGGCGAGGCTGTGACGTAGAAAGCCTTACATTATTATAGTTTGTTTATATCCACTATCGTTTAATAAATTGCTATACCAGAAATTGGTTTGAAAGAGGAGTGTTCGTGGTAGATATTCCCGTTTGGTCATTTCCATTCCAACATATGCATGATTCTCTTTAGTCCGTATTTGCGGGCTTTTCACTTACAGATTCCTGGCTGTGCAGTGTAACAAAAAAACTAAAGTCGGTTACAAAAATTACAAAGTATTTCTGCTGCCAATTTCAACAAAATCACGAATTTCTCAAAAGAATATCTTTGCCTTAATTATTATAATTTAGTAGACCCTCCTTCCCGAAAAGTAGTAATATAAGTACTATAAGTAGGTATATAAATGTGAAGGCTAATCATGAAGCTAATCTTTGGCTCAACAATTCTTCTGAATATGCGGGTTCGATTCCCGCATAACAGTAATTATGAATATTAAAATTTGTAATTACTTGTGTTGAGTCTGGTCGTTTCTATGTATAATAAGTATGTATTTACTAAAGAAAAGTATATATGAATTATATCCGTTATCTAGTACCCATGATACAAGCGTCAGCTTAGTATGGAGCTAGATGGCGCTGTGTGATATGTCCTGAAATATTAATTATTTATTTATTTATTTATGCTGAGTCACTCAGAACTTACTTCATGAAATATTTACAAAAGCTGACCTTTTCAGTTTCTTGACAAATAATTACTACGTACGAGTATGAATTACTATGACTTACTTTTTGTAGGTAGAGTAGGAGTACTAGGTTAGTACGCATTGCGTGTGGTGTGTTCCTGATGCAGCCAATATCGCATAATTTTCACAAATTTACTAATAAATTAGTAAGTTATTATTTGTCAAATGCCCATAGGGCGGCATGATGAACTCTCAACACCAGAGCTGGTCACTCTCATTCGGTAAGAAGAAGATTTAGTAGGTGAAAAGATGCTATATTATGGGTAATGAAAAAAAGGATTAGTATAGTATTTAATGACAGTACTTACGGCAAAGTGGGGGGGGGGTGTGACTGGTTAGGATACACCCCAATATTTCTCTAAATTTGGTATGACACCGCTGTTTCATTTGATGTTATGGGTACGTAAACTTTTGTAAAATGATCGATATATTCAACGAAATATACGTTAACTTTACTATTTTAAAGAAGGATTAGTACAACACTACTAGCAAGAATGTTAATGATTTAAACCATTTAGGTTTGAATAAAATATGCTAGAGACCAATGAACTCTGTTGTTTACTCTCATATCATTTTGTAAACTTATGTCATCTAAAAATATTAAATTTACAACTGATTATCTGAGATAACAATGCAGCAAAAATGAAATATTTAATTGTTACTAATACAATAGTTTTAAATTTTAATTGTTTGCTTTAAATCTTTGAAGAAAACTTTCAACATGTTTCCGATTATTTTGTTTCTCCTTTGTAGTTTTGGATAAATATTTAGGTAACAAATGAGTGTGCAAACAACAACAATCGCAAATAATCCGAGTAGCTGTATAATTTTCTAAACAGTTCTATATTTCGTAACACTGGAGCCCTTGCATTCAGTAATAAACTAGCAACCGGCGGCTAAACTGTTATTAGTACAGTTCGGTGAATGGGGCCAAGGGAACAGTAGTACAACAATCGTGATGGAATGCACTCACTCAGTTTACCACAATGTACTAAAATACTCACAAATGGGTTTTTATAAGTAGGTGTTTTACGCGGAGATATTTTCAAACTTTTGCGTTGAAAACATTTTAAAATAGTTTCTCCCGGTTCGCAGCAACTGATACCAATATCGTCTCTTGACTCATTCTGAGGCGACATAAAAATACGAAATGAAAGGTATCCACACTATTTTATAGAACTAACTGAGCAAAAAGTCCATTAAATCTCAAAGGATATGGAAACCAATAATAAAAATATGTATAAGTACCGTAGCAAATATTATTTATACTACACCTGCTCGGAAAGTACCTTGTTATTTATCAAATTTACGGTAGAAAGTACGCCATTGCATATCGAACAAATATGCGGGGAGAAAACGCATCTGAGCGGGAAGAAATGGATTTGCATACACTTTTCTCTCCCGATACTTTCCGAGCAGGTGTAGTATAAAGCACTATGTATCACTCGAGAGAAAGTGCGATTCCCGATCTCGGGTGTTTTAAAGCCCTCGCCTACGGCTCGGGCTTCAAACGACACCCTCGACGGTAATCGGTCACTTTCTCCTCTCGGTGAACAATGTACTATTCCAAACTCAACATCGTCAAATACAGCTATCACTAGTTTTAGTAAGAATGAATTGCCAAAATAAACTAATTTTCATCCCACCATCTCGGAAAGAGTATTTTTGCACTTCAAATTCTGAGTGCAAAAGCCGTTTTTATTCTCTAGAGGATAAAGTAAATTGAATTTAGAACATCGCATGTTATAAGTTTTTGAATTAAAAAAAACATTAAACCTATTTACTGCTACCTCTATGGTGCCGAATATATCATACAACTTTTTTTTTAATTTGTTAAAAAATTCAGACTCGGAACCTTCTTGGTGTTTTTTTTTTCAATATGCTTTGTACGCGGTTCTTTACGCGGCATATTTTCACGTCATTGTTAAACCTTATATTAAAAACAAGAAACTTGAAAACCAGTGAAAAAACTAAAATGAGTAATTCTAGCGACGAGGAAGTTTGTTTGACGCCAACAGAATTGACTGAAACTGTTAATAATGCGCAAATGAGTTTTCTCCCTCAACAATCACGCGTTTTGCATTTAGTCATTTCCTCGCTGAGGTGGAATGAAAAGTTACGTGTTGCACTCGAGTGCAAAGATTTTTCACCTCGTGCTCTTTTGATTCCCTCGCTAACGCTCAGGATTCTAATTTTGAATCACTCGCTGCGCTCGTGATTTAATTTTAGAATCCTTCGCTTGCTCGGTCATCAAAATTGAGCACGCGGTTAAAAAGCAACTTTGCACTCTTGTATAACAAATAACTAAAAATTTGCCAAAGCGTAAGTAGTAGGCAACCATTCATTACGGCTATTTCATGGGTAGATACCACACCATGTAGTGGTTATTTATGTGTTAGTATACCATCATCCATTGACAAACGTCTTCCCCGGATCAGCCGCGGTCATCCAGTGCACATGTACCAACAAGTGTTGTATATTCTGTGGCCGCGGTCCGGGAGCGCTTTCTCCGGTCACGGCCACGCCGCGCGTGCGCACCGCTACACTCCCGCGAGTTTGCGTCACACTTCCGCACGTTGATAGTTGTTACGTATCAAACTGGTATACTGGAGTGAATGTTTCGGAAGTAGGTACTCTGGACTTTATTTATACAAATGAGTTGTAAAATGTTATTTAATTTGTATTTTAATCATATGATCTGCTGCTTTCACTATCTATTCGATAAGTATGTATTTTTTGTCTGCGCAAATCTTGAAAAGACCAAGTACCTACCTAATTGCATTTATAAGTTTGTATAGTAGTGTTATAATTCTGCATTGCGTATTATACCAAGATTCGCTAGATAATTATAACTTCTCGGTGTTTATAACTCTGTATCTTACTTAATCGTAGAATTCATTAAAAGTTTTCGTTTCCTGCATTTTTGGACTAAAATAATGACTACTATTATGCGCATGTAATACACCGACTATTTTTATACTTTAGTAGGTACCTATTCAGTTGTAACCCAAAACAAATTAGCCGCTAATAGAACCTGCTAATGGTTCTGTTTCGGGAGATACCTAACTGTATAATGAAGGCACGTCACGCAACCAGTGATCGGTTTCTACGCGATTTGACCCCGGGCTTATTGAATTAAATATTACATGCACACGTGTAAAAGTAGTCAATATTCACAATTCCACAGGTCTAATAAAATATTTTTTTCGAAGCCTGCTCATACGTTCAAGTTGCAAATGACACATAGGTACTTTTCGTGTACTTCCATTAGTATAGGTCATATGTTCAGAAAAGAACACTAAGTACTATAATTAACAATCAACTTATCTTCTTCTTTTCTATCATCTGGTTAAAACAAAGAAACCAAAATTAATTATTCACCAGTTTTAATATTGCACCATCCCAAAATAGCCCGAGATTTGTCTTCCGTGTGCCTGAACGTGCGTTCCTTACAAACGGCTAATTCAGCTGCTATTAGCGTTCATATAGCCTAATTAGTGCGATAGACAATAGGAATGCTTACGTGATACTCCGCTAACAACACACTAACACTTCAATTACTAATATTAATTCTGTAATAGATCACCTACGCTTATGTGCTGTTTGTGATCCTTATTTAGTCATATTCCTCTTTATTGAGGGTCGTGACTCCCCTATAGAATCCGTGGAGACTTGGAGACGTTCTTTTGAATAGAATCAATGTAGGCGCTTTCCACGGACAGCAGATGTATTTAGATTTTGTTGTGAAATATTGTAAAAATCGAATGTAAATCCACACAAATAAATGGCATTGTACCTAAGCCAAAACATTTTAATATTTTCACAGTAAGGTATGTACAGTACAGTAAGTAATTTTAATATTTTGTAATAAGTAATTTATTTTATTTGTTATTCTTAAAAAAGTATATAAAGTGTGTACCTAAAACAAAAATTGATTCTTTTTTATGTTAGTATAAATCGAATTACCGATAATGATCGATACACCAAAAATTTACTCATATCCGGGATTAAGGCTACTGTAATTTAGTTAGATCTCTTATCATTTGTTATACAGGCTTAGTAGTTACAAAAATAATTATATTGCACTTCAAAAACACGGGCTAATAAAAAACAGGTGTTAGAAAACTTGGTTTTAGTATAAGATCGAAGAGTATCAAGGTAGGTATTTGATGCTCTAAGGAATAATTATTACTAGCAAACTAACTTAACTCTTTCATAATTATATTTTCATAATTCTGTAGAGCCATGAACATTCTCTAAAATCTCTTATTTAATGTTTTTAACTTTGTAGCCGGCAGAGTAAGTTAACCGTGAAATTGGTTAATTTCGCTACCTATCTAAAAATGGTAGGTAATCAGTTTTTCATCTGTGTACCTACCCAAAATACCCAAATTTTATACCTAGATCATATGATCTAGGTATAAAATTTACCTATGGACCTGGGTAGACACGTAATAATATGTATGTATGTATACCTACCTACCTAATGAGTTTTTAATTCTGTAACTGTAGATCCTATTATTGATTCCAACATTTTGCCATTTACATAAATACCTAGTTCGGCCGAAAACCCATTTATTCTTATCGTTCAATCGAATCAAATAATTTGTTATGAACCAAAAGTTTTTTTTTATAATATCCGCTATTATATTGGTACCTGTATAGGTTTTAATAAGTATAAAGAATTGTCTGTAAATTTATCAAATTTATTCAAATTTCAATCTCCTGTTACTGCATACTTATTTAATAAAAAAATCTTTATTATACAATTAACTTCTATCTACGTATTAAAATCATAAGGAAGCATTTTATTAAATAAAAAAATTCAAAACTCGTACATATAACAATGCTGTATTTTTAAACCTTCATACATTATCCTTGTAAACAAAAAATAAGGAAGAATGAAATTAGAGACTTACTTATTGGTAGGAGCTTTTAAGATCAGGAGGTACTTACCATTGAACATTGCAATACATCCAGCAATGGAAGACAATAAATGGCGAATCTAGTTACGTACAAAATCAAGAGTCACGACCATCAGCAGTTAGGGAAACGAGTACGAAAAGAATGAGGCTGTAAAAAAACTTGTAAAAACAAAACATGCACATTTAGACATAGGTAGTCAAATCTTGACATAGCTTATTGAATGCTTACAAAGCTGTTCCTATATAATTATGTTTTTGCAATAGTTTTTGTACACAGCCTTGGAAGCAAGGGCGTGGGATTGTCTCGGAGGTGTAAATTACACCTAAATGTCTCACCAAACCTACCGAAGTTACTTTTTATTTGTGTTTTGTTGCAAAATACCTAATAGGCATCCTTGATATTTGAACTCTAATAAAACAATAACAATAAAATGTGTAATGTGCAAAGTTTGATTGTTATCGTTTTAGTCCAAAGATCAAATTGTATATATTAAGTTTATAATTTCAAACGTAAGCGTTTTTATGAATTAGCTTTGGTTTAGCTGTGAAGGAAAACATCTTGACTACACATCGGTCATAATCTTTAGTGAGGAATACTTTTCGAGGATGAAATGTTTACAGAACCACTGCTTGGATTTGTTTCATCGAAAGCTAATTCTATTTTCACAGAAAATCGAATACATAGTTCACTACAAAATTCTTGTTAATTTTGATGGTTTCGTATCAGTTCCAACGAACTCGCTTTGTACCAGGAACAGACAAACGAAGCCTAAAATAAAACTTCCATCCTTAATAGGTCTAACTTCCCTAATCAAAGTAGTAATCTCATTAGACTAGCGCTATTAGATTCACACTTCTGGTTCTAATTACTAACATTACATCACTATAGAATTCCTACAGTCCTATAGTCTTTCCACAGTTGAAGGCCGTTCATCGTACTGACTCATTGTGCTCAAATTCTGATGGGTGTGCAGTTACATTGTGTAATATTTATTCCATACCCGCGTCAGTCGGAGATAAAGTTATTATGTACATATAAATAAATACAATAAAAAAGATATTATCAGGCATGTAACCCATAGACATTTGTCTTAAACTATACAATAAAATTATATAATCTAGTATAATCTTAATCAATTCAATTCAATTCAATTCAATTCCTTTATTAGCTCAAATGTACCTATTACATTTACCCTGTTAAGAGAGGAATTAGGGCGTAGCTAAAATTAAAACTAAAACTAAAATTAAATATTTTAAAATCTAAAACTTAATATAAAATTTAAAATCTTAAACTAGTACCTATGTGTAATACAATATTTTCTTATATTATTTATTATTAATCTATTTTACATTGAGATCATAATTATATATCCTATTCCTTATTTTCGTCATTAAAAAAGTCTTCTATTGTGTAGTAGCATTTCTGTATTAAATATAATTTTAGTTTGGTTTGAAAAGTTTTAATATTTTGTTCTTTTTTTATGTAGTTTGGCAGTTTATTGTATATTCGTATAGACATGTAGTATGGCCCTTTCTTGTATATTTCCAGTATTGGTTCCGGAAGTACTATTTTAAATGTTCTGCGTGGATTTGGGTCTATTGTGTAAAGATTGAGATTTTTCCTGACGAAGACAGCATTTTCATATAAGTAAATACAGGGCAAAGTTAGGATTTTTCTTTCTTTGAAGTGTGATCTGCAGCTGGTGCTGATATTAATGTTTGCTATTATTCGGATACATTTTTTTTGCATAATGAATATCTGTTGGACGTCGGTGCTGTTTCCCCACAATATTACGCCGTAGCGTAGCCAGGCAAAAGCATAGGCGTAATATGCTGTTAATGCTGTTTCGATATTTGTATTGATTTTAAGTATGGAGAGGGCATAAGTGAATTGAGACATTTTAGTTTTTAGTATTGCTATGTGTTCTTTCCAGTTCATGTTTGTATCCATATTGACACCGAGGAATCGACATTTCTTTATTTCTTCCATTTCTAGAGTCGTTGATAATTTTTTTAGGTCGATAGTTTTCCTTTGGTGTGGTAAGTATTGGATTAGTTTACTTTTTTGTGTGTTTATTTCTAAGTTTCGATATGATAGCCATGATTTTATAGTTGATAACGTTTTTATAATATTAGCATGTATTTGAGAGTTGGTACTTGTAGAGCATTTGAATATGAGAGAGATGTCATCTGCAAATAGTGTGCAATGTGTATCTAATAATTTGGGCAACTTGTTAATGTAAATAAGGAAGAGCACACATCCTAGGACGCTGCCTTGGGGGATTGAATGATTGGTTGTTTTCATCTCCGATTGAATTGTTTTAATTTGTCCAGTGTCTGGGCATTGGTGTTCTATTTGGACTAACTGAATCCTGTTTTGTAAGTATGATCTGAGCCAGTTTAATGGTTTGCCTCTTATACCAATATCTGACAGGTCCTTAACAAGTATTTTATGTGAGACTTTATCGTAGGCTTTTGTCATATCTAGGAGTATACTGATGGCAATATGTTTATTTTTTATAGTCTCTAGAATGTCTTGTGTATATTTGAACATGGCAAGCGTTGTCGATGAGTTTTTCCGAAAGCCATACTGATTTTCGTCGAGGAGTTTGTATTTTTCAAGAAAATTGTAAATCCTATTTGAAATGACTCTCTCAAATATTTTGGATATTGCCGGTAATAAAGCTATTGGGCGATAATTGCTTACTTCAAGCTTTTTCCCGCCTTTTTTTAATATGGGTCTTACTTTTGCAATTTTTAAGCGATCAGGAAAGCATTCTTGGTCTATCGACATGTTTATTAATCTAGTCAGTGGGGGGGTTAGTTCTTCCAAGCACAGCTTGATTAGTGATGGTGGAATGTCATCAACTCCACAGGTATGCTTATTATTTAGCCTTTTAATTATATTACAAACTTCTTTTTCAGATACTGCAGATAGAAACATTGAGTTACTGGAAATATTATAATTTATTGTCACAGATTCATTGTAAGTAGTTTGAGTAGCTTTATTTGATTGGTGATCTGTTTGGCCTACTGACGAAAAGTAGTCATTGAACGTATTTGCGACTATGATTGGCTCATTAGTGTTTATGTTGTTTATTTTTAGAGTTATATTGGAATGTTTTTCCTTCTTGGGCTTATTCGTTTTTTCTCTTATTATATTCCACATAGTTTTAACTTTGTTTTGGGCTTCTCTCATTGTTTTTGCGTAGTAAAGTCTGTTTGATATTTTAACACATTTTTTTAGTTGTTTTTTGTAAGTTGTGTAATGCTGTTTAAGTACTTTATTTTTTGTATGTAATACTAGAATATGTAATTGTCTTTTATGTTTACAAGATATTTTTATACCTTTTGTTAGATGATTTCTTTTAGATTGTTTGTTTATTTTTGCTTTTTTGATAGGTATGGCTTTGTTTAAGATTTCACCAAGTTTTTCATCAAATAAATTGTAGTTTTCGTTAATATTTAATGTTTCTGATAATAGATCACTCCAAATGACTTTGCCAAGTTCGGTTTTGAATGAGTTTATGTTTTTGGGCGTAAAATATCGTTTGAAAATGTAGTTAGTTTTGTGCGTGATGTTGTTGTTGATTGATTTTGTAGAATAATAGATACCTTTATGATCTGATATGCCATAATCTTTTACTGTAGTACTGCAGTCATTTATTTTATTAGTGAATAAGAGGTCTATGCAAGATGATGATTTTTCTGTGTCTCTGGTATTTTCGTGTACTTTTTGATGGAAGTTATTTTGGAGCATAACGTTGATTAATCTTTGATAGTGTTTGAGGTATTTGCTATAATTAGTGTTTAAGTTAAAATCTCCTGTGATGACAATATGTTTAGCAATTTGTAGTTTTAGTTTTAACATTAATTTATAGATGAATATAAAAAATAATTCGATATCTCTATCTAACCGATAAACTGTAATAAGTAGCATATTTTCTTTTACTATTTCTAACGCACAGCATTCGACTATAAATTCAATAGAGAGTTCTTGAATGTCAGCTCTTTCTATGTATTCAACACCATCTCTGGCTAGGATGGCAACTCCGCCACGGGAATAAGTTTTCCTGTAAAATCCAGCAGCAAACACGTAATTAGGGATTTGGATTAAACCTTTTTGTTTGTCGGTTATCCATGTCTCAGATAGGCAGATAGCATTTATACTTGGGTCTTCTTCTATGACACTTTCGAGTAGATGTGTCTTGTTTTTAAGACTCTGCATGTTTTGGAAGATTGCCACGAAATGTATGGTTTGTGGCTGTGTTGCTGTGAGACCTATTGCTTTGGAGTCCTGAGTCATTAATCCTGCTATCTGGGGTGTTTGTGCGTGAACTTTCTTGGTTGGTATAGTTCATGTTAGCTTGATTTTCTGGGGTGTACTTACTTGTATTAGGTTTATGAGTACTTGAAGCTACTTGGGAGTAGAGTCTCGTTTGACTAGTAGGGCTTAGAAATGTGTCTTCGGTCATTGGTTGATTTTGGGGTATTTCAGGTACAGTATCTTCTGTATTCCTTGAGGGTGTTCTTGTCGCTGGTTTTTCTATAAACTCCTTTCCGTCGATATACAGAATATTGTTACGTATGGTAGCATGCCTGCCTTTGTTTCGCTCATTTATAAGGATATCTATGAGCATTTTCCTTTTCTGTAGTTTATCTTTGTCTAAATATTCTGATACTGCAAAACCAGTGTTTTTAAAAACATGTTTGTGTTGTAGAATGTATTTTGTCATGCGTTTGCTGAGTAGCTCAATAACTAGTGGTCGTTTAAATCCTTTTTTGCCAATTCTTTTGTTATCCTCTATATATCCTTGTAGGTTGACGTTTTGGATCTCGTGGAATAGACGTATTAATTGGTTGTGGAGGTTAGCTTCGCTTTCCCTGTATTCTTTAAATCCATATAGGACAATTTTTTTGTTGTTTTCTGTGTTAGTTGGGGTTGTTTTTTCAGGTAGTTCATTTAAACTCAGATCTAAGATTTGTTTCTTCAGATGTTTATTTTCTTCTTCCAAGTAATTTTCTTCTTCCAAGTAATTTTCTTCTTCCAAGTAATCTATTTTCCTACGCGCTTATCTAACAATCATACGTACTATTATTTTCTTAAAGTGTTTTGTAACTCCAAATTAACTTAATAAAATTAAATAAGGACAATAATACGAAAAAGAATCTCACACGCTTACAACTTACCATCAGATTACAAGTTTGCTCATCTCCCTACATCACGAGGTTAGTTGCTTCTACGGCCGTGAGAGGTCGTTGTCGGCTCCTGCTAACACGTTTCTACTTACTCACCTTGTGTGTGAACTACTTGCTTTGTTTTACTACATAATTATAATGATAAATTATTAGTAAAGGTACATATACCTACCTACAGCTTTTTAAATATGGGCGTTACGTCTCTATAAAAATTATTTGATTAAGATTTAAATTCTTAATAACACTTAAATGTTGAGTTACTGATATGGTTACTTTTCTATAGATAAAATTCATAAATAAAACTAGGTAGTAAATTATATTCAAAGTTTTAAATATTGTATGAAACCACTACCTGCTACCGCTTTTAAAATGTATATCTACCTATATTATAAAGTATAGTAAAAATCCAAATACAGTATCTAATTTTTACATACCATCAAGTGAAGAGTTTAAAACTAATAACATTATTTTCAAAGCAACCATCCGCCACCGCTTTTAAAACTGCCAAAAGAATAGTCTATTCAGCAACAGTCAGGCCAAACTTGTGTATAGTTAAACTCGACCGTGTCAGACATCGTATTTGACTTGTGTCTCGTCTCGCCAATTACTAGTATTGTTTGTATTGGCGACAGTGTGTTGTGTGTACTGTCGGAGCTCGGCACTGCTAACTGGAGCGTGCTTCAAGGTCACGTGCAAGATGTGACTTGAATCTGTTGGGCACTTTAGTATGTATGGAAGCAGATATGTGACGACTGAGTTTAGTGATTTTGTTATGAAAAATGTTTGCGTTCGATAAATATGATTAATTCTGCATGCCTTGGCTGTGGATCTTGTACTAATATAAAGGTAAATTGGAAATAAAAACAAAAGAAAATAAAATCTGCCAAACAACTTGGCAAGCTTTATAGAGACAGAACGTTTATGAAGACAAAAGTTAAGTTATTGAATGCCTATTGATAGATTTTATTTTCCTAAAACTTCTCAATTAAACATATTTAGCAGGGCAATAAAAATACGCATTTGCTCAAAAAGCGTTTATTAATCTAACTTTGGTCTGTCGCTGTATAAAAAAGTACAAAGATTAAATGCTTTACATTGTTAAGTTAGTTGTGATAACATCATTTACGGCCTACATTTTACTGAAAAATTTCTTATAAATGTCACTGTTATTATACAAAATCTTTGTTAGGAAAGTAATACATACGTTAGTATCTATAGCATTCTACGTGTATGTGTGTTCTTCAGAGATGTTTTTGCTCTACTAATGTTTCTGATACCAACCCACGGTGTTGGATGACTGTGAATAGTGTTTCAACAACGTCGGTAGCATCGCCTTCTCCTGCTTAGCGGCTTGTCACATGGAGTGCCGTTTGCTGCTTGCACCTGGAATGGAACATAATAATAAATTACAATTTACTAATTTGCAATAAATAAATAATAATAAATAACTATTTAACATAAATATATAATGTTTTATTAATGGAAAAAATGCGATAAAAAGAATAATAGAATTGCTATATACAAACAAGATATATAGGTACTTAGGTAACTTATTATTAGAACATTATAAACGTACAAATCCAACTCAATATTAATCTGCTTATAATTAATATTATCAGTTAAAAAAATAAACGTTTCTGAATTTAACGAGTCAATAGTTTAGAATATAACACAAATATAGGAAAAAGGCGATTGAAAAAGCCTTTATTTTTAACAACATAATTCTGAAACGTTTCCCTCGTATATCATAATTATTATAGCAACTATAAAACAATCGTGTAGTCCAACGAAACCCTGAGTGAAGCCATTACTGGCTCGTAATGGGTATATTGCACGCACACTGCCTTTACTTTATACATACAGTTACATAATATCGGAACTTTACGAAGCGCCTTAACTTGAACTTAGGTCACCATCGAAGTCAAGCAATAGAAAAGCACGTCAGCACTGCCATCCAACGTGGTAATGCGGCCAGCATGCTGATGACGCTGTCCTCTGACCTCTGGCAGCGTGACCAGCTAGGCTTACCTTAACATTTTGTAATTACTTATTGTTGTAGTTAAGAGTCATATGTATTTATGTATTTGTTTAGTTTCTTCCTTCTTATTAATGAAAAAAGATGATATGGTTTGCATAAAACTTCCAAATTATAAAGTCAAAACCCAAAAC
The DNA here is from genome assembly GCA_964023185.1 of Macaria liturata. Lineage (NCBI taxonomy): Eukaryota > Metazoa > Arthropoda > Insecta > Lepidoptera > Geometridae > Macaria > Macaria liturata. The sequence goes on along the minus strand of OZ026806.1, from coordinate 3,082,047 downwards.
CACTCCCATATATCTAGCTTTAACTACTTTATTGCCTTTATTACTAAGGCACTGTATAAATTTTTAGATGTACTTATAGTACTGGCCACTCCTGTAAGTCCTCATCGCACCAAGTTGCCCCTGACCTCGCAATCTTGACTCCAATCCCTGCCCACTGGCCACTAGATCATAGCTCCTCATAAATAAATGTAATATAACCTCATTACAACGTTGTTGGATGACGTGATTTACCGGACAGACCGAATACAATATGAAGTGGGATAATACAGAAATTTATGATAGCTGTAATGCTTCTATATGATAATTTTGTAGCAGAAGAATGCAATAATACTCGTAATACATGGTAGGAAAAATATCAGGTTTTAGTTAACCATTCTTTTACATCATAACTTTAAAATAATTGGACGGTAAAGGTCGTACGGTTTGGAAAAAAAAGTTGAATTTAAAAAAATTAGCCTGGAGCAGATATTATGTCCAGTTTATATACTATATACATATAAGCTTCGATATGTCACAAAACGTTTTTTCTAACTGAGACACTATAGGAATCTGTTATTTTTGTTATTCTCTATGGTAACTAATATTTTCCACTTTCAGAATAATTTATACAGCGTGTATTCATTGCTCTAAACTTTTTGTATTACCGAATCCAATTGGGTAATAATAATATTCCGTATAACAAAATCTGTTAGCAACATGTCTCATTTTCTACTTGACACTCCTGACACATTAAATACTCCAGTAAATTCCTTCCAATTTGGTTTGATTGTATGTCGGTCACTGCTATTTCGGACGCCTATTTAATTTGCGTGGGACGAGCGACCGATGCAATTACTGAAAGCATTAATTTATGGCTGACTTTTATCAAATTAAACGATGGTTTTGTGACTAGCATTAGCTCGGTACAACGTAAATATATATGTATCTATACAATATATGTATATGTTTATTGGTTTCAGGTAGGCTGTCAATGTTACTTATACTTACACCAAAAAAATCTAGATGAAACTATTTTATATTGTGCGTAGGTATGTATTTGTCATTGACTACCTATCAAAATAATGCAATTTTTTTATGAAAACTTTTCTCGTCGTTACATTTTAGCATATTAAGATACCTGAGTCAAATGATCTAGCGATATATCATCGGCAAAGTAGATATTTATAAACATTCGCACATTTTCAACGTCTATTTTCGACCAGCAAAAAAACTCATAAATGATCTTTCGAAAATACGCGTCTGTATATTTAGCTTTTACGATGATAACTTTATGCGTTTTATAGAGTTTGGAACATAAAACGGGGCATTTATGTTCTATTTCACGGTCAACGGGATAGTTGTATGTGATTTTATAAGCACTGCTGGTACAGATGCTACTAGGAAGCAAAATATATGTAAATTTATCTAATAGACACAGGACGGTCCAGTAAAGGCTAAGTCGCGGTATCGTACCATCCAACTTGAAATAAGTCGTCAATTAACTCGCAGAGTCGCCACGGCATTTTATTGATTGGCAAAATTCCTTTAACAGCATAATGTATTAAACATTCACCGCCCAAATCCACGTGTCATTCCAACACTATAGTACCGTAGCTTACAACTTCATATTGTTTGGGTTACCTATAGTAACTTGCCACGAGTATCTAGAACCTTGTGCCACAGTGTCACTTCAGGTGTCCTGATCGACGCCTGATGGTCCAAATAAAAAGCCTCCCTACCTCTACATCCCTGGTGCGCAGCTGGAAGCCAGTCCCGCAGGACACGGAGCACTTGCTCCACCCGCCCCACGCGCCGTAGCGGCACTCGCTCTCGTTCACTGCAACACCTGTGCATATACATGGTTGAACAACACAATAAGCATATTATACAACAAAGTTATACAAAATCTTGAAATAAATATACTTATATTAAAAGGTTAGGTTTTGTATTGGACACTTTGGACATGTCAACTTAGGATCGAAGTGATTGACAGCGTCAATAAATTGTCCATTCATCACTAAATTACCCAATACATGTGCAAAACATATATGTAATAAGCAGGATTCTCAAACATCTCTCTCTGAGCTGTCAGAACGCCGCAACGTTTCTGGTGTTGCAATTATTGTCTATAGGCGATGGTGAATGCTAACTATCAAACAGTCCATTTGCATGTTTGCCATATTTTCACAAGAAAAATTGAGCTTTCCTACAACATCGTTTTAATTTAATACATTACCCGTATCACATAGCACGAATTAATCGAATTCAATAAAGACATTTGGAAAATGTCTTCATAAGACAGATCTGTCTGTCAGTAGGCAATGTTGTGTTAACTAGGCTTAGTTTGATCTAGACATTGGAACATTTGGCACAGGCGTGCGACCGTGACCTATTCCGCGGAAATATCATAACATAACGCCGGTGGAATGGTACGAGTCGGAATAACAGCTCGCACCACGCTCTGCTCGGCCCAAATTGATCTTTGGTTTGAGAGAAAAAATGACAAGAAGTTGGTCCATGCTTATCGGATAATATAATAAGGGAATTGTTTTCTTGAATACTGTTTTATTTTCGTTGTGAGGTAAACTAAGTAGTGGTTAAAATGTTATGTTTTACAATACGCATCTGTTTTTGAAATAGATCAGTAAAACGTTTTGTGGATATTTTTCATTGAATTTCACTTCAGCTATAAAAAATACCTATTTAAAGCTAGATACGAAAATAAAGACTGCTACACTTAACGATATGTTCTATCACTTTCAAGATACAAATCCAATTTTAGTTCTTTCAGGACGAGTATACATCGGTACGGGTTACCAAAGCCCCTCTCTAATAGTGCGGCGGTAAACTTGAATAATTGAGTCAAGATCAACGATTTATAGGATTTTGATTATAGGGGAAGAGGATTGACGTCAGAGTTGGATGTAATGGCGCTGCATTCATGGCTTTACGGTTTGTTTGCTTCTATTGTTATGCAGAGGTGCTTTCATGTTGAAATATATTATCGCATAATTTGCGAATACAAGTAGGAAATATAAACAGATGTGTTTCCTATTCAGTAAGATTTCTCGCAGAGTAATGGGGATGTTATGGACATACACAAATAACTAAATTAAATACGGATGTAGAATACAGCTATTAAAAACGAACAGAAGCCTTCAGATTGGTAGAGCAAGTTAGCGGCATTATATTGTAAATAATGTGATCAGTATTGGATTATTTTGTTTATTAATTACTTTCCCTACATAGCTCCGATTATTTTTAATACGATACAAAAATGACATACCTGGTCCACTGATGGTGTTAGCGACAGGCACGATGGCGCTGAAGCTGAGCCCGGGGTAGTTGGAGGCCACCGCGGGAGCACCCGGGGCCGCCAGCGGAGCGCCCGGCGCGACGCCTCCTACGGACAGACAGACAGACATTAGGAAAGGAAATTAAACGAGAAAAAAATATACATAAAATAATTTAAAAAACACTTAATAGTACTTTCTATTTTGTAAACCACACCTTGTTATATGTAGGTAGCTAGAGGTACATAATAATACATACTTCCTATTCGTCAACAAAGTTGTGTAAACATGTCTTTTTTGTGAAAAACGAAGTCGTTGTTCTGACTAGACTAGGTCGCCTAAATCAACATTCAAAAGGAAGCTAGCGCATATGTACCAACTGGCTTGCATCTAGCTTTCTAACGACGTACACAATTATATGTAGCTATAACTTTACCAAAGGTCCCAAAGTCATAAAAATTTTTGATTTCGTTTACATCCCGATAAAAAGGTTTGGCATCGAAATCAAACAAGAATTGTCGAGATTTATGTGATCTAGTTCGTCGCAAACTATTCGCCCAATCCATTTGCACTTGACCTAATAAAATATTTCTCCAGTTATTTACGAGACCGTGTTATCATTCCTCCGGCTTGTTCCGCAAAACAACATGAATCATATTTTGCTAATCGAAAGCTCCGCGTTTGATGTTTTACGACTGTAAACAACATGCTGTGCTAGTGTTGAGTGCTAGTTTATACAGGGTTACTAGGAAACGAGTTAACCATGGTTACTAAATAGGATAGGTACTGAATCAGGCGTAATTTTGTGGAAATCCATTGTAAATGAAATTCTGGATAAAAATGTAGTGATTAGTGAGAGTGACTAATTATTTCATTGATACAATTTTCGACGACAACCTTTGACATACAAAACAAGCCCTCCACATCAAGACAATGTAATCAAATTGGTTTCGAGAATTTGAAGACAGATTAGGAGCCAAGTTTGACATAATAGGACCCAAATCAGCAAACACATCGCTAAATATGATTCGATGTTTTTATACAGAGCACAAATATCTACATTTATTTGTTCTATCTTTATTATAATAATGAATATTTAGACATGTATACAATCTTTTCACTGACGTAAATATATTTTGTAAGACGAGACAATAGAATAACTATCATCAGTTAACTTTTATAAGTTAGGTTTTTCTATTGATGAATAAATGATTATCTTATCTTATAATAGGACAAATCAGCATACCTACACATTGGTTAATATCATTAGATGTCTTTATAAGGATCACAAATATATACATTTATTTGCTCTAACACCCTATCTATCACCCTCCAAAGCAGGTGCCACTAAAGTTCCAGTGTCTGAATATTCAGAGGCAATGATATCACCTACCTGACGTCATGCAATGCCATCATCTCGAGCGTACACAAAGAAATAATACTCAAATGTTTCAGAGGGGGATGGCGGAATATATTACCAAGAGACATGAGCTAAGCATCAATAAAAATAAACTGTTTTTGTTACTTTAAATTATTTTAGTCAATCTTCACAGGTGGTGAATCATTGCCTGTGATTTAAAAAAACGTGTAACAGATTGTAATATGATTTTATCTAAAGCATGTCTCGAAGAAAGTTCGCGCATAAAATTTATTCGTGAAAAGCGTACCCACCGATATGTAAGTCTAGTTACATGCAATAAAATTATTATGATTCGATTTGACTTTAAGCAATAAGTAAAGTTTGTAATGACATAGCTACTGAAATATAGTTTTCGGATATCATTATTGTTAAGATAGTACAGCTAGCAACACAGAAGTATAAAAATTTACAATACAAAATGTCATATTATCTTACCTTGTGATACAATTAACCAATAAACATACAAAAGAACTGTCTGTCCCGTCTTTTGCCTTTCTTATTATCCGACATTGAAAAAGGTCAAAGCTCTTGGCCTTGGGTTTGCGGAACCGTCACTGATTGTAGAGCTCACTATGGGCTATTCTTGCTTTGACTGCATATAGATAATTATATACCTGTACATATATAATCTCTAAGTCGTGATCACGGGATATATCCTTAATCTTGCAGATAAAAGTATTAATTTCATAGATTGAAGGATCATCACTCAACTATCGTCATATTTTTGTCACCTCTTCGTCTTAGCTTATGAAGCTACAGTCCAGATGACGATTTATCGGTTTTTTTAATTTTAATCCAAAGCACACATTTAATGTCATGTGTGTTACCGTAGTTGGCTTTAGAATCAGTCATGGCATGATTCAGAATTTAATAATTCGACAGGTAGAGGAAGACTACGATACAAGGCGCGTATTTTCATTTCATACAATGAGAAGTGGTGATAACAAAGTTTTAAGAATGTATATTTGAAATATCCAGACATAATACATCAGGCATTTGTTTTACATCATTGTTCTCATTGAAAAGTTTTTGTCAAAGTAAGAATCCAATTCTACCTAGTTCTATATGTAACGATGGGTTTTCACCGTGTGAATCACAGGGTAGGTTTGGAAGAGCATGTTTACGGCCAGATCGATTAGTGTCAACAACTGGAGAAGTGGCTCAGCTCGAGTTGCGCCTGCGCCGCGCCTCTCAGCAGCACTCATCTCTCTACTGGCAACATGCCACTATGGGAAACCCTAATGGAGACGCTTATGGAACAGATATTAAAGAGATATTTGTAAATCATTTTCGTAGATATATCTCGACTGTTTGTGACATAGGACCACTCTCAACAGAAGACAGAAGATCATAACAATGCTTGACCAAGTGCTTCCACACAAGAGTTCATTTAACAGAGCCACTATATTAACATATCAATTCGGCACCTTTTTCTTCCTAAGACAATTAGATTTACAATCACGTTTCTCATTATGAGAGCAATAATATCATAACTGTGTCTAGTATACTTTAAATTTGCGGTAATAAGAGATTTCTCTTGTATTATTCATGGTTTTAAGTGCTGATAGCAAACTGCTACGCTTGATCAAACCTTTTAGCGTTTAGGTTATTCACCCTAAAGTGTTTTGTTCGAAATCGTGATGAAGCAGTGTTGCCGATGGGTCGATCCAAAGGCACCTTGGCGACTACTATTTGAATGTAGCGCTGGACCAAAATAACCACGTCGACAAAAATATGAAATAAGATATAATATTCTTTATTGCGCCCAGGTGTGTCAAATTCTCAGTACATCAAACTTGATCGAGTGGGCATTTAGACATTCCTTATGTGTACATTATCATACTCACACATAAATGTACTTACCTATAATGTAAATATCTATTATTTATTAGACTACGTAATTTTGACTACTACAAGTCATAACTTATTTATCTATAAACAATAAACATCAGAAACATAAAACCACAGTTCTTTATCCCATAAATACAACACAAAAAAACGGTTTAAACCTCCTAAAACCTTTTAACAACCGTATCTATTCGCTCGTATACATAAGCATTTTATCTAATAAAAAATACCTTGTTACAAAATTTTTCGCTAATCACCTAATCGCTTTGTTGCTGCCTAACCTGTCTATTACCTAACCCAGTGATGTATGAGATAGGTTGGAACTATAGATACATTTATGTAGGTAGGTTGATATAGCTGTCTAGTCCGTCAGCCGTGTGATAACACATTGGTGAGGTAAGCGTTGACGTCATTTCCCATGGGGGTAGTTACCATAGACCGTAGAGATACAAAGACTTCTAACAACCTGGGAGCGATAACTGTTCCATGATCATTGAACATCTCTCGAGGGACATGTACTTTATGATCGATCAATCTTGCAAGGTTAAAAATTTGTAAGTTCTGGTGCTTTCTTTTTAAGTCACAGAGCTCCAGCTTTAAGCATATGGAATAACTACCGAGGGGCTTAAGTGGATTAGAATATTTTATACGCTGATAGTCTTTCATAGTCACGGTCAATAATCATTCATTCAATTATAAGCATCTAAACTATGTCTAAATTTATAACATAATTAAATCAAATAATACATATGTATGTACGTCAAGACTCTAGCCACAATAAGGCGTCTAATAGGCGTTATTTATATAGGGTTGCAGCCTTGTAGGTGTAGATTTTGTGCTAACTTTATGTCACGAACCCCCGTGTTAGACTGAGGTAATACTATACTAATGTAATGGTTGGAAATATTTCTTTCTATGCCCCTTTCATGTATCCAGGAATATAAATTCATGTAATCCATTCATTCGTTCAATTTCAAATGTTGGGCCCATACATTTTGAATCCGCATTCCACTATCTAATACTACGGTTTTTTTTTCATTGCCGACGGTTGTTGCTATGCTGTACTCGTACATATCAGCTGGAAATTGGAATAGTAACAAAAATAATTAGTTTCAAGCTAATAGTAACGTAAGATTTGCTCTATTTTAAATACTATAAATAACTTTTCTGAATGAGACACATAAAAAATCTCTTCTTCAAAATATGTCGAATTCGTGTGCCCTCCGTTGAGTGCCAAATGTATTATCCGAACGACTAAATTTCGCGCCGGAAATTGTCTACTTCATTGTGAATATCTAGTCTAGTCCATAGATATGTTCTCATAGAATACAGACAGATATACATATGTTATAATTCAATTTTATAATTTGTAGACTGTGCTAAATTATTTTTTATTATCAATTTTATGTAACATGTACACAAATAATGATTCTACTGGGAAGGACTAGGTACCAAGATACAGGCTAACGCCTAGTTTGGTATCTAGAGCCGCCACTTCATATATGTACATTTTTCTACATCAATAAATAATTTTGAATTTTTGAATTTTATGTTGTATTTATAGCGAACTACCAATATAATTCATTGTTATACATATACGGATTCATTGATAACTTTTATGGACGGCTTTAGTACATCAATTACAATAAGTCTTCTCTTCTTCTCTTCTTTCTTAGCCATTAGTTGTCCATTTCTGAACATAGGCCTCCTACAAAAGTAGGAAGGTAGGCGAATTACAATAAGTATTGATCCCGAATTTATGGAAATTCTAAAGTAAAGAAATCGCCTTCCATCACGTTTTATTCAAAGCAGTTGTTTTTTCTCGATTACCATAAAGACATAGAACAAAACTTTTTTCTATTGGCGTCTTAATCCACCTTAGATTTGTGTAATTTACCAGTTACCCTACATATCAATCCAACACATGCATGCTTCCCTGACGGCACAACCGCCCCTCATTTAGGACATACAAATATGTACATAGCTGCAGTAGACATATATATCTCCGTCCAGTACACGTGTCCCCGAGCTCCCGGTGTGACGTCACGGATGACGTCACAGCCCCACTGCCCCACTGTCATTAGAGAGGTCGCGCTTTGTTTCAGGAATAGGCCATGTTTGGACAAGCGACGTAACCTGGTTACCCATTATATGACTGTAGCCTACTTTCTGTTTAGGGGATTAGTGACAACAGCTAATGGTGGCACAATTATTTGTTTTATTATCGTTGACTGCGAATTTTGTGGACTAGAGACCGTACGTGGCCTAGCTCGCGTGAATATAATGTTACTTTGTTGGACTTCTAAATAGAACATTTCTAGCATCATTAATTAGACAAAGCCTCTAGGCTTACAATGAAAGTATAAGAAATCGATGGACTCAAAGCATAGTATAGAGAATGAAGTGCCTTTAGACAGACTTTTACCAAGAAATGATTCACAATATGTAAGTTTGTTTTATTGTTCAAATTGTGGTGACTTTACGCTCCAGGATTTTCTGACATGGCTTAACAACTATGCTAGGAAAACCGCCAGTCCATACCTATTCCTCAAGATGTGTATCTAACCGAAAAAGCTCAATAAAAAATTACTTAGATACATTTTCTAAAGTTTTCACACAGCGCCATCTAGCGCCAGACCATGCAAACGACTCTGTTATCAAGTAAATTTGAACTCACCCATGATAACCTTGCAAGTGTTGAGACAGTCGTCCTGCGAGATGAAGTTGTTGGCGGTGCCGCGGCAGCCCCCGTACGTGAAGGGCACGCACATGCCCTTGGCCGCCACGAAGGCCCAGCGCTGGTACACGCCGCGGCACGGGCCCTGCTCCGCCGGCTCCATACAGATACCTGCCAGCAAATAGATATTGAGAAACTTGTAGTACAGCGCCATCTAGCGCCCATACTTAGCAAACGCTTCAAATAAATCTACTGAGTATTAACTAACCATCTTCCTTTAATATGAATTAACAGAGGAACGTAATCGTAATTTCATAATAACCTATAACTTTAAGTAACACTCATACGAAGTACTAACTAAAACAGAAGTCGCCTTAACGGTAAGAATTTTATAGGAGAAGTAAACATTTTTATTACCAATCTTCTAACATCCTTATCAAAAAAATCCATCTAATTCTTAAACTACTATTCGCATTTTGAGCGCTATTTTTACCTTTTATTTATATATGTATGATATTCATAATGCTAAAATTGAACCCAACTCAATTACTCCATAATCTCAGGATTTAAAAAACAAATTCAATTCATGGCAATAACTTTACAAGAATTTAAAAACCATATTTAGTCAAAAGCATTAACTTTAAAATTTAAGGATATGTTTTATTTAAAGTGATATAATCTTTTGACCGTTGGCGGGACTGCGTGGTCTAACCCGTTTAGATAATATCACGAACTAACAAAAACTTTAACCCTGAGATTTAGCAGTCACTCGCATACCTGATGTGAAATCTGTTAGAACAAGTAAACATACTCGGCCTCGCGTGCAAATGCATGGAAGTATTGTTTTAAGTGGTAAAACAAATAATTTTTTTCTAGATTTATGAGTTTATTTGGTATCAGGTACCTATATGATAGAACGGTAAACTTTTTGTTTGAATTAAAAGAAACGCCCAATATCTAAAATTATAAAAAAAAAAACTTAATTTATGACTAACTAATAAATAAAAAATATTTCAGGACATATTACACAGCGCCATCTAGTCCCATACTAAGCTTATTCTTATATCATGGGTACTAGATAACGGATATAATACATACCTACATACATATACGTACGTGGGACACTCAGAAAGTTTTGCGGAACAGAAAAAAAATGTTCTATGGGCAAATATATTTTTATTAAATCTTTTCAAAGTACTCTCCACTAGCATCTATACAAAGTTTCATGCGTCTGAACCAATTTTCGAAACACTTTTTCCAGTCCGCCGCAGACACCTCGTTTACGGCCTGCTCGAACGCTGACAGCGCATTTTCCGGTGACGAAAATTGTATCCCTTTGAGCAGATTTTTTATTTTTGGGTATAAAAAGAAGTCACACGGTGCTAGGTCCGGGCTGTAAGGAGGGTGACCCAGGAGTTTGACCGGCATGCTGTCCAGGAAGTCCCTCGTTTTGAGCGCGGTGTGCGCGGGCGCGTTGTCATGATAGAGCAGTAGCCCACGGAGCCCTGTGTTTGATCGCTTGTTGCTCACAACAGAGAAAACTTCTGACAAGCATTTATTAATATACCATTCGGCGTTGATGCTTCTTTGGTTTTGTAAAGGAATGGACACCAAGTAGCCAGTCAAATTGAAAAAGTTCGCGATCAAAATTTTCTCCCCGCTTCTAGATCGCTTCACTTTGGTAGGCGTTGCTTCGTTTTGAAACACCCAAACTGTCGACTGGCGCTTCGTTTCTGGATCGTATTGATATATCCAGGACTCGTCGCCTGTAATGATGCATAAACACGCCGAGACGAACCTGCTTCAAATTTGTTAAGCATATCACGGCACCATTCCACCCGAGCCTGTTTCTGAGCATCGGTGAGGTTGTGCGGCACCCAGCGTGAAACTATCCTCCTCACGCGAAGATGCACGTGCAGAATCTTGTCAAGGTTTCCCGATCCAATCTGCACAATGTGCTGAATCTCCTGGTATGTAACTCGCCTATTGTCTTGGATTAAATTTTTCACTGCTAGCACGTTTTCTTCCGTAACAGCCGTCGAAGGGCGACAACTTCTTTCTTCATCCCCCAAAGTTAGTCGACCGCGCCGAAATTCATTATACCAACGATACACGGTTGCCTTAGAAGGGCCTTCATCCATGAAAGCCCTTTGAAGTCTTTCGTAAGTATCTTCCGGTTTCAGGCAGCACTTGAAATCGTATAAAATCATAGCGCGATAATGTTCCCGGTGCAGATCCATTTTTTACTGAGACACGATAATTTAAATTAGCTTGCAAAAAATGTGGAGGGAAAATTTGAAATTGGAATGTGCCTATTTTTACTTATAAATAATCATATTTTTAAAATAGTTTTAAACTGGCCAGTCTCTCATTCATAAAAACTTTTTTTCGCAAAATTTTCTGAGTGGCCTGGTATACTCATATAAAATTTAAATCAATTCGTCTTTCATAAACAGAAAAGGAAAAAATAACATAATAAACTATCAAACTTTGATTATTCTTCTACATGATAAAACCAACCTTGATGTATTTTTGTATTTGCCAGGACTACAGATGTACTAATTAAATTTATTCTGTCCACGTAAACTTCAATTTAAAATCCCATTTTGTGTATACAGCGCTTCAAAAGAATAACAAAATAAAAAAACTAACCATACTACTTTGTATTTATATTTTTTACTACTAGTTTGTATGCTATCTAAGATCACGGAAAGCAACTCCCACTTCTCATGCGAGTCATCTCTCGCCCAGGCCATTATTCTGTAATATTGAGTTCAGTTTATATTTATTCAAACTCCGTTTAAGTTCGCACTAACCTTGGCCCGAGCAACGTGTGGAAATAAATGCATGTTTATACACTAGTAAAACACGCCGGTTCGCTTATATTTTATCATGATATTCATATTAGACACAGTAATTTTCTAGTTCGGAAGCCAGACTTCCAAATTTCTTGAACAATATAATATTTGTCAATAAAGAATTGATTGATTGATTGATATTATTCGTAGCACTACAATTACGCATTTAGATACTATTAGCGTGCTAAATCATAGCCTGCAAAGTTATAGTTATGAATGAGCTCATTATGCCAAAAACCATGAAGCTATTTTTTTCAATAGTACATATTGTGCAATTCATTTTCATAAAATATGTAAGTGAATATTTCAGTAATTTTCATACTAGATTCCCAAATAAGAGAACTCATTAGAGTTTCCTAATAGATGCTTACAGTATGTATTCCATCAAATGCACTTAAAATGTACTCAAACGCGTATAGATAGAGGCACAGAACCTATTCTTTTCTAACATTGTTGGACTAATAACAGTACGGTGCGACTGCGTTACTTCTGCTAGTAGATAGGATTGACACTTTCTGTTTCTAAGTCGTGATCCGTATTGAAAAATTGGTTTTAATGAAAAAATATAACTACATACATATTAAGTGCAAATTGCCACCATACAATTTTTCAAAAATGAATTTAATTAAAAAAAACACGTTTTTATTATTGGAAAATAATAAAAACGTGTTTTTTTTAATTAAATTAACAAAAAATTAACAAAACTAATGAAGAGTTAACCACATCAGTCTTAAACGTGTATAATATTAGTATATTATCTTTGTATTCATAACATAACGACTTGATTGGTTTTGTTTAATTCTAAACGTAATTGACCATGAAAATGTTGCTATAGGCTCAGCCCTGATATCTGGTATAGCCACAGTACCGACCTTGGTTCTCAATACCTCATTACATTCTATTACACATCAGCAAACATCTAACTTACTACGTACAAACTCACATACCTACATGAGTACAGTGACTTCATTCTTCTCGCCCATCTGTTTTAATTAGGTTTTAGCGATTCCATGTGTTTGTTTTGTATGGAAATATTTTGAAGTTATCAAAGCAATCAATCTTATTAGATATTCTTATTTAACCTGAATGAACGCTGATCATATCCCTGCAAAATTAGAGTTAATGGAAACTGTTCGTAAAACTGGAACGTTTCCTTATAGGTGGAGTTATTTTTTTTTTGGAAAACAGGTTTGCATTTGACCATGGTTTGCCTGATGGAAAGGAGTAGCTATGGTCTAAGATAGATCGTGCTTATCCAATAAGAACTGGTTCACTCTCGCGCGCTCGCTTTAAAGATCGTTGGATTATAGTATATTATATTTACATGGATGCACACACAATAAGTACACTTGTTAACACAAGCCAGAAATAAGATATTTAAATTCACTAATCGATCAGATGTGTGTTGGTAATTTACTAGGTGTACGTACATTGTGGAAGACATAATAAATTTACTATCAAGTATTTCGTACATAGTGGAGTGACTGAGCCCCGCGCTAGGCACCGAGAGGTTGGTGGTGGTGGCTCTGACACTCTGCAACACAGGATGTTACAGAGTGTCAGAGCCACCACCAACACTAGTACATGTCAATTTCAAAATATATACTAGTACAGTGTGAAGTGGACTCACGCTTGGCAGTGGGCATGTCTATGGTGCAGTCGTCCCGCTCGCTGCAGGGCCGCTGCTGCATGAGCTCCACCTTGCCGGCGCACTCCTGCTGCCTGTCTGCCGGCACCAGCAGCAGCCGCGTCCTGGACACATCCACCAACCAATCAACTACATCCATACATATGTTATTACAACAACTCATGAGGTACGTGATTTTATTATGGAAAGTGTGTCACACCACAAATTGCTAGTAGCTATAATAGTAATTATGTAGTAGTGTGATAGTAATTGTCTAGTATTGAATTTTGGGACCTCTTTAGTTTGATCATGACCGGATGGTAACTTTTTCCCATCACTGTGTAATTGTGGGTTTCTTATTGGGACCTCCGTTGTTCCTGCACATAGTTATTAACTAAAATCATGTTTAATATAATACAAGTATATGTTACCTGAAAGCCACGCCGCGTCCGCACGAGGCGGAGCAGGGCGACCAGGCGGCCCAGTCGGAGGTGGGGCACGCGGGGTCAGCCACCTCGGGCCGCTCCTGCTCCGTGCATTGCGGCTCCATGCACTTGCGGTTCTCCTCTGGAAGACAGGGTGGGAATTTAACTATTGGTGAAAGATGCTGTATGTATCTAAGCTGAACTCAAGTACCTATCTAAACACAGGTATCAAAAGGCACAGGTATCTTAAGAGACTGGCATTAAAAGGGACTGATATGAGGCCATATGATCCTCTGTGCATTTTAATTAATATCATTAGGCCAATATGTGCCGCTGTTGAGCATAGGCCACTCTCATAGTATGTTTTTTCTAGTAGTGACGCTACTCGTTACGGTCGTGCGCAGATTATGGTATATGTACCTTTTTCCATACGAAAGTGGCTATTACACTAAATAAACTGATGTCTAATAAGACAGATAAGTGTTATATTCCCTCACCTATCTGCACGAGCGGGCACTTCTTGATCCCCATCTGGTTGTGGAAGTACCGGCGGCGCGTGCTGACCCCGACCCCGCACGTGACGCTGCACTCACTCCACGGACCCCACTCGGATGTTTTACACACTCCGTCCACGTCGAATGTTGCCGCGTTGTTGGTCTCGTCTTCGGCTGGAGAGTTGTCGCCTCTGGATATATATAAAGTTTTTATGTAATTGTGTTCAACGAAAAATTCAACGCCTATAGCACTTTGTCTAGTACATCCGTACCATACCGTGATTGTATTCGAAATTTATCCAGTAAAAAATATTCTGTGAACACCACCCTAGAGTTTTGGCTAACTATCTGACCAATATCGTCTAGTTTTTTAATCAGAGCGTAATCTTGCCGAAATCGATACTTGCATACCAAAGTCATAATATGATAAGGTCTAGGAGCTGTGGTTTTGTGCTTTCTTACTCTGTGCATTTTAATTATTCCAAATATAACACTTCAATTCACACACAATTCAGCAAAAAATGTTTTTGTTTTTTAGGACATTATAGAGAGTAGAAACAAGAAGTGTACATATATTATCATGTTAACTCACTCGCACTCCGGCACGGCTGCGACGCACATCTCCTTGGAGACGAGCTGGCGGTCGCAGCTGAACATGGCCGCCTTCTGCGGCATGCGGTAGGTGCGCGTGCGCATGCGGAGCCCCTTGCCGCACGACACCGAGCATGCCGCCCACTCGCTCCACTCGGACACCGCGCACTCCGCTGCAAAACAGGACACAAGGATTTATTTAATTTCATTTATTTATTTTTCATCTCAAGAAATGTAACAACGTGCTTTAACAAATATAACTTAATTCTAACTAAATTTACTTAATAGTTGAAGCCATGTATATTTACGGACACAATTATAATATTTATATTTTATACATTTCTATTTTATTACTTGAATATTTTGCGACTGGTATGCGGGGCCGACGGAAGACAGTACTGTCTTCCGTCGGTCCCGCATACCAGTCAAGTAACACAAAACTGAATTATATCGGTTCACATCGGTTATTCCAGCATTATAAGTTACTTATAAAGGTTCTGTAAAACCCTAACACCTGCTTTATAGAACGTCGGAACTCATATAATGCTCTTTGCTGTAACTTAGCTGTATCATATTTCACACAAATGCCTTTATAGAGCCTTTAGCATTACTGTAATCAATTGGATACTATTGGCACTAAGACAGAATTTATGTGGCCTTATATCTTGCAGCTAATATTCCATACTCCTCTAATGGCATTAATTTGGTTCACATGAAAACATTCTGTGATCATTTATGCAAACATATAGCAGCAAATTGCTTGTTAATAGTTCCAATAGCCACTTGTAATGCAAACTGCATCATTTTGTGATTTACATGGTTCACAATAAAAGCCGCCATTTTATGATTTCAAAATAATTTTATATCAATAATTACCCAATACGTTAAGTACAATATATTAATTAAACAATAGTTGTACAGATTAGTTTTCAAGCGGCCTATAATGTGTATCAAAATCTTGTTATTTTGACGACAAAACTTTATTTTTGAACATATTCATATCATTTAAGTATATTAATCATGTATCAATTTAATAAGAAAATATTGTAAATTAATGTTATTCGAAGGGCGCATGAAAATTTACGTTGCTAAACATATACCATTACACAATAAATATGCAGGCGTTCTACGATTTCCACATAGTATGAAGAATATATGTGACATATTTGTAGTCACCTAAATTAAACAGGATCCAAATAGTTGATGGCGCCATTAAACTTCCACACAAAGTTATTTAACTTCACAATATTTTGAATTATATTTATTATATGACACATGTGAAATGAGCTGAGAGTATAAACGGTATAAATAGTCACAACATCACTCATTGTACACTTGTTGCTGCATATTGGGTCCAACAAGTACCAATATACAGCTTGTTGGCTGCTTAATAGGTAACATGTGTCTACTTATTCAGCCATTATGCAGCAAAAAGATCGGTGGTTACCATATATAATGCTAATATACTGCTATAACATTGCTATTAAGCAGATAATATACAGCTAGTTGCTGTTTAATTTGTGCCCAAATCAGCATTATAACAGCACTATAGTAGGATATAACTCTGATATGCAGCACATCAGAACTGCTAACAGTTTCCATGTGGCCTCGTTAACAGCTGATATACAGAACTTGTGTGCTACTTGGTGCTTCTGGTAATATTACTGGGCAATTTCACCAAATATTTACAAAAACCAGTTACCTTAGTTTGATTCAATTTATAATAATTTTGTGAGTACTTACGCTTGTCCACAGACTGCGTATTTTCTGCTTCTTCAGCAACTAGTGTCAGCAATGTTTCTTCGTCACACGACCTGAATATAAAATACAGTTATTACATTTTATTTATTACATTTATTACATTGCTATAACATATACGTTCTAAAATCTAACAAACCAAAACTGCAGATTTTGTGTATTTTCTAGAGAAATATGTCATATTTTAGCGATGAAAATAGCTTCATTGTCACATAGTAGACTGCAACGTAAAACCTGATAATAAAGACACACCAGAAAGTATTTTTTACGACGATTCAGTTCTCATCTTATTCGACGTGTACCTGGAGATGAGTTTCTCCCGGGTGATGTAGAGGCGAGCCATGGGCGCGATGTCCCCGCCGGGGTTGTAGAAGGGCGCGCGGGGGTCCTCGGGGTACATCGGGGTGATGCGGTACATGCGCTCGCGGGGGACTGACTCGGCGTTCGGGGACTGGAATTAGATCAGAAACTTTGTTTAGTAGGTTGTATAAAATGTATGTACATTATTAACAGAAATACATTGAAAAAACTGTAAAAGAAATAGAAGTTTCAGAAGAATTTCTTCTAAATAAGCACGGCGCGGTTTATTTATTGAAAATTATACGTCACCTTAGTAGTCTTTTGTTAGCTATAGACGTATATAGTTAGCGCTCAGGAACCCCAAGTGCTATTCATGAAAATGTAACGAGTTGGCGTTCAAAATACTAACTGACAAGCCTCAAGCCTGCAACAATATTGGCCTATTAACAATTCTCTACAAGACTTAGGAGTGTACAACAATACAAGTTTATACTGACCATGTAAGAGATGCCATTATCAGTGCCGGCGTCGTAGGGGAAGAGGTCGATGACCTGCGCCTCTACCCAGCTGCAGTCCTTGCGGCACAGGTCCAGCCCGGACACGCCCACCACCCAGTCCGGGGACGGACCTGGAGCGAAGGAATATAGACCTTAGTATTGTGGGGATAGGGTATACATTTGATGCAAATGAAAAAAATATATGTGTCTGTTGTAGAAAGGCTAAAGATTGGAATGAGTAGAGCAAGATGTCACACAGAGTATTGTCAAAATTTTGCAAAAAAAAAATCAACAAGGACCATACCAAGCTGTATTGGTGATACGTTAAGAGAAGGGAGAAAAAGACAGATAGAGAGAGAGAGAGAGAGAGAGAGAGAAATTAAGGAAGACTGAAGCGATTACTGTAAATGGCAGTACGTGATGCGATTTTAGGCGCCTTGAGAAGGAACAACCCTATCTTTCAGTGGATTGATAAAGGCAGCTGATAGTGACTCACCAAACATGGAGGCGAGAGACAGCAGATGGCGCCTGCGGTCGACGGAGAAGGTGGCGCTGGTGTTGGAGTTGACGCGCGGGTGCCACAGCCCCGCCGCCTTGATGATGGAGCGCAGCAGGCCCCCGCGCTGCCGCAGCTCGGCCTCCATGGCGCCTACGGAGCCCCACTCCGCCAGCGACCTAACAATTAAATACGATCAACATGATTCTTTCAAACATAGGATAACTTAGATATAACTACAATTACATCATATCAATACATGGAAGCGAAACTGTTTGAAGGTCTGTTTGTACCGTTTTCACGACAGAAATACAATCATTGAGATTTGGTGATATTATAGCGTCTTGAGAGTGATATAGACTAACTTTTGTCCAGATACAAAGCGACCGAACCACTATCGGCCACTAGTATGTACAAAGATTAAAAAAAACTAACAGTCCACTTAATAACAAAGTTTAGACTGACCTAAATCCATCAGAAGCGATCTGTCCCTCGCCCCAGAAGGTGAAGTTCTTGGGGTGCGTGGCGCCGATGACGTCAGAGAAGTGAGTCAGCCACAGCGCAGCCACCGGAAAGTCCTTCGGATGGGTGGCCGGAGACCACAGACCTTCGAACACCATCTGGAATAGGATGATAGGACTTTATCGTCGAGAAACATTTGAGCTATACAAGTCATAAGTGAGGTTTGAAAGTGGTGAACTCTAGTGTAAAATATTTCGAACCGCCATAATGGTTTCTCACACGACGATTGATATAATGAATAGCGGAAATCTAATTTCCAAGTATAAAAAGAAGGTGGCAGATCAAATACCGTTTTTTTATACACGTTACCCACACAAGGACTGACTGCAACAACAGCGGCTTAACTTTGAATATCTTAGTCTTTAGAGCCACCGAACCAAATTACTGACAAGAGGAATAGATAGAACCACTCGTATTTGATCGCTTAGACAGTACTGCGTGTGTAATGATAAACATGTAAATGTTGATACTAACCCTGTACTTGGCATCGTCGCAGGCGCAGCAGTCTGGCGCAGAGAGCGACGTGTCCTCACAGATGCGCTTGGTGAGCTGACCGTCCTCTGCGAACCAACGAGACGCGTTCTCGTATACCATGGCTCTGAAACAATATCATAATCTCTTTTAGTAAAAAATCAATGAAATATAATATAAATAAAGTTTTTATGTTGTGAAAATTTCTATTTCATTTAATAATGTAATAAAGCTATAGCAGAGTTTGTAGAATGTTTGAGTGCAAGTGACCCTTTACACGAGACTTCACAAGAAAAAAATATTATTCTAATATTTGTCACAGTTTGCTTTACCTATTGGTACACTACACTCTCGAGGTGAATATATTTTTACACTGATAAAATGTTCATAATTATTCAATGCATAGTGTAATTACTGTATGTATTATTTTCATAAGATAAATAAGTAACAAAAAAAAATACAAAATCATTTATTTGCCAAATAAATTATGTCACAAAATGTTTGGAATCCTCTGACCTCGTGGTAGCCGTTAGGCTGTGTTACGAGGCCAGAGTCATCTCCCAAAATTTTTAGCAATGTTACTTAGAAAGTTATAGAATAGCTTACTTGAGAAGCACACATCCGGAGCCAGCCTGCGGCGCCTTCCACATCACCTGGACCTCAGTCTTGGGCAGGTCATCAGCCTCCACCACGGAGTTGGTGCACTCCTCGTCGAAGGTGGTGAGGGTGTCTGCGAACAGCTGGAACTGGCCCTGCTTGCTGGGAGTCCTGGAGACGGCTGGGTCCAGCGGGTCCGTGATAATCTTGAACTTCGTGAACTGCTGGACGACGTCGTGTGTTCGGGAACCGACTAGGGTTACTGAAGAAAGATAGAGTGTGCTTAACTCTGGAGTCAAAATTTTGTATACAGTCCTAGAGCTTCTACTGTTACAGTGGTAGAACCGTATTGTTGTTAGCTTTTGGTAGTTTAACAGGGTTTTTAAAGATAAGTTAAGATGTAATTTTTCTAGCATTTATGGTGTAATTTTTTTTTGTAGTTAGTATCTGTTTAATGGATTGAGATAAGACACATCTTTTGAACTATTTATAATGTACTACATATACGTTACTACGTTTGAACATGTCCAATATTAAAAGTTGCGTGGTTGTACATAGAAAGAAATTTATCCTCAAACTCGTCATTAATTTCCTGTCATATGACCGAGGTCAAATGGTAATCATAACAAAAACTACTTTGCCCAGTCAGTTGTCTACATAATAAAACAAAAACGTTACGATTAGATTTGCCCACTGGGCGCAAAAAATGTTATCAATTCGAATGAAATGAAGCGTGCAGTTCCTCTGTTGTTATCAATACGATGGCAAAACGCTGCGTTTCCGAGAAACAAAGATATTTCGCAACGCCCTTGGCTATTGCGACAATAGATAGAAATATCTAGAAACTAAAGTCATAAAATAAACTGGAACTTGCAGAGCTTTTTCACTGATCGCTACACCGTTTTATAGTAATGATGAACAAGAACAAATTAACCTTGAAAATTTCTAGAAAAGTATATACAAAATTAAGATGCAGTATTTAACAGAATGGATGATAGGTATGTATTCTTCCCCGCAAATTTGACTTATTAGACGAATTTTTTTTTTGCAAATACTTTGTTTTGGGCGCCCAGGGCCTAGACACTTCCACATAAAACACATACTTTTAGATTTTGTGGTTCTCAAACATGTCGGTTTCCTCACGATGTTTTCACCACTAACATTACCACATACTTACCAACATATCTCTGTCCCGGCGCGTATCTCTCCACCTCTCCGTTGACGATGAGCCTGTAGAAGTTGTCTCCGGGGGACTTGCTCCCCAGGCCGGGGCCCAGCTCGCAGCCGAGCGCGCTCCCCAGCACCAACACACCCACGAGTAGTGCCAACATTGTACTCTTAAAGCATCTGTGGGACAAAAATGTATAGCAATAATAAATAAAATAAATTTTGCAGGATATATCACTTAGCGCCATCTAGTCACATACTAAATAATAAACGAACAAAATAAAAAGGAAGTATAGATTTACTTCTATGCTTCCTTTTTATTTTGTTACATTAATGTATTTAAAATTTTTGAGAAAGGACCTAATTTGTGTAGAATACATATAAGCCTTTTTCCCGGTTTTCGGCCAATTTTTATATTAATTATATGAAACAATATACGTAATACACTGACACAGATTCGATCATTCTATATTCTTATAATGTAGAATTGCAAAAATTATATCTTAGGCACAGCAGTAAGATATACAGCAGGGATGATTGTAAATGTTGTTTTGGGCAATTTGAACAGCTTTTACTAACTCTTTCCAGCTCTTTTCTAGGCTTGTTCTAGAGTATTTGTATCTTGAGGGATATATATCAATCATAAGTATTTTTGGATACCATATATCTACATCATCGAAATTATACAAAATATACTTTTCAAAGACAGAGGAAAAAATCTTAACATTTACACAGTAAATATGTATGCACTTTGTAACTAACGTTGCATATTTTAATTACTTTTTCAAAGAGAACTCACCAGAGTCTGCTAGCGCGGGCGACTGTCCAATGCGTGTGAGTTTCAGATAAAGGGTCAAGAGTCGCGCTCCTCGCTCCACATACCCGATTACAGCCTAAATAATATACAATACGTACTGCTTCTGATAAAATGCCTCTACTTTGTTAAATAACTTAACGATAGGCAAATGTTCACAAATTAGAAACTACAAATTTTGTGTTTTACAATATTTTACATAATTTAAAAGCGTACCTAGTAATGAGGAACACAGGCCCGCTTTGGAACCTATTAAGTGGCAAGATTGCAAACCTTTATATTTTTTTTTAAGGAGGATGCAGAGCTCTTTAGATTTTTTCTACAAGCTAATTATGGCTCAAACACTACATGACTAACAAACGTTTTTAGAACATTCTATTTACATATATGGGCTGGTCAGTTTGGTTATTTTAATTCATTGTCTCCAAGTCATGATAAGTCTTTTTAGCCAATTGTAAGGATGACTTAAAGAACGAAACTATGCCCTTTATAAATCCCTACATTATTGCACACGTTTGGAGCAATAGTCATAATGCCAAGTTGGTAATTTGAGGAAATAGGGTACATTTGACAAACCCACGCAGCACGCCTAACTTTAGTCTCGACTCTCTGAATAAGGAATACGGTATATCAGGCTGTTGCTACAGGAATCGAGGTAAAGAAATACATAAAATCACATAATGAAATTATGAGAATTTAATTAGAAATGAAAAATATCTATTTTTATTGTTCAAAACAAGGTCGAAAATATTGCAGAGAACATAGTACGCAAATTAAAAACAGATGATATGACAACTTAAGTAACGCATTAAGTTTTAAGGGAAAGTTTGACATAATTATATCGAAAGACCCTGGCAAACAACAAAACCGCTATGATAGTACATAGTACTTATAGTAAAAGGTTGTAATTGGCCACTTTGGTGTCCCATTGTTTATCATTGTAAATATGGCGATCTATGAAACTCATTAAACACCGTTGATTCCGATTTCCTGAGTAAAAGCTATCAATTTAGTAGAAACCAACAAAGCTATCAATATAATTATTTCATAAAAGCTAAGTGAATAAACACACCTTTGTTTCAAAGTTTCGAGTTTACAGATTGACTTTGCTTACTTTACTAACGGAAAATATAGGAAAATACTAGTTCTAGCTAATGGGTAAATGTTTTAACAACTATATACGTGTAATGTATTAGGAACGATTTCTTCGTATCGTGTATTCACAGTTTATACATATGTACTAGGTATAAACTTGTATCATTTTACCATTATTTTAGGCAGACATTAAATCATACGGCACTAAAAAAATACTAGGCACGGAAGCCAAAATGTTGGATGCGTAAAAATAAAATATTAATATAATAAAATAGGAAGAGGAACAAACAAACCAACAAACTTAAAAATACGAAGAATGGCTTATGTAGACACGTATGCATGTTTGGTAACCAATTTAAAACTTGTTCCAAAGTCGTCCTTAATTATTTTGCGTTACCCATCAGTAATCTAAATATATAAAACTCAAAGGTGACTGACTGATATAGTGATCTATCAACGCACAGCCCAAACCACTGGACGGATTGGGCTGAAATTTGGTATGCAGGTAGATGTTATAACGTAGGCATCCGCTAAGAAAGGTTTTTGGAAAATTATGCTACTTATAAAGGGATGAAATAGGGGATACAAGTTTTACTTCTTGCGAGCGAAATGCGAGCGAAGCCGCGAGCACCCACTAGTCCTGTATAAATGCACGATGTTCAAAAACAGGAATGAGGTATGACGCTCAAGCAGCTCATAAAATCTTCTTGTGTCAATGCTGACGTCACCGCCCGCCCCAGCCCGCCGCTGTCGTAGTATGTAGGGAAACACAAGGTTCAAGGCGGTGCAGAGTCTATAACACAACCTGCACTTGTAATGTCTGTAAAGGGCTGGTGGCTGCCCATTTAACAAAATTTACCGAATAATGAACTAGCCCCAGGTGGTTGTTTTAGAACTAATAACAATAGGAAAAGATAAGGAAGTGTCCACATATTATACTAAAGGCGTTATTTTAACCAACCCCGATGCATATTTTCTATAAATCCAGACATCATCAAGACGTTATACCTAATACTGTTACAGAGTTTTTTTATCGTGAAAATGCTGTTGGTAGGGACGTACCTACAGTGTACACGTCCCCATTGACGGAAAGAAACATTAATTTACTGTCTACTCGAACAATTAATTAAACTGTTACAAAAAGTAACTGAATCATCATGTTTAGTACATAGTACCAGCCCTGACGGGATAGCAACCGATAATGGAACCAAGTGAAACAGTAATCAGGTAACCAGACCGGGACGCTTGCGTCATGTACCTACTCGGACTATTAAAAGCTTGTAGGTACTTGCAAGGACTGAAAGCTTGTACACAAACTTTATAAAAGTAGGGTTATTTTTAGACAAGGAATGGTTAGTGGCACCCGTCAGGTAGTATCTGCCCAAGAGAAGTACATTCTGAATTAGTTAATTAATTACTAAGGGGGAGACCCGCCCCTAATAATGAGGAAATAAGACTCAAAGAAGCGTAGTTGCGGCCTAGAAAAATAATCCGATACTTTTCTTCTTAGTTCATTTACAAAAGAAAGACGTAATTATGAAACTAAATCAATATCTCTGGTAAAATTACTTGTATAATTAAAGTTAACGTGATATGTTGTGTTTACGGCACCGCACCTTATAGTTAGGTTTGCATATCGTCGCATTCGTCAATCAAACAACCCCAAAACTGAGAATAAACCTATGAAAATATAGACAAAAATGATTTGTCTCCGAATGATCGTAGTTTCAACTGAACTTATAACATCGTCACGGAAGTAAATTCCTTCCAATTAGTGTGATTTGGTTTAGTTGGGGACATCCGTTTTGCTCATTACAAATGACTTCACTTATACGACGAGTGGAAGATTACAAAATAGGCAATGTTTATAACAGACGATTTAATTCTGTAATCGGATTTCGTTAATTTTGATGATGGTTTAACTATACTAAATTAGAAAAATACTGTAATTAATGAATAGAGATTAATAAATTATTTTAATTTTGTTGTATTTATAGCTTAGAGCTTGCATTTTTTTTACAAATTTATTAAAATTAGTTTAAAAAGGCATTATTGTTCCTTATAAAAATTTCAATAAATGTGATATTGATATTATTTTCAAATCATATCACTTCAAGTTCAGCTCAATTCCAGCATGGGGTTGAGGTTAGTGTCGCATTAGCGGGTGTTGCTTTACATGATTTGGTGATTATATTTTTGACCAGTGTAATAAGAAACTAGAACTTACCTATTTAACCACTTGGGAACAACAAAGCCACAACAGATATACAGTTACATAGTATATTTTCACAGACACGTGTAACTAACACCTCTGCAAAATACCTGGGCAAATAAACAAAATAGGATATATTGACTCACCGGTATAGATCCAGGAGACGGCGCGGACAGGTCGCAGTCTGTGGACAAGTGAGTCTTCCTGCGGCGCGTGCGCAGCCCACGCCACATTACCACATTATACGTCAGTAAGTCAGGATGGCGGGATTTCGTCACCAACGACTTGAGTTAGTGAGAAGGTGATGATGCTCACAACAATGTCATGTGTATTTCGGCTACAGGTTGTTAAATTATCTGGGAACATTACTACGCCAGTAGCTTAGTATTGCAGGGTTTCACCGCCAAATACTTGCCATCGATTGTGGGATTAGTATTTAGATAGACAGGTTGTTAAGATTCATGTGATTTACTAAAAAAACAAATATCAGATATCTACTCACGGAAAACTGTATACTTTGGTCTGTTATACGATCAGGGCAAGCCTGCAATCAGCGTGACAGAATATCAATATGTCAGAATATGATCCCAATTCTTATACGACTAACTATCTCTTCAAGCATATACTAAGTACATATACATATCTTGTTCTTTCAATTGAGTTTTGGTTAAGTTATCCATAGCCCTGTATGATCAAAATCAGAACGATGAGCAGATCATATTGTGTCCGAGAACTTGCATGTGTCTAAGATAATGACACTAACAGAAGGCGATGTGACATAATATACCACTTGGGTTTAAATAGAGTTTGCTCCTTGGTATCAATGATTAACTAATGGAAATATGTATGTTGAAAAATGAGAGCAGATTTGGGCACCTAATCAATCAGCGTTTACGTTAAGTGATTATTATGTTTATAAATACATATAATCATCCAAATACATATAATAATTTGTAATTTTCTTTCAGTTTCAGGTACATACCACACGGTTTCTACATGCACTAGTAAGTTCTACATAGAAACACTCTACCTACATATTACGTAATACAGGCCCACTGAGGGACCTAGCGCGTGGCACGGTCACAAACTCATGTACAAAACTGAAGTAGTAAGTAAACATCTAGACACTAAGAAAACATTTTGTACGCACTATCTTTTGGCTTAATAAATTATTTTGATTTTGATTATATCCCCAAACAGTAAACTACTGTGAGAGAACTGAGTTTGTTTCTGTTGAAATGAAACAGATTAGAACATTGATCTCCATCAGTACAAGTACTGATGGAGATCAATGGATTAGAAGCATAATGAACAAATGAAGAAAAAATTACGCAAAACAAAACAAAGTTCGTTAATTACGCAATAACGACAGTCGGTAAAATATCACAAATCGTAGAAAAAAGTAAATTTTGATCTAGCGAAGCGAAGATCTTAAATTCGGATGGCGTCTTGTACATACCTATAGCATGCAATTTAATAGATTTAATAGGTCCAATTGAAACAAATCGGTAGTGTGACCATATACCATATTAAGAACCCAGAAACAACTTCGAGAACATACAGAACATCTAATTTGATTAACATTACATATTTCACTACAACAAGAAGAATAAGCGAAATCATAAAATTTACTTTTCATTTGGTAGACTAAAAACTATACCCTATCAAAATTGCAATAGCAATAGAATAGAAACGCAGGACAGAGTTTGAATATTATTTATTCAGTCAAATCATACAAATATCACGTTCGCGTTTGGATAAACATTTCTCTATCAATTCCGTTCTAACCCATACTTAATATCGTTATAACTACTTTACTTCAGTTAACGTTGACTTTGACGTGGAATTTTAAATCATTATAATATTTCGTTTATGATTTCAGCACAATATGATAAGGCTTGTGTTTAACTAGGTACATGCTGCCTAAAATTATTTTAATTATACACGCATGAAATATATCTTATTAAAAAAACGAATCTACATCTCTTTCAATCTATATTTAACTAATGCAACTTTTGGAATGTCAAATGCAATATTATTATAAGTTCAATATGACTTACGAGTATATGACATATACCTACTTATGGACTTTGTTCCGCAACTGTTTAGAGAAAAGTAGTTATAAAAATATTAAATACATACTCGGTTTACCATCTGTTCTGTTCGCTACATAAGGCTAGGGGATTACACATACATTACATTTTATATCCTTTCATAGTCCAGGTATCATCATATATGACTAGAAAATATTTGGTATTGCATTATAAACTAAAATTAGATATCCTGCAGTTATATCCGCAAAATGCTTCCGATAATGATGATAGGAGTGAATATTAAACTCTGGTGGTTTTTAAAACATGGTCACTGCTAAATGTCAAGAAAATAGCTAACGCCACATTTACTTAATAAATTAAGAAACATAAATTACAAACACATACGTCAGCAAGAACAAATTTAATCTCAATTTCTGATGATACCACATAACGTTCACGTTGTATATAAAAATAATAGATATTTTTACAAAACTAGAGCATACAAACACTATGTCATGATATTTATAATTTAAGGGCCTTCAAAAGTTTTTAAAATATTAGTTTCTTTACGTTTTCTTAGATATTATGTCAATTCTTGATATTGCTACGTTATATTTAGTATTTTTGAGGCATATAGGTACTATAGGAGTACTTAAACTCACAGAGTACTAAAGTATTTTGTAATCAAAACATGTGTGCTTTAATCGACGAAGTATCATAAAAGTGTTTGTATGTCACATGTTGGCTACACAAGTCACATTGTAATGAGGTTACTCTGTCTTTATTTTCAATCTAGCAAATCTATTTGTATATTTATGTCAGAGATATTTTCGTTATTTCATAGGAAAGATAAATCGATTGTTTTTACAAAGAAGTTAAACTAGTTTAAACTTGTTTAAGTGACAATAGTTAGACGATATTTTTAGTACCTATTTGATAAATTATATCAGAACCTGGTTAGTATAACCTAATTTCATTTAGAATACGGAAATCTATTTGACTTGAGTATAGTAAAATAAATTATGTTTATTTATACGACAGTGCAACTTTCTAGCAGTTATATGTTAGTAAAAATAAAATACACGTTCATAATATTTTAATATTAGCTTATGTATCATTTCTTTTAAAATACAATAAATACATATCATATAGCAGTATTCGATACAATTTGTTAACCTAACTATACATATAGCAAGGAATGTATGTAGATCTTCTGACTAGACAAACTTATACTTAAGCGTTGTGCTTACACTTCGTAAAACAACTTAATCCAAGCTTAAAGCTAACATAAACGACACAGGTAAAGCCAGCTGTGGCCAAATATTCGAAATATTAGATAACGTCACTGAATGACTTTTTTTTGTAATGACCATAAGATTCGGCAATTATTTGTTTCTTTATTATATTTTGTTGTTCAAGTTACATATGTCCAACCAAGATAAAATATCTTAGGAAACAAGAGATATGAGCATGAAAGCGTTCATGTAATCACTTGTTTATGACACATCTTTAGACAAATCTCTCAAGATCACGTGGTCAGTTGCATTATAATTGCACAACAAGACTAAGCCACGTAGTTCAAAGACACCGGTCATTGCACCAGGTTGTATTGCTAAGGTTTCACACGACACAGGAAATACAAGCTTAGTGAGAGCCACAGACAGTCATAGTCACTAGGGAATACATCGAGGAAATAACACAAGTTACACAAATGTACGTACAATACGTAAGGCAATGCGAACACCCCTTTCACTTTAACATAAATTGTAACTACACTTTTTTCTCACTGAAGAATAAAGCTTTATGATGTTCGATTGAGATATATTTTTCCTTTACTCGTGCAACGAATATTAATTTACATGGTTAAATAACATAATTTCATTGATATTTGCGAGTTTATTCATTGAAGTAACCATTCGGGAAAAAAAAGAAATAAAATACACATTTCTTTCCTCATACTAGCTAAACCTTCGGATATAAGAAAATACAGATATTAGGAGAGAAATAAAAAAGGATATATGTGTGGGGTGTCGCGGGTATCACTAGTATAGGCAGGTTGTAGCGGGTGGTGTTAGAACGTCAGTATCGGCTCCTCGCGGTGGTCCAGGATATCTGGAATTATGAACAAATGGGGTTATTAGTTTCGGTGGTTTATTTTAATCAAAATGAAGTTGGTAACTCAATTATTTTTGGAGAAACTTGTAGACAAATGTAAGCGTGCAAAAATCAGGTTACCTTTAGCGATGGACCACCACGGCAGCGTGACGTATGTGAGGTAAGCGTTGAGCGGCGCTGACTGCGCGCGCTTGCCTTCCTTCCACAGGTGGTAGGTCTGCGTGAAGCCGCGCATCGCCCACAGCGGGTTGTACGCGCCGTCGTCCAACTCTGCAAGTGCAAAACACTATATTACTTACCTGTCAAAATAATACAGTATAACCTGGTTCATTATATGTGAGTTTTATAAAGAGCGGCCAAATTTATCCCGTTCTTTTCCCAGTAATGGATAAGCTTTATTGTACGAAAAGGAGGAAATGATTTTCATACCTCTTTATAAAAGTCACGTTTAATGAACAGTGTTTTACATTATGACCTTTGCATTTGCCACTGTGCGTCTTAATACCTTAATATCTTACCTATAGCACTGCAACGAGTACTTCAGTCGACATGATACCTCGGACGGCATCCAGCAGTGTTACCCTTCCATTCTGGTTTGAGTATCGTTTAGATAGTGTTTAGTACCGTGCGTGTTGCGTCGCGGCATGTCACACCAGTAGTAGATGTCGGTGCCGTCCGGCGTGGTGCGGTGCGGCGGCAGCGCGCTCCCGCGGTACATGGCAGCCGCCACGCCGGCGCGGCGCCGAGGCAGCGTCACGTAGGCGCGCGCGCCGCTGTTGCACGCCGCGCCGCCCGTGCCGCCCGTGCCAGCCTCTACGCTGCTACTACACGCCGCTGCGGGCGGGGGCGCCACTCTGTCGTCCAAAGGGCCG